>CAHIKZ030000224.1:5342500-5400000 GCA_903632075.3 Acanthosepion pharaonis
TACACACACATTCCCACGAAACGATATATGTATATTTCCATCTTTACACATATACCCCTGCAGAAAGAACGCACATCCACATGTCTCCATATTTGTCTCCATGTATACTTATACTTCCACATACATATATATCCACACACAAGGACATCTGCATACCCATATATACTCGTACGCACATATATATATATCTACACATCCACACGTATACACATACATATCCACACCCATATATGCATACGCACACACATATGTATACATATACACACACACACATGCATACGCAATCTACAGACCTCTATCTACCCACATATGTTAATTTGCACTTATATATATATATATATATATCTCTACCTACGTATTTGTCCCTATTCTTATGTCCATCTGTGCAACTACTTATGCCTGCATTCGAAGACTATCTCAGTATTTAATTATATTATCTATGTCTTTACACATATAATATTATCCGATTTTTCATATTTATGGCAAAAGATATAAAAGTACCTAACTAATTGTACATCTCCACACTCACAAAAAAAAAAAAAAAAAAAAACAGTATGTCTCTTTTTCCGTATAAAAACATATACATGTACATATCAACAGGTGTCTCAGTGTGCAAATATATTATCATGGTTGTACATATACAGTCATGTGTTAGTGTCCACTTGTGCATAGTAATATTTCTAAAAACAAAGCGAATATAAAACATTCAAAATTGCTGTTCCTATATGATTATTCCTTAGTGTACTTACTTAGGTTTAGGTTGTTCTTGTGTCGGCATTTAAATACTAGTTCATTATGTTTATTTAGCAGTATGTCCAGATCTTTATGTTTGATTATGAAGATTTTTCCTTCAGACATAAGTTGCATCTGTCTCTGAAGTTTTGGGAGTTTTGGCTCTTGATATTATTCTCCACTTTATTTGTGGTGTTAGGCCACTCTCAATAAAGACCAAAATGATTTGATAGTGCTGTTTGGGTTTTTTTAATTTTTTATTTTTGAAGGATTGGCGATGGTTGTATAGTCGATGTTTCCAATCTCCCGCTGATATTCCAATGTATATCTTTTTCTCTTCAACCTTTTCTTTGGGGAAAATTGTTGCTTCATATACTGTGTTCTCTGCCATGCACATTCCCTCAACTGGGCACTCAGATCCTGTCCTGCAGTTGCATGTTGGTTTGTCTATTCGTGTTGTGTCCTGATCTTGTCTTAGATTCTCTTGAAGGTCTTTTAAGATTGTGTGAGCTAAACGTCGACTATACAACCATCGCCAATCCTTCAAAAATAAGAATAAAAAATCCCAAACAGTACTATCAAATCATTATTGGTCTTTATTGGAGAGTGGCCTAACACCACAAATAAAGTGGAGAATAATATCAAGAGCCAAAACTCCCCAAAACTTCAGAGACAGATGCAACTTATGTTTGAAGGAGAAAATCTTCATAATCAAACATAAAGATCTGGACATACTGCTAAATAAACATAATGAACTAGTATTTAAATGCCGACACAAGAACAACCTAAACCTAAGTAAGTACACTAAGGAATAATCATATAGGAACAGCAATTTTGAATGTTTTATATTCGCTTTGTTTTTAGAAATATTACTATGCACAAGTGGACACTAACACATGATTGTATATGTACAACCATGATAATGTATTTGCACACTGAGACACCTGTTGATATGTACATGTATATGTTTTTATACGGAAAAAGAAACATACCGTTTTTTTTTTTTTTTTTTTTGTGAGTGTGGAGATGTACAATTAGTTAGGTACTTTTATATCTTTTGCCATAAATATGAAAAATCGGATAATATTATATGTGTAAAGACATAGATAATATAATTAAATACTGAGATAGTCTTCGAACGCAGGCATAAGTAGTTGCACAGATGGACATAAGAATAGGGACAAATATGTAGGTAGAGATATATATATATATATATAAGTGCAAATTAACATATGTGGGTAGATAGAGGTCTGTAGATTGCGTGTATGTATGTGTGTGTGTGTGTGTATATGTATACATATGTGTGTGCGTATGCATATATGGGTGTGGATATGTATGTATACGTGTGGATGTGTAGATATATATATATATGTTTATGCAGTATATATGGGTATGCAGATGTCCTTGTGTGTGGATATATATGTATGTGGAAGTATAAGTATACATGGAGACAAATATGGAGACATGTGGATGTGCATTCTTTTCTGCAGGGGTATATGTGTAAAGATGGAAATATACATATATCGTTTCGTGGGAATGTGTGTAGGTATATAGGAACTCATAGACATATAAGACGATATAGGTATGTGGTTACAAATAGGGGGCCGAGACATATGTAGATAAGAAAATATAAAAGAAGGGCCTAAAACAACCACGAGTTTACTTAATGAACAAAAATCAAAAACAATCACAGATTCACTTAATGAACAAAAATCAAACGAATAAATGTCAACCTAACAAGCTATAAGCTTTATTGGATTACTCTTTCAATGTTCTACCTATAGATCTTTCCAATCGACTGCTTCATAGGAAAAATTGAAACTCCACCGAATTTCAAATTAATTTCTTCAGATTGTTTTAAAATTTAGATACTTATCAAACCTTAACCTCCCAAATATGCACGTTAAAGTAATGAACTGACAGCGTCTAGGAATTTGAATGAAACCTGTCGGATAATTTATTGGGGCTGTTATAAGCCTTCCTCAATGTAGCCGTTATCGCCCACCCCTTAACCACCTTTATCTAGAGACGAGATGCATTAGATTAGAGCAACATCCAGCCGACACACACTGAGGTTAAAATAGAAAACTAAAATGATACATATGACACACTCACATCCTCCTCTCTCCCACCTCACTTCGCTAACTTTATGATACTTGATGAGTTCCGTAAAAACCTGTGAATTGTCTTTTTCATTCTTCATTTCATTCTTCATTTCAGCTTTGGAAGTAAAGTCTGATGATCCAGAACCCTGTTAAAGGGGTTATGGTGAAATAGCTTATTACATGGAATCTTAACGTGGTCTGTCTTTTATTCAAAAATATATATATATATATATAATAAAAAAAGGGTCAAACTCTAATATAAAGAAGTGTATTTATGCAACATGAATTCATCCCAAATTGCCAGTTAGACAGTTGAAAGTACTTGAACAAGACAGAATATAACCTGAACTTCAGGCAGTTTATCCAAAATTTTGATACTGATTTTTAACATCTTATTTCAAAATTGGAAAAATACAATAAAAAATTATACAGATAGACCTTGTCAGTTAAATTTAACAAAGCTTGTTTGGATATAATATAATATTCCACTTCAGGAAGAGTGACACATGATATGAAGATCATTTGAGTTATGAAACTGACAGTCTCCATGAACTGTTGATTCCTGTGTCCACATTGGGTTTATTTTTGAATATTCTATCTCTGATACTGAGAAGTTTTACCCCATAAATTTAGCAAATTTTACATATACACACACAGATGATACCCAGTCTATGAGTGCACATCAAAAGATGACCCAAGCCTGGCAGCTGATTGCTACTCTGACCTAGCCATCACAACTGAATGAAGGAAAAAACTGGCTTGTAACATTAACACTTCCAATATCAAAGCTAGTCATGTTTTATCATCAGTGCACAAACCTGAATTTTCTCCTGTTATGATCAACAGTTGTATTCTCAATGAGGATCCTTGCTTTGAATGTCTATTGGGACTCCAGTTCACTCCAGACATCACATAGAATTCATATATACAATCAAATGCTAAAAACTCTGGAAAAATGGTTGGTTTCTTATACCATTCCAGAAAGTAACTAATTCTTTGTCAGGCTTTACTTTTACAAGAGTCAGATCAGACTAAAAATGGAGTCAATCAGCTATGTGCTATGCATGATACATGCTTAGGCGATCATGTATCTTTCGATATATGACTAATGTGGCAGATTTTTTCCTGCAGTAGGTTGCCATTTCTTTCTGCAGTAGACCAGTTGCCATCCAAGGCTATAGAACCAGGTCTGTCCTGCTATTTACCCATAGCTGGTGGGAGAAGAAGAGGATTCATACCTTTCCTAAGGATATTAGCATATAAGTGAATGCAATGGATTCAACTAGAATTTGAATTCTGCTCTCCAATTCCTCAATCTGAGCCACTATCCATTACTACTACCATGTCTGTACTGGAGCTACTCAATCCTCACTTTCCAGCAGTTTAAAAGTGTCTATGTGACCTTATGAATGATGATTTATTTTCCACCCTAAAACCCCATTCCCATAGACATAACATTGCAAGCTTCTTGATACTCTTTGCTATTTCCATGGCAAACATTCTGACAAGCTACATTTCTTAGTTTCACCAGTTCAGATCATTACAGCTAAGACCCACCAGACAGAGACAAATTGTCCTCATTGCCTTTGTATTCCATTGGTAATGAAGAAGTTACATTCAGATAACTTTTTCCCAAGCTACTTTCCTAAATAGACTCCCAAGAGGATGCTTCCTTGACCCAAAGCTTGAGGTTATCTACTTTCAACCACCTCATTCAACAATTCTCTACCTTGGGCCTTGTATTGAATGAACAATTATTAAAAAATACTCATACAAATGGTAAGAATTTGAATGAAAATTTTTTTAATCATTTCACTACAAGCAAGGTCATAAAGCTAATATTTTGATACTGATAACATCTTAATTTGTATTTGAAATAGACAGCCCATTTTTTTTATTTATTAAACAGTGTGTATGAGCCTATCAATCTGCACACTCAAGAAATCTTAGTAAAGAAAATGTTCCCTGACAGGCATCAAACCTGCATCCCCCATTGTAGGAGAAACCACCATTTGATCCAGCATTACCCTTTAGCCTTAGCCACAAAGAACATCACAGCAAGCAAGGCTCTATTTTTCTCTTTTGGAAAGCATGTCCTCTTCACTCATATTATTTCATAATAAAATTTGATATCTGTCTATATTTCTTAGATGAGGTATTGTTACTATTTACACTATTTATATTATTTGGACTGTTGTCCACATCTTTATTGTCATATTCACTGAAGAAGTGAACAAAAACATAGAATGTTTAGCTACTAAAAGGATATAAATGAAACTGAAATATCCAGAAAAGGCATGGCAAGTGGAACTAGAACAATCCACCCCAGTGAACTACATAAATGGTTCGATTTGAAATTCCAGTCTATATTACCTGAAGAAGGCTGGAGCATACAACACCTGAAATGTTGTGAATATGACAAAAAAGATGAGGACAACACTTCAAACATTATAAATAGTATATATATATATATATATATATATATATATTTGATATATTTTGTGTTTATGCTTTATATCTATAGATATAATTTACTTAAGTAAAGGCTCTGTTTTTTAATTAAACAGTATTAATTACATTTACCAGCTGAATGTTCAAAAGATTTCATAGAAAATATGTTCTCTGACAGGAATTGAATCTGTAACCCTTATGTGAACTGTCATATAACCTGACACAGAGTTTATATATATATATATATATATATATATATATATATATATATATATGATTAATACAAATATCAAATTTGTCACTTAGTTGATTCATGTTATTTTCAGACATCCTGACTCTAGAATTTCATAGACAGACCCTCCAGCAATTGCTCCATCCACTTGATCATAGTCAGTTTTGCATAATAATACATGTATCAAGTTTGATTTCAAGTTTAACTAAAGTTAAATAAGAAGCTATTTATATGATTAATAAATACAAAATAAATAGATTGGTGTCAAGAACAAAGCAAACTGAATGCCAATTGGTGAGTGATAAAAAGTCTTAAAATACCAAAATGCTAGTGATTATTTGGAGAGAAAATTAAAAAAAAAAACATTTTTATCCAGAATTCTGTGATATTTGGCAACATATTTGAATGCTTGTCTTTTGCTGAAACACCAGTACTTGTCTGACCACCAAAGCTAAGCAACACTGAGCCTGGTCAGTACCTAGATGGATAACCATTTTGGAATACTATGGGCTTTAAGTCCCTACCAACATGCATTGCTCCAAATCAGTAGAATAATGACTTATTCTTCCCCATGAACAGCAAAGAGAATGTCTATGGCCAACAAAACACTTTCACATGTTGATTAAGAAAGAAAGGATAAATGCTTATCTTTAGCTTATTAATATTCATATTCAATATAACATTTTTTTAGGTGAATCATTATTATTCTATGAATTGATTAGACTAGCAAATTCCTTTTAACGCTTCTTGTCATGACAGTGCAGGAGATTTTTGATTTCAAAGATAAAGAATGCTCTCGAAAACCTCAGAAATTGAAAACTCATGAATAGTTAAAGCTTTTGAAAGTAGTATCAGCACATAGAACAAATGAGCTTACAAAGAAAAATGACATGTGAATCGAGCAACTTATTTGAATGATGATCATCAGTGATTATGTTTCCAGTATGTTATTAGTAGGTTTTGTATCAGTAAATCATTATTATTATCTCCCCACCACCAGAAAAAATTCTTACAATCTAAAAATATTTTCTGGCTTTACATAACCTTCAAAAGGTTGATGCCATAAAAAACAAGTCAATCTTCAATCAATCTAAGCTGTTATTCTTCAGTATAGTGAATTGTTGAATCTGTCATCTATTCTCAATACTGATAGGTTGAAATGCAAATAACATACTCTCTTGTAGGACATGTATAACTCATATGATGCTTAGGACACACTTATTACTTGTACTATTTTTAAACACATTCAAATGCCTGTTAGAAAAGAGAGTATTTCTACTCTGCAACCTCTTTCTAAGAGACACACTATTGCAAGCCTGTCACTGCTTTATTACTATTTCCATGGCAAATTTTCAGATTAGTTCCATTCTTTAGTTCTGCCAATTCAGATCTTTACAGTTACTTCCACAGAGTTGAATCACCCTCATTTCCTTTATGTCCCATATGTAAGAAGTAAGTTCCATTCAGACAGCTTTTCCTGAGAACTGCTATTTTGTGGAAGAGTCTTCTACACTTTAAAATTTAACCTCTTACAGACAAGAATCAATAATTATCTATCCTCCTTATCCTCATAATTCTCTCTTTTCCTACCACCTTTTCTTCCATTCATATCACATATCTCATTCATCATTACCATTTCAACTGTAACTCTCTACCTTGAGTGGCTCTTAAGTCTTGTATTGGGTGATATTGAGTCAAATAATAATTAAATGACATTTCTATTATAACATGATCAGAATCATTAAATGCAGTCTTTTTCATAATGTGCATGTTTTATAGACCATTCCTGCTGAAGGGAGTTCAATCCTTACTAAGTAAACCACATTTTTTGCCATGATCTGTACTATTCTTAGCTTATTAAATATAAAAATTGACAGCTAAATTATATTTAATTTGTAATGCCATAGAAGCAAAGCTCATTAATTGGAAGTGTGTGGAGGAAATTCTTTGATTCAAGAAGAAAGTTGTTTAGTGGAAAGTAAGCAAAAGATTTATTCCTACTTATTTTTAGGAAATAACAAATTGATGTTGTATAACATTATCTTAGAAATGCTAAGAATATGAGACTAAATCTTTGATATTTCAAATTATTATTTACTCACTTCTAGACTCTATCAAATTAATGTCAGCTATGAGGGTATGTGGTTTCAAGAATGAACATTTAAATCTTCTTGCATGGATATGGACTCTACTTTTCCCTTTATAGTTATGGTGTCTGTATACAACTTCCTGTCTGGTGTGTACATCCAAAGTTCAGTGGGTTGATACCTGTTTTATATCAGTGCAGCCATCAACAACTTTGAGGCCTGATTCTGCACTTGGTGCATATGAAGTTATCTTCTGAATAAACCCTCTAATGCAACTAGTACTTTTAATGTTCTGGGGTGATGCTGAATGCAGTGCTTACTTTCTTATATCTTTGGGTAAGCCCTGTACATATTGGGGTTGCTCCAGATCAACTCCTCTTAAAACAGGGTGGAATTAAATTCCATCCAAACCTCTGGTATTTTGGAGTGTGAATCACATACTACAGTTATAATATGCTGAAAAATAACATCCCTATCAAGAAAAAGACTGAAAGATTACAAATGTCAGCTTGAAAATAAAATGACCAAAACTTCACTGTATAAATGGTAAACAATTTTGTTGATTGGTCATTAACACATTAACTGCCAACTGTATAATAGCCAACTTAGACAATAAATTTTTTTTAAAATGTCTCATTTTTATGTGCTATATTTTCAATGAATCATCTCCATAAAATAATATACATTTAATTTTTAATACCTGCCTCTGACATTAAATATCAGTTATTTGTATTAAAAACAATAAACAAAACTTGTTGTTGTAGCTTTGATGGCAAGACCACAAAAATGAGATAACTCAAGATCAACATCATAATAAAAACTACTAACCACTGATTATCTCAGAGTTGGCAGTCAATGTGTTAAATATATTTATTGATCTATTGGATTACTTGAGGAGGCAATGAAAATCATTAATTCATTTTTAGATTATAGTTAAAAGCAATGCTATATGAAATATATAGTTTTAATTCTTTGTATTAAAACTATTATTTATAACTTGGTTTGGATTAAGCTTAGAAAGCAACTGTCTTTATTTTTATTCAATGGACAAAGATGTAGAGAAAGACAGATCTCACATGAATGGGCAGCAGAAACTGAAAGAATTCATAAAGATATTTGGCTGATCTGAATGCATATGTTCAATACTATTGTCTATAGGTTATGCCTCTGATTTACACATGGCCATAATATTGGTAACAACATACATTGAACCAAAAACTCAGAAAAAATTGAATAATCGTGTGCCAGTAATCTGTCAATATTTGATGAACTTCATGATTTCTATATCACTACTGAATTATTCCTTAGAATATACTACACAGTAAAGTAAATTGCTCCATATAAAATACATTTGTTGGCTTATTTCTTACCTCCCTTGATATCTGAGGCTGCTGCAACATATTCAAAGTTGTCTGTATTGATGACATCTATAATTGGGCTGACAACCCTGGTTTTATCCTGAAAAGATAATATAGTCCCAAATCACACAAAGGCCAAGAACTGGTAAATAACAACACAAAAAATATAAAAAAGAAGCACAGTCTGAGAAATATCAATGAAAAGATTTTTGAAAAGTAACCAACAAACAATTTCAGTGCTTTTTGTTTTTTTTTTCTATGGACTTTATACATACGTACTTGTCACTTCATCTGTTAGAAATGAATAGAGTTTGTTTCTCTTTATATTATTTTTTCAAGTACCTATCGTCAGACTGGAAGCCATATATTCACTTTGCCAGGTTTTATCTATTTCTTTCATTTTCTTTAGAAACTTATTTTCTAAGCTATATTCAGCAACTTCTTGAATTGTTTCATTCTTTGATGGAATAATTTTTTTCATATGTCAAGTTTGGAGCGAGATTGACATAATTTCAATGGATGAAAAGATGTTGAAACATTATGAGAAAAAGTTTGCTTGTTATATTTCTTATGCTATGTCATCTTCATGATTTTAGATATTAAATATTTCAATATTATTTTATATGTAATGTTTTATTTATCTCTGAAAATATAGATTAGTTGTTCTATGTTCTTATTTTAAATCATAAATTATAATAAATGAAGAGACCTATCATTTTGCAAATATGAAAGAAAGGTAAATAAAATAATGTCTTACAGAAATGATACAGATAATCAGCATATATAAGTTATGAAAGTAAATATTAAAAATTAATATTGGATATTAATAACAAATAAAATGTGACAGTGATGGAAAGGATTTGGAATTTTCTTAACTTATGCGTCATCAATTCAACAAGATGACATTTTTTTATTATTTAGGACATTAAATGTGTAGCTGTCTATATATCTAGATGAGGTATTGTAATTATTTACACAATTTACAATATTCAGACTGTTGTCCTCATCTTTGTTATCATATTCATGACATTTCGGCCATTGTACACTCCGGCTTTCTTCAGGTGATTCGAATTTCAGATTTCCTCAAGAACACATGACCCAGTGGATAAAAGCATTGGTTGAAATAATCCAGTGATTTCTTTTTTTCTTTTTTAAGCATTTCGCCTCAAGCAAGGCAGGATTACCACTAGCATGCAAGGGGTTACAGAGAGTGAGAGCAAGAATAAAGAGGTGTGATAAAGGAAAGAATGAAGAGAAGGACAGGGAATAGATCAAGGCAACTGGAGATGTCGATTGACATTGCATTTGAATATTTAGAAATTATAGCTATCAGGGAAGCAAGTAAGAGGAAGAGAGTTCCACAGATGGGAAGTGCAAGACATGAAGCTGTTGGAGTAGAAGAGACGGCTACATTTAACTGTTTCATCTGTGAAAGGGTGGGACTGAGATGCCAACCTAGTAGCACATTTAAATTCATACAGTTTGGGAACCAGCAAAAGTAGCTTGTCAGAGTAGTTGCCATGAAAGTATTTGTAGAAAAGACATAGGGAAGCAATGGCATGTCTGTGAGAGAGCAGCATGACCCAAAGAGTTGTGAGTTCAATACCTGGCCACAGTAGAGGTAAACAAAAACTTGGAGAGTTGAGTTACTAAAGGGAAATAACCGAAACGGAGATATCAGGAAGGGGCACAGCATGTGGAACTAGAACAATCTACCCCCGTGTACAAAATAAAGGGTTCAGTTCAAAATTCCATTCACCTGAAGAATACCAATGGCTGAAATGTTGTGAATATAACAATAAAGATGAGGTCAACAGTCCAAACATTGTAACTTGTGTAAATTAAATATATACATTGAAGGAATTTTCTCCTCTTTTAAGAGATGATTTTATTTGAAAGAGTCATGCATTGTTTTTTATCATAGAAATCTGTCCTTTAATAACAACTTATGAATCTGCATTCTCTTCTTGATATTTTATGTAAATTATCTCAAAATGTTATTGTGTTTTCATTAAATGTACTTCAGAGCTGTACAAGAACAAGAGATCATTTTGAGGCAGACATATACTTGAAAGTTCTTGGGCACCTTGAGGTGGTGTAATGGTTGGCAAGCTTGTCTTGCTAAAACAATTATGACTGAGTAGTGAATTTGAACCTCACTGGGTGCCTCTGCTTTCGGCCTTGTGCCACATCTAAGCTATACTTGGAAAATTCCTATACTTGAAAGTTCTTTGCTCTCCAAATGCTGGAATTTGATTTGTACATAATCCAATTGAATAAAATATTATAAACTGAAAAATATGCAAACTTTTCTATGTGGCATAATCAATCTCAATCTCCATAATACTATAAATTCCAACATTAATTTGTACAGGCTTACCATACATCTTCATTTTGCCAGGACTGTCCTAATAAGAAAGTCTGTTCTACTTATATAAGCTATCAGTTTTATTTCTTTCTTTTTGTATGTGTCAGACCTGAAGTTTAATCAGCTTTGGGTCATAAAAACATTTCATTATGAAAGAAAACTAGACTTACAACAAAATTCTTTTAAAAAGTTCAGCTTATCATCATTTATAATTTTTGAAAATAACTATTAAATATTAATATTGAATACTAAATAACAAATAAAATTTGACAATGATGGAAAGGATTTGGGTCAAAGATTAACTTAGGACCAGACAAAAAAAAAGAAAAAGAAAAAAATGGTGTCAAAAGGACTTTTTTTTCACTTGAGATTGCTATTAATGTATACTCCCTTGATAATATTTTATATTTTGAAAAGCTATTTTTAGAATTTTTATAAATCTATAACACAGGAAATTGAATCTTTCCTTGAGAATTGACAATGAAAATGTTAAACACTATTTATTTATTCAATTGTTTATTTATAAAATTATTAATTAATAATCTGTAATTAACCATACTATATCAAAATTAAATTTATAATTACAGTTACTTGTTATGTATTTATTTAAATTTTCCTGTCTATTTCTTTGTGATAAGATATTATAATTACTTACATTATTTGCATCATTTGGACTGTTATCCTTATCTTCATTGCCATATTCACAACATTTCGGCCACTGTACACTCCGGCCTTCTTCAGGTGATTGTAATTTTGAACCGAACCCTTTATTTCATCCACCAGGGTAGATTTTTTTAGTTCTATGTTAGACATTAGGTTTATAAGTCCCCAAAATTCATGCACAGATGATATCCATGTGGCCCAGTGGATAAAAGTTAGGTTAGTTAGATCCAGTGACTAGACCCAAAGAGTTGTGAGTTCAATACCAGGCTACAGCAGTGGGGAATCAAAACTTGGAGAGTTGAGTTAAAGGGACATCCAGAAGAGGCATGGTACGTGGAACTAGAACAATCTACCCCAGGGGACAAAATAAAATGTTCGGCTTGAAATTCCAATCACCTGAGCGTAGAATGGACAAAAAATGTGAGTTAAATTTTATCAGTTTTATAGTTCAAATAGTTTTATAATTTTATGGATAAATATTTATTTTACATCGTTATTTTTTTATAAATTGGAAAATAAATATTTTATTATAGTTTGTTAACATATTTTCGTATATATATATATAACCTTTGTTAATATAGTGTTAAAAATTTCTGTTGTCAATTTTACAAAAAAAAGATGTATAAATTCAGTTTATTAAAATTCTGAAAAATAGCTTTTTCAAACAATAAAAACTGATACAATAATCTTTTTGTTACACCATTTTTTGTTCAGTCCTAAAAGTTAAATTTTGCAGGATTTAGGATTACCTTAAACTTCAATGCTTTATCATTTGAGCAAAAAAGACAATTTTTTTAATTTGTGAAATTAAATATGTACACTGAAGTAATTCTCTTCTCTTTTAATAAGTATTTTTAATTGAAACATATTCTATATACTTATATTATTTACAATCAGATTAATGTCCTCATATTATTATCACAATGTTTCAGCCATTGTATTCTCCAAACTTTTTCTGGTCTCTGTTGGATAACTTTCAGAGAATTTTTGTTACTTAATCTATTGGCATAGATTGTTCTTGTTCTATTGTGCATGTCTAGGGATATCTTGTCTTGTTCTTTATTTAATACTGATCAGTTATTGTTTACTCTGGTTTTACAGGGATTGAACTCACAATTACTCTGCCACTGAATTCCTGAACCAACACATTAATCCAGTTCGCTATTGTCTTGTGGACTTTTATAAAGCATAAAACTGTTCACAATCTACATAACATGATAAATTCCAATGTTAGTTTATATAGGCTTTCTATATTTCCTGATTTTGTTGGAACTGCTCTGCTTGTATCAATAATTATTTGTACCATTTCTGAAGAGTATTAGTTATGAAAACACTTCATTATACAAGAAAAATAAACTTACTACAAAAATTGAAAACTGTTCCACAGAGAGGCTTGAAAATTATAAGAATAAGCTTGTGGCTGTATCACTTAATCATTATTAAAACCAAGAAAATATGCTCAACATATCTACCCTGCCAAGTATTAGTGATTAAAAAAAATAGTCAAACTATTATTGTAGCAAGATGAATCTAAAGTGGGTGCCCCACATTTATGGTCTTTACTGAGCTAACCCAAGCCTATTAAATATCAATAATGCACTCAACATCATTGTAAAATTGCAATGATCGAGAAAAGTAATACTGTCAATTTTGTGACTTTGAGAAAGTTACTTTTAAAAAGGATATATTTATAGATAATAAATTGCTTGTGAAGAGAGCAAATTTGACTAGCTTTAGTGAAAAATCATCATTTAGCTGATGTCCTAAAAGAATTTGTCTCAATGGACTAAGGGCGTATGTTAAAGCTTACCTATATTTTTGAGAGAACATTACCTTTAAAAAGGGCAAATTTGTGGATAATAAAGTGGGTGCTTGGAAACCCAATTTGAGTGGCTGGAAAGAAAATCATTATTCAGGAAATGATATCTTTAAAGAACATGTCTCATAATTCTAAAATGTATATATGTAAAATCTTACCTATATTTTTGAGAGAAAGTTGCTTTTAAAAAGGACATATTTATTGATAATAAAGTGGTTGTGTAGAGATCAGATTTGACTGGCTTCAGTCGAAAATCATCATTCAGATGATGTCTTTAAAGAACTTGTCTCATAAAGCTAAATGTGTCTGTATGTTAAAGCTTACCTATTTAAAAATGACATATTTATGGATAATAAAGTAGGTGCAAGGAAACCAATTTTGACTGGCTGAAATCAAAATCATCATCCAGGAGATTAAGTTTTTAAAGAACTTATAAGCTTAGAGTCTCTGTATGCTAAAAGCTACCTAATATGTCTTCCTTTGTGAAAAACTCTTATATGTTCAAAGCCATATAAAAGAAACCTGAGTCATCTCAAAAGATATTGGCTGATTAGAATTATCATTTCAATAAGAAATTTTAAAAAAAGGTGTTTGCAGCTTAATTATATAATGGGTTACTGAAAAGCGTTTAAACCAACCCACTTCCCGAAATGAGTATTCTAATGTGTAGTTAATGAAATACTAATTTTGGGAGTCATTCTACAAATTTTTAAGCACACTTTTATATATATTTCTGTCTTCTGGATTGGTTTTCATGGCATTATTACATAATGCAGATGTTTTTTGCTAGCATTTAAGTTGTTCTTGCTAATACAGAAAAATCTGAAGATATTATGTTTCTCTGTGTTTTTTCTTGGTTTGGATTATGATATTGGAAAGAAAATAATGTTTATAGTGAAGACACAAGAACAAATAAGGTGTATTTTCTCAAATTATTCCAACAGCTCTGTATGAGTGGCATTTCTGTCTGCTTATAAAAATGGATTTTGTATTTGAAATGTTTCATATTGCTTCTATGCACAAAAAGCATAGGGAAATGGAGAAATTAAAAATTAAAACATTTCTTTGTGCCAAAAATAAACTTTTCTGGAAATATTTCAAGAGAATATTTCTGAAGTAGTTTTATTTTTAATTTTAAATCAAATTTTGCTTATTTATTCTATATGCACTATGTTTAAAAAACAACAAAAAGTTAAATAAAAAAGAAAATACTGAAAAAGGTTTTACGATTAGAAAAATGATTTTTCCTCTTGTAAACGTTCAATAGATATTCACATGATGACTAAGAATTTTTTATATATTTCTTTAAGAGGAAGATGATTTTAGTATTTCATACTACATTCTGTTAGAAATATTTGTATGCATAGTAACAACATTTTTACTTTCAGATGTATATATTCTTATTTTTTCCTATATATATATATATATATATATATAAATTTTTTGCTATACGTGTAATGTTTTATATAGATAAATATATTGTAATTATAAAAACGTCTGGTAAATCAGATTGCACAATTGAATGGAAATTTTGCACTGATTTGAGGAAGTACTGGACATTGCACATGTCCAAATCAATATTTTTAGGTAAATTAAATGGTGGGAAAATGGTTTCACAAACAGGCCCACCAAAATGGATGAAAAACGAGAAAATTATTTTTTTAAAGGTTAGATTTTATGCTTGTTTTAGCTTTAATTATATACAAAAATTATAAAACTTTTAGTTTATAAAAATAAAGAAAAATAGGGGAAGAAAAGAAATGTTAGATTCCTAAATTGAATATATTTTAACAGTATGATATTCCTTGAAGCATTCCATGTTTTATGAAGTTGTGTATATCTTGAACCAAATTGTTACCATGTTTTGCCTCTTTTCTCTTTGAGAAAATATGTATGCAGACATAGCACTTTCTTTGGATTGTTCTTCCAGTTTTATTTGCAGGTAAATATTCCAGGAAACAACTTAAGATCATGAATCCTGGATTTGCCAATTAATCATTTAACCTTGAATCATGATTAAAAGATACATGTAGATTTCTTTTGTTTTTATTAATCACTTATTACCTAGGAGTGAAAGAAAATGAGAAGATGCTAATTAGGGAATTTATCAAAAACTGTTTCTTTAAAAACAACCACATAAAATTTAAAAAAAAATCAAATGAAATATATGAATGTCAGTAATTTATTAATTTTGCTGAATTTGTTTTATTAACTATCTTTGGATTTGTGATATTTTTTTACAGTCTATTCTGCAAATTCTAGTTTTTACTTTAAAAGTAAATGATATAAATAATCTTGCTAAAGCTAGATAATGAATACTACCTACCAGCTAACAAGTACAAATGAATAAAATTTATCTGAACTTAATATGAATTTTCTTATAACTACTTCTAAAACAATAATTAATACAAAAGAAAAATAACAACTTAAAAACTGAATACTACATTTTTTATGTAGTTCATTACCAAAACATTCAAGTTACCATGTTTTATGCTTTAAGACCTTTTTTATGTCCCCCTGCTATTCTTTTCTATGAGCTCTGACATTTTAGACAAAATCTGTTTTGAGTTGCAATATTGTTTTGGTTATCATATTCATCTTAAACCACTTTGTACTACTGGTTATAATACTACAGTACTGATCAAAAGTCAAAAGCCACTTAAACTGTAATACATTTTTCAATAAATTATCTACTTGTAAACTTTTTGTACCTCCTTTTTTCACAGATGATACATTGACTCTACAAGTGTTATTTACATAGCTAAACTTCAAACTGCTGCAAGGGTTTCAAATTTTAAGGAAAAAAATATTCACACATGTACAAAAATAGCCATGTATAACTTACAGATCATTTTGTATAAGTTAGGAGCAAAGGGAAATAGCTAATAGGAATCTGCATTTTAGCATTATTGTGATTTAGATCAGCATAATTAGCATTAACAAATTATTGGAGTTTTTTAATCATGACTAAAATCACAAAAGAAAACAGAATGAAGCTTGTGGAAATATCTGCAAATATGTGCCAGAGAAAAATAGATACAAGTTCAAGTAGCTACAAGTTCTTTTGAAGTTTTGAAAGACTAGAGAGATAATAATAGATAGATCAAGATCTGGTCATCCTCAAAAGATAGAACAAAGGACTGTAAACTGATTAGAAGATAAAATTTTGAGATCTACAACTTATTAAAAGTTATATAGATTTCTGACACTTCCAGTTGTTCATGTGATGTAGTGCTCCCCAATTGAGAGCACATTTAAGTGTGCTCAGGCTAAACATGGGGAACCTGTAGGTACATTTGACTGATTCCTTAAAGGGTTCTGGATTTAAAAGTCACAATTGTTCTTTATTACATAATTTAGTTCATATAAATATATAAAAAGAAGTCTGCAAAATCTTCAGAAAATGTTTGGAAAAAAATAACTTGGACAATCTTAAATATCAAGAAATAGTTTGTTTTTAGGAAAACTTGTGTCAATTTTCAGATTTTTATATCTTGAGAAGATATCTGAGTTACTAATTTGTAAAATGTCAACATGGTTAACATAAACCAAAACATATATAGACAGATGTTCAAGCACTCAGCTTCTCAGTGACCCTATGACAATGTCATGAGACTCATCATGATGATATATATACTTCATGATTTTGTAGTACCAAAGACTCAACATATGTCAAGATTTTAAAATATTTATTAATCAGATTGTATAAATAAAATCTTTGCAATCATAAATATTTAAACAATTTGGATCAAACAATGCCTGACTCTATTTCTGAAACAACTCTCCTGTGTGAGGAGGTATAAAAACAAAGATATTTAGATAGTTAGATATCAGTAAACTAGCTTATGTTGTTTTTTCTCCACAAATCTTGCCTCTCCGTATGATATCCTGTCATCTTAATGCCAATGACATGATATCAGTGGAGAGTTCAACTATGAACTGATTTTTCCCATTGCATTACTGTTATACAAACTTTGAGAATTCATTTGCTAGGAGCCTGCATAATATTACTGAATTAAAACTTCTTATTAGCATTCTCTGAAACTTTAATATATTTTCTTCTATTGACTTTTTAAGTTGACAAGAGAGAGGCACCTAAAGATTTATGGTGCAATTAGAGACTTTTGTTGATGTATTTCCAAAAGTTGGCAAGTTGGTTCTGAGCATAGTTGAGTAAATCCTTCTCAGAAGAATAATTCCTTTGGTTGATCATGCCTTTATTTCCAAAGATAATATATCAGATTCCAGACCTTTGACCTCCAAACTCTAGATTTTTGCAGGAATCTTGTTACTTGCTCATAATGGTTTCATTTCCATGATATCCAGATATGACCTTTTGACACCTGTATAGTTATTGATAACAGGCCATAAATTAAGGAGAATAAAGGTTCTCCCTCTTTCTTTATAATTTGTCAATTCTTATTATCTTTATGCCATGAAAGTTTCTAATTTCCAAGAAGAAATTTATTTCTGATTTAGTGTTTCTTGATATATTAACAGATAAAAATAATATTAAAAGAACTATGTAAATAATGTTCTTTTTTTTCTTTTAATCTGTATCAAACCATGCAAGGCAGTAAAGCCACAAAGACACAAGGTGTTACAGGGTGTGGAAGAATTAGGAACAGAATTATTAATAATAAGCGGAAAGAGGAAAGACTGTAGGAAGATTGTAGATAGTGATTGACATTGTATTTAAATTTTTGCAGATTAAAGTTGGTTTAAAGCATAGGGCTGGAAAGGAATTCCACAAACAAGAAGTGTGAGAAAAGAAACTTTTAGCATAGAACTTATGAATTTGTCTAGTCAGCTCAACTGTAAATTGATGAGAAATTCAAAAAGTCTAGGTACCATAATGAAGAGCTCATATAAGTAATTACCATGAAAGTAATAATAGAAAAGGCACAGAGAGGCAACCTTACAGCAATGGAAAAGTGATTGAAGATGAGCTGCTAGATCAGGACCAATGATATTATTGATTCTTCTTTGAATTTTATCAAATAGATCAAGGTAAATAGCAAGGGCATTGGACCCTGTAAGGCAGAAATATTCTCAGCATGGACAAATGGTTGTCTTATAGATATGTAAGATAGATTCTGGAGAGAAACATTGTCTCACATAACACAGCGAACCAACTTTCTTAGTAGCTGTCCTAGCAATGGATTCTGTTTGAAAAATTACCTCAACATTTATCTTTCCACTTCTATGAGGTTTAGCATAAGATTTAGTTAACTTGGTTCAGTAAGAGACAGATTAAATTTCTAGAATCCATAATGAAAAAAAGGGTTTGGAGAATTTAACACAAAATGGGCATATTAAAGAAAAAGGGTCAGAGAGAAAACAGCAAGGAACTTACCTAACAAGCTTGTACAAATGGATGGCAGAACAGGGATTAAGAAAAGATAGTGAAAAGACAAACTTTACTAAGAGCTACAAGGAAGTTGTGAAAAGCCATGATTGTACAGATTTTGAAAGGATAAGTCACATAGAAAAAGAAGTAGAAGTTGGATGTTTATTTTTTTTGTATTCTGTTGTCAACATTTCACTCTGTAAAATCATCCTCAGAACAATTGAAAAAAAAATCTAATGAAAAAAATTGTTATCATGGTAACCTTGCTACTTATAAATACTTATAAGTTAATACTTGCAGTTAATTTGGAAAAACTGAACACATATTGTGGCTGAGAGGAACAGTAACATACCTAAAAAGGATGTGTATATCGATAACAGAACATGAACTTGGAGGGACAGTAAGGAGA
This sequence comes from Acanthosepion pharaonis, assembly GCA_903632075.3. Taxonomy (NCBI): domain Eukaryota; kingdom Metazoa; phylum Mollusca; class Cephalopoda; order Sepiida; family Sepiidae; genus Acanthosepion; species Acanthosepion pharaonis. Next base: position 5,362,075 of record CAHIKZ030000224.1, read on the forward strand.
CAAGCATTGTTTTGATGATAGGAAATTGTGAAGAGCCATGATCACCTGTCCTGAAAGAACATAGCACATAAAAGAAGAACTGATCTTTGAAATGTATATTTGCATATAAAATCATAGATTGATCATTAGAATAAGTCAATAATTATCCAAATATTTTATGCTGATAGCTTGTGTGTGTGTGTGACTACCTGATGGTGTTATTCTATAATTCCCTCATAAACTTCATTTAAAAATAAATTATAAAAAGACAAAAAATAAACTAACATGGACTTAAGTTGTTTGGCTATTCTGTAATGAAGAATTTTTAATGATTACAAAATTTATTAAAGAAGACACTATAGATTGGCACCAGAAAATCAGAGTTTTACTAAATAACAACAACCACATCATTTTCAGTAACAGCAGCAACAAAAATTGGCAGCTAATGAACTAGAAGAGAAAATAATGATATAATCTAGCTGTTAATTTTCCACGCTACCTTAAGCAAAATGTTAGAAAGGAAACTATCATACTGAAGTGTTAACAATTAGCAAACTTGAGAAACTGATTTTCCTAATTTAGGAAAAAATCTTTTATCAATTTCAACTGAGAGTAATGCTGACTGTACAGTAAATAACTGTTGAATATGTAGAATAAATACGCATGGTTAAGTATAATTGACAAAATTCTTAACAAGTAGAAATTATATAATTCTCAATTAACAATAATAAGAAAAAAGAAAAAACTGAGCAAATATAAATATATATATATATATATATATATATATATATATATATATATATATGTATATATGTATATGTATATATATATATATATATATATATATATATATATATATATATATATATCATTGAATACGACAGACAAGGTGCTTTGATTTAGTTTTTATACAATTTCTCATGTGATCTAATATTTTTTTTCTTTTTGGATGATATAAAAACTCTCCAATTGTTCTTTTTATCCAAGAGCTTTTGGCTATACATTTAGCCATTTTCAAGGTTGAAATATATTAACTGTTAACAAGAAATAGATTGTTGTATGTATGTATTTATATAATGTTTTCATTTTTAAAACATGGTCAAGATATTGTGTCCATGTTCATAGTTAATATAACTGAGTGTCAGTGTTTTTTGTTTTTATTAATAAGGCTTCCATTATTTTTAGCCTTTTTTTTGCATGTAGATGATGCTATTATATTTGTGTTGTCAACAAGTATATTACAAATATGGTCTGGTAGGTCTCCATGAGTATTTATATAATGCAAGTCAAAAGTAAATCAACTTTAAGACAGTAATAAAGCAAAAATTTCACAAAATATGAATAGTGTTAACACGCAAAAGGGATACAGTCAAGTGGTCATAGCCCTCTGACTTCAAAGCAAGAAGTAATTAAAAAATGTAGGGATAAGACTGAGAATTGTCCATTTTTTTATTGATTGAGGAGAAATCCTATCATGCATCTGTAGGATCTGCCTATAAATTTGGGGAAAGGAGATTTTTAGCAATTATTTCCATAGATTGTAATCAACAGAATGTTTCTTGTATGTTAATTTCACCATTACCATTATTAGTTCTGATTAGTTCCTTAATCATTATTCTGGTTTTATTTTTATCTAAACTTTTATCTTAGCCATACAATTCATGAGTCAATAAACTGTAAGAGTTTGAAATAATGATAAAACTTCAGATGAAATTCCTTATTTTTGAAACACATCTTGGACCATTAAGCTAACAAAGCCATTAAAGCATCCATAATCTTTCTGTCAATGCTTCTTTTTTCTTCTAAATATATTTTATTTTCATTTTTGAATGTTTTGTAGTAGTAGTAGTAGTAGTAATACTTTTATGTTGGTTTGAGATATTTTCTTAGTGTCCTCCCCTGCTAAAAAATTGCTACTTTGTAAAATAGACTCTCACATAGATGCTTCTCTTATCATTACAATCATAACCCTTCTTTGATCATTACAATCATAACCCCTTCTTTGATCATTACAATACTAACCCCTGCTCTGACCATTAAAATCATAACTCCTCCTCTGATCATTACATTCTTAAGCCATTCTCTCATCACTACAATCTTAACCCCTTCTCTGATCAGTACAACCGTAACCCCTTCTCTAATCAGCACAATCTTAACCCTTTCTCTGATCATTGGAATAATCTCCTTCTCTGATCATTACAATCATAAACCCTTCTCTGATCACTACCTTCTTAACCACTTCTCTGATCATTACAATCATAACCCCTTCACTCATCACTACAATCTTAACCCCTTTGCTGATCACTATATTCTTAACCTCTTCATGTCAAAGGTTAATCATTATCTATACTCTTCATTCTCATAATCTTCACTTTCTACTACTTCCTCTTTCATTTATATCACACATCTTATTCATTGCCATTTTAACAGTAATCCTCCAGCTTGAGTGGTTCTCATGCCTTATATTGGGTGACCATGAGGATAGAAAAAGATCTACCAGCTTTGGTCATCTAATAATAAATTGTTTTTGAAAGGAAAGCACCTGAGGCAAAGGGATAAGTGTTTGCGTTTCATCTGATGCTCATTTCTTATTTCCAAAGTTTATTTGCTAAAGAATAGCAAAAAGTGCTTAACGAGGTGTAGGGGGAGAAAAAGTCAAAACATGTTCCAAAAATATATGTAATGAGAATAACCTTTTGAAAAACTGATATAGTTTGGAACATTTCTTGACACCAAAGTCAAGGACAAAATACCTCAGAAATATATTTATCCAGCAAAATTTCCAGTATCACTAATGCTTCAATAAAACCATATAGCTTAATTTTTTTTTCTTTTATTTAACAGTATTTGAATCTTGGAAAAAGAAAAAGTTAAATGATAGAGAGTATGTCCGTTTAAATAAAGGTTTGGTCAATCTATCCCAAAATAGTACTAACTTTGTAATATTCATGTCAGGACATTGACATCTGACTCTCAATAGACATTGCAAAGATGCACTGAAGTGCATCATCAGTGATATTAATACTGAGTTCATTGATAGTTTTTGGTCTTCTAGCATTATACCATCTGACACTTTAAAATAAATGCCTTCATATTCTCATTTATTTGCCTTCTAATATCATTTCTTGCTAATCTAGAAGTGAAAAGTTATCTTTTAGCCTGTATACAGATATTTAGTTGCCTCTTCACAAAGACAAATGTATCAAAAGTTCTTTTTTTAGCATGGGTTATTCAGCACATGACTTAAAGTCCTATTGTAAGGGAAAGGGAAAATTGTAGCTATTATTGCATATATCAGACACTTGTAACTAGCTCTCTGCTTTAATATTTTGCTGTCATATAGAAAAAAAGAGTTAAACTATTTGTATTTCTCTAAAGAAGAAATCATGATTTATAATTATTTTGTATCTACATTATCATGAACTAAATTCTTTTTATGTTATTGTAAAACATATAAAGGCACATCATAGCAAGACTTTTGCTAGAGCAATTCCATTAAAATGTTCTAATTTAAAAAATAAAGCAATAAACAGTCCAATTTGCAAACTAGTAATAATGGTGTGAGTTTCTGCAATCATGTTCACCTTGATAATAATTATTTGATTTTTGTTGGTTTGTCAGTGTTGTTGTTACAAAAATTGAAAAAAAGTAATCATATCAAAAAGGAAAATAACTGAAAAGATTACTAATTACTGCCAAAAATAATGTTGTGTGAAATAATGATGTCTTTTTTTTGCAAAAAAATATTTTTAATAAATTTTTATGTAGAAATAACATTCTTCACAAAGTAAACGTATTATTACATAGGTCTCATTATTTTATGCAAAAATGAATAATCTTTTCATTTGTTTTCTTTTCCACCATGAATATTTTTACATTTTATTAGGAAAAGAAAATTTTGGCTCACATCAGAATTTTACCTTTGTTGCAAGCAAAAATTCTGATCTGAGCCAAATTTATTTTTTTATAAAGTGTGGAAATATTCAAGATGGAAAAAGAAAATAAAAGAAATGAATTTACTTTTGGACTAAGTACCTTGCTCCTTAAGTAAATGCCAACTACATTTAAACAGGTTAGCTGTACTTCTACTAATCCCTAATTAACTAAAGTTTTTTTTTCTATGCGACCTCAGTAAAGATAATAGTCTCCAACCTCCACACTACAGTACTGTGAACTTTATAATCTTTTCAGTGGCTGTAAAATATGTAATGTACCATGGCTATATACCAGTTTTGAATTCATAGTTATCCTCCTGTTAGACTTGTTTCCAATCATGGCTAGATAGCCAAGTTTTTCCTACTATTTAACCCAGAGCTGAGAGGGAAAAGAGATGGATTCATGATTTTTCATGGGTGAGTCATTCAGCCAGAATTTGATCTTGGCTCATCTTTTTTTTTTCTGAGCAGCTAAACATTGCACAACCAGTGCATAGCTAGAGTCTAGTGTTAAATGATTTTTAAAAATACATAATTTCACTTTAACAGTATAGGGGTCTATGTTCTTGTTCAGCTCAAATATCTCAATGGAGATATTTCCAGCTATATAGAATGGTACTTATAGTATTTATTTATTTGTAAATAATTATAATATACATTCTATATGTGCAAAGAGACTTGGCATTGAGTTTAATGCCTGTTGATAGTGACCTTTATGTAAGTTTAATGTAAAGAAGAAAGCATGAAAATTTTACATAATATTACACTCCAATATTCCATAATATTCATTGACTCTTTTGAACTGAAATATTATCAATGTACAAGTTATAAAATTGGTTTAAACACATTTTGTTTTCATAAAACATTTCTATCTAAAATAGTGCCAAATTGAACAGAACCATCTGAATATTAGAAGAATCTAGAACTTATACTGTCAGCAAACTGCCTGCATATGGATAGAAAATGAACTCAATAAATATACAAAAATAGAAAGAAGTGTAAGACAAGCATGTGTCTTCTCATCAAACTTATTCAACCTATACAGTAAGGCAATTCTGAAAGAATTAAGATTCCTACCAGGATGCATTATTGGTAGCCACAATCTTAATATAAGATCTGTAAATGACACATTTTTGATAGACAATAAGGAAAAGAAACTACAAGAATACCTACAGATGGTAGTGAAGGAAATTGACAAGAAAGGACTAAGCATCAGAGACAATGAAAGGTTATTAGCAAAAGAAACAACTTAACATGCAAATTACAAATTGGAGTTACCAAAATCAGACATGTAGAATTTAAGTAGCTGGGAAGGGTTTTTACAGAGAACAGAAAGTGCGACACTGAAACATGAAGGCACATTGAAATAGCTAAAAATGCCTGCCAAAACCAAGCAAAAAATTAACAAAGGAAAATGTCATTAGAAACATAGAAAAGAGTACTGAACTGTTATATCACTCTGCCTATATGACAGTAAATGCTGGACAATCTTCTCATAGATGAAGTAGAAACTTGAGGCAACAGAAATATGGTTCTACAGAAAGATGCTGAGAGTACCATGGGCCAATCATAAGAGCAATGTCAAAGTTTTAGAGAAAATAGAAACAAAAAGGACATATACTTAATACCAGAAAGTAACAGTTGAAATTTCTAGGGCACATAATGAGAAAAGAAGGTTTGGAAAATTTGATACTTATGGAACGGATTGAAGCCAAGAAGGAGAGGAAAACAATGTATAACCTACATAGCAAGCTTGAGTAAATGGGTAGCCGAACAGGGTTTAGGAGAGATAACAAGCAGACAAAATTTATTAAGAGCTACAAAAGACAGGAAATTGTGGCAAGCCAATGTCTTGAGGTGACATGGTACATAGAAAAAAGTCTAAAATAGATAGAGACCTGTTTTACTGTCAAGGCATTTCTCATATTGTGTTTTTAGAATGTTTCTGAAATTCTCTTCCACAACTTTTTATAATGAAAAAGAAACAATAATATCCTTGCAAATAATTCACTGTTTAATACCTTTTATACCTTATTATCATTTCTTCTTTATAGCTCTCTTAGATGCAATGCATCCTTCATGTTCCAAACAGTATAGATAAATCTGATGGCTCATTACAAAGACCACTTAACAAAATTTGCTGTAAATTGGCCTTTCTTCCCTCTTGAAGCCAGAAGAGTATAATTCAAACAGTTTCCATTAAAACCCCTGTTTCTACTCAAGTCCAATTCCAGGGATTCTGCAACAGATAATAAGCAATGCCATTCTGATTTGATGTTTCTTGATAATATAACCACCATACACAATAAAAATTCACTTTTTAAATAATATCAGATTTACTAGTATTATTTTTAATATCCGTTTTTATTGGGTTGTAACACAAGATGAAGTTGCCACAATTTGACATATAAGAGAGATTTTATAAAATATATTTAGGGAAAATTTCTGCAAAAGTTTTTCAAGGAAAAATAATAAAGAATAAAAAGAAAAAATATATATATACTCTTTTACATTTGAGAAATACCAGAAAAGAGTCTGGAAACTTTGTGAACTGTTTAATATCAGAGCAATTTTCACAGCAGGAATGAATTCCATTGCTACTTCTTCAGGGGAAAATTTTAACATGAGAAAAATAAAGCATACATACATACATATATATATATATATATATATATATATATATATATATATATATATGTAGGGAAAAAAGAGAGATAGATTTAAAAGGGGATATATAAGTCAAAATAAACAAAAAATTACTACTTTAATATGAGAAAAATATTAGACAACCATGACTGAAATTAAAGTATGAAATTTAAGTAAATATGTTTTTCAAATTAAAATATTTAGAGATAAATGTTTTACTAATTTTGTATGTATGAATTCAAATCTGTTGTTCAAATAGTTGAACCATTATATGAGGGTGCTGAAAAGTTCTCAGCACCACCAAGCAGCCCTTCAAAAAAAATTCTGGTGATCATTTGGCCAGATTTTAGGAAGTGGAGCTGAAAACTTCAGAGTACTCACTAATAATTTTGTAACCTTATTAACTGAAAAAAAAAATTGTACAATTTATTTTATAATCTTCTTAAAATGTTATCTCCCTTCAGAAAATAGGCAATCATGGTTCTCCACAGATTTGTTCCCTTTCTTAAGTCAGAATAGCAGAGGGGTTTCTTGTTGCCTTTTCTACAGTTTGAAATTCATAATTTTCTGAAATAAGATCTTTAACTAACTATATTAGCATAAAGGCATCCAGATTCATGTATGTTAAAAAAAATTCAGTCCTGAAACCTATCATTGCCATGAAACAGTAACTTTGAGAAGTTTATTTGTTACTTGTAAGCAACATTATTCTAATATTGAATAGTTACTGTGGGTAATGTTTCAATTATCTCCCTTGCTGATTAACTCTCTATAAAAGGAAGCAACAATAGAAGTAAAGAGAGAGAACATTGCCATCACTACTTTTGGACACTAAAATAGCCACTTGACAGAATAAAGACCTCCAACATTGCAAAAAAGATGAGATTCAAATTTATACAAGGAGAGAGAAGAGCACGTCTTGCATTGGTGAATATTCAATAAACTATTGTGAACAATAAATTACTATATATCTGCCAAAGTTTTAAAGCACCTAAAACAATTTTTTATCAATGTTTGTAAAAGTTATATGAAAACACTATACTAATAATTGGGCTATAATTTTGATTTTTTTAAAGAAAGGAGCATTGTAATGTTTCAGTTATCTACCTTGTTAACTAACATTCTAAATGTAACAACAGAGGTATCATTACCATCAATACTTCCAGATACTTGATAAAACAAGAACCTTTACTATTATACTACTAATAAGATATAGAAAGTCTTTTATTAATCTCCATACATTCTAAAATACTACCAGAATTCAATGGTGCTAGTTACAAACAATGGAAGTAACTCAAAGAGAAGAGGCATTCAGTTTCAAGCCTAAGTTTCCTCTAGGATAATGCCTAGTGGATAAAAGAACTTTGTGGGTGATGGATTATTTTCCATCCTACAATCCCTTTCACACCAAAGAAACATCACATGCCTCCCGCTACTCTGTCACTATTCTCATGTTCTGATGAACTACATTCCTTTGTTTTCATCAGCCCTGACCTTTGCAACTGGGACCCACCATGACATGTACATAAGGGTGAATCCTTTCTATTGCCTTTGTATTCACTTAGCAAGAATTAAGCCCCACTCAGACAGCTTCTTCCCAAGACTGCTGCTTTGTGGAACAAACACCTGGTAGGATGTTTTTCCCAATCACTACACTCCTGACCTCTTCAAGTCTAGGGTTAATCTGCATAACCCCATGGACCTCACTTTCCTTTACTTACACTAATACAACAACACACATTAACTCTCTACCTTGAGTGGAACTTAGGCCCTGTATTGGGTGAACATTAGTATAAAAACAAGTTACAGCTAATTTGGCTCTCTGGAATTTGTGAATTCAAGTCAAATAGTGTAGTATTCTATATATTAGTGATTATAAGTTTTGACATTCACCAGGAAGGACACTAAATGTGAGAAGTAAGGAATGATATACACTCAGAGATCAAATAAAATATTTTGTATAAATTTCTTTGAAATTTACCAACTGTGACAGAGACTTGCAGATGTCTAGCAAGCACAGATGTGAAAATATAATAATAAACATTAGTTCAAAAGAATCAATGTATAATAGAAACAAACCAGCATCTTAGAATTCTAACTTATTTTAAAATCTACTATTTTTGTAGTACATAGAAATGACAGAGACAGTAGTAAAACCTGTTTCTAGAATTCACTTTTAGCTTAAAAAAGAAAAGAGATATGAAATATATATATCTTTTAATGACTGATGCAACTAATATCAAGTGACTAATAAAATAAAGGGAATTCATCTAACAAATGATATTAATTATAAGTTTCTGACTTGTTTGTCTTTTTATTTGATCTGGTTTGTGGCTTGGTTCAAATTAATTTCTTAGTTTTTGTTGTTTAATGCTTCAGTAGTGTATCTTTCAGCCTTGATCACATGTTTGTCGTGTGCAGGAATCCAAAGTCCAAAGATACTAAATGATACATGGCTATAATGCCAGGGAGGGAGGGAATCAACAAAGATGAGGAGATTAGTCTGAATCTAGCATAGAATGATTAAGAAACCTTGTTTAACAAAATTCAGACAAGAACTGGCTTTCTCTTGTTTTTATTCTCATCACTAAGTTAAAATTTTCTCAGATAAATTATTTAAAGCTACCAGTTATAAAGGGAGAAACCCATGAGGTTCCAGTCAAAAATGTTCAGAGCATAATAAAAGATTTATTTCCACGTTTTTCTGTTTTTTTTTTTTTTACTTTGCTGCACAGAGATTAAGTACAGTATCTTTTAGTAAAAAAGTTTAACTTTATATTTTCTTGCAGAAAAGAATTCATAAATATAGGAATACAGCATATAGCTAAATAGAAATGAAGACTTATCTTGACATCATCGTAATTCAGTGGTTAACTAGAGCAGGAAATGGATCATAAATTTGAATGCCTCCAAAATGAAATTGCTCTCATTTAACCACTATAGAGAAACTTTCCTGCCCACTGTCAGCATGGCCGATGTTAGACTCATGGAGAACAAAACAATGCGCTTTCTTGGCTTCACATTTTCAACTTAATTAAAGTGGAATGACTAAATCAAATCAATAGCTGCATCTGCTGCAAGGAAAGGTGGGTTATTGTGTTGTGCAAGAAGGTTTTTCTTGTCAGAGTCCATCTTGCACATTTACAAATCTACCATTCATCTGTGCATTAAATACTGTCCCCATATTTGGTCAGATGCTCTTGAGGTTCTTGACAAAATCCAAAGAAGGAAAATGCAATGTAATCAATCCTGACTTGGCATCTTGACATCAGTTACTTTCTCACCATGGCTTCCTTTTGACTTTTCTACAAATATTTTCATAGCAAATGCTCTGATGAGCCTTTTCCCCCTGGTGACCGGACTACCTGAAATTAAGTGTGCTACTAGATTAGCATCTATGTCCCACCATTCTACTGTTGAATTAGGTAAATGTAACAGCCTCTTCTAATCCAACAGTTTCTTTTCTCACACTTCCCACTTGTGGAACTAACTCTGTTTTGTTTCCTTTCTTCCCTGATAACTACAATCTTCAAAAATTTAAATGCAGCATCAATCACCATCTTTTTTAACCTCACTCAGCTTTTATCCTTTCCTCAGTTCCTCCTATACCCAGTTTTTTTTCTCTCACCTTCACCCTCTGTAACCCCCTACATATTAGTGGCATTCCCACCTTGCTTGGGAGGAAGTGAAAAATGTTGACTCAAATATGAAATTTAATTAACTCTGAAACATGGCAGTTTAAGATTTTAATATCTAATAAATAGGAATTAAGAGACTTGGTGTCCAGAATTTTATATCATTTGTTTAGCATTCAACCAGTCCAAACCCATCCCATAAATATCGACTCTCAATGTTCAACCCATTATAATCCACTTCATGTATGCTCTACCATAATATATGACAACATCATGACAAATAACACAGGAACTAACACAAACAATAAGACTTTGACCACAAACAGTGAAATTTTGAGAGCTGATATTTATAGTCCAGGTTTGAGTGTGTTAAAAATCTAAATGTTTAAATATAACTTGTACATATTGCTGATACTAATTCGTATAAACAATCATAAATTCTAATGAAATACCTTCTGTGTGGCGCGAACTGGAAGAATGCAGAACAAGACAAGTATAGCATTCCACCTAACCTGTTAGTACTTCCACCACTTCAGTTCTTCAATCTTTCTTGGATCATAGTAGATCATTGTAAATTTTGAGCAATGTCCTTAAACTAACTGATGGTGATTATGCAGAAAATATTATTTAATGAGAAATGTATTTAAATATTATGAAATATACAACAGTGGCCTGTAGAACATTTTCCATGCAGAGGAAGAGGAAAATTGAGGCAACAGAGATGTGGCTCTATAGAAGGATGCTGAGAATACTATCGTGGAGCAACAAGGAAATTTTAGGGATAATGGAAATAAAAATGACATGAATCAGACATTTCTAGGAAATAATGATGAAAGGAAGCATAGAAAAGTTGACACTCACATGACATATTGAAAGCAAGACGGACAGAGGGTCACAGGGAACAACCCACCTAACAATCTTGTATAAATGGATGGCAGGAAAAGTTTGGTAGGGATATTAATAAAAATTGCTAAGAGTACCAAAGGGTAAGAAGTTGTGGTAAACCATGAACTACCATATCCAAAAGGGACATGGCACATGAAAAAAGAATTTAAATATATTTAAATTATTGGTTTAGTGAAGGTGGCTAGAACCAGGGAAAAGTCAAGATAAGTATTACACCCCCTAACCAATTAACATTCTTTTAACTTACTCCAGTATTGAAACCTTTCATAGACAAGTATTTAAAGAAAATACTGATGTAATTAATTCAAGATGCATTTATTGCCGATATTCAAGTCTATTTAGAATTGTCAGATTTTGATTTGTAAATTTTTTTCAATGTTGACATCTACATTGAAATCTTACTTAATTGGCAGAAAGAGTGGCAAGGTCTCATAATTATACACTTGAAATGACTAGATGTAAACCATAGGTTCTATGCTAACAGTTTCTTCTCTCACACTTCTCACTTGTGGAACTCTCTACTTTCCAGTCAACTTTAATATTCTTTCACACTCAGTAAATCCCTTGTATATGAATGGCTTTACTGGCTTGACTCTTTGGACAACTCGAGATAGTGTAATGGCTAGCAAGCTTGTCTCGCTAGAACAATTATGACTGAGTAGTGAGTTCGATCCTCACTGAGTTCCCCCTGCTTTCAGACTTGTGCTACATATAAGCTATACTTGGAAAATCACTATTGCCTTGGATCATTGTAGATCTTTGTTGTATTTTGATTAATTTAAGTTTTGAAAAACTTCTTTAGCATTTGCAGTTGAATCAGTGATTCTTAAAAAGATTCTTAATGTCACAACAAAGATAATCATTTACATTCACTGGAATACAGTGTAAAGTGTGTGTGTGGGGGGGGCACAAACTATTAAGTTTTTTTATTTATTATTATTATTTATTTATTATTACTTGTTTTTTTTTTAAATTTTGTGCCTGCAGCCTAACAGTGCTCCCCACCTTGTGCCACTTCATCTATATTATCTGATCATTTATTATAAATATGGTTTTCACTTATGTTGACATCAAAAGATCTGGGTTGATGATATAATTTCAAAAGAATATCAGCAATAATGTGGTAAAAGAGTAAGCTCCACTCTGTTGCAAAGATGAAGTTATAGTTGAATAAAGCCCCAACCTTGTTTGTTTTTCATTACAAATAAGTTAGTCAATTTTAGGTTTCTTTTCAAGCTTTTAAGAAAGAGAACACAAGTTGTCAAGGTTTGAAGACAAAATAGTTTATAAATACATAGAATTATTTTTTCCCAACTTTAACTTTACCACATAGACTCTTTTGTTACTTGAACATATTAAATGGGTTTAAAAACAGAAAGTCTTAAATGTCTTCCTATAAAGTATTATTAGAACAAAGAAAAATATTTTACTCTGGAAATTGGTGAGAATTCTAATATTTTTACAAGACACTGTCATAGTGATTTATACTGCAGATAATTTTTTCCCTCATATGGATAAAAAAAAAAATAACCAAAGGAGAAATTTGTAAGTATTTTATAGTCTGAGATTGAGAAAGGAAATATATTTCTAGGAATGTAAATTAAAAATATGGGAACAACTATATAGCAATTAACAGGGATTAACCGAAAAAAGGAACTCCTCCTTTCTTCAATATATGTTCAGTCTACAATTTGAAAATAATAGATATTTGCACTCACAATAGATGAGAAGCAAGAAAACTTACTCAGCTTTATCTTCATTCTGTATTCCCTGTTTACCATATTTTGCCAGTGACAAGAATTGAGATCAAAAAGGAGAATCAAGTTTTTCTTAAGCAGCCACTAAAATTATTCAAAATTAGTTTGATGATTTAGTTTTCCAAATGCATTTCATACATGGACTAAATGTTTTGAATTAAATATTGTTTTATAAAAATCATTTCATTTAGGGGTAACATATTTGGTTGCATAAAGACCTTATTTAAATTCAACATCATGGATAATTTCTGTCTCCAGAATCTCTTACATATTTATAAGACTACCATTTATCCATACTTTGAATATTGATGCTACATCTGGTCCAGTTCTCCTGCTATATATTTAGAGATTCTTGATAAAATCCAAAGAAAAATCTGCAATATTATTGGTCCTGAACTGGCATTTTGACTTCAGTCACTTTCCTACCACCTAATGTAGCTTCCCTGTGCCTTTTCTATAAATACTTTCTTGGTAATTGCTCTGATGAAATTTCCACTATGATACATAGACTTTATGAATTTACACTTGAATTGGCTAAATGCAACCATATGCTAACAGTTTCTTCTCTTGCACATCTTGCTTGTGGAACTCTCTTCTGGTTTCATGAATTCCAGCCAACTATCATCTTCAAAAATTGAAATACAATATAACTCGGTATCTACTGCCTTCATGATTACTCTTCTTTTATTGTTCTTGCTCCTTAATAATGTTTCTCATTTTTTTATTCTTTCACACTCAATAACCTCTTGTGTTTTAGTAGTTTTAATGTTTTGCTTCAGAGTGAAATAATTTTAAAAAAATTATCTACATAACTGAAAGAGATCAATATTTTATGGCAACAGTAATTATGATTGTTTTTCTTAATTTTATAAATTACATTTAAATCTTAGCAAATCCAGTAATAAATTATTTTCCAAATACATAGGCACACATAGTTATTTTAACATATTTAAATAAACCTGGACATAAAAACAATACACAAATGATGGATTCAAATATTAAACTTACCTTGTTTAATAAAAAATAAATAGGAATTAATTAACTTGAAGAAAAGAAATCTCTGTTTGGCATTCCAAAAATTGCATATGCATCAGTTTTCTCCTTGTGAATCAGAATATGAATTTTACGACTTAGGAACATAAGTTTAATTATCAACTACTAACTGAATCCATTTTAATCCCTTTCTTTTTCATTGGTATCACCCCCCCCCCAACCTATGCAAGGCAGTAAAGCCACTAAGACATAAGGGGTTACAGGGTGTGGAAGAATTAGAAATAAAAATATTAATAATGAGTGGGAAGAGGAAACAGTAATCAGGAGGACAGTAGATAGCAATTGACATTGCATTTAAATTTTTGCAGATTAAAGTTGGCTGGAAAGTATGGAGCTGGAAGGGAGTTCCACAAGCAAGAAGTCTGAGAAAAGAAAATGTTAGCATAGAATTTATAGTTACATCTAGCCAGCTCAACTGTAAATTGGTGAGACCTTATCGCCAGTTGAGTACTACACTTAAATTCAAAAAGTCTAGATACCATAGCGAAGAGCTCATCCAAACGATTAACATGAAAGTATTTTAGAAAAGGCAAAGAGAGGCAACCTTATGGCAGTGGGAAAGGGAATGAAGCTGAGCCATCAGATTGCTGATTCTTCTTTGGATTTTATCAAGGAGCTCAAGGTAGATAGCAGGTGTACTGGACCATATGTGACAGCAATATTCTAAGCATGTTTTACGAAATTAATAAATACTAAGCACTTCAAATGCATCAGTATATGAATCAGTTATAACAAATTTAATATAGGAGATAAGTAAATTGAGCATGGAATAGGCTGTGCTCGAGGTAGCTTTGACACTGTAAACACTGACCTCAGAAACACATGACTAATGTCCTTCAGAATGGTGGCATAGTGAATATAAAACTTGATTATACATATATTAATGACATCACAGGAACAAAATATTACAATAATCAACAGATATCACATATCAGTCAATCAATGAACATGATGATCACTAATGATGACCAGATGGTATTTGGTCGAAACATTGTATCTATAATAAAATCTATATCAACCAAGATGAGAACAATAATTCGAAATAATGAGTATATTAATCTAAGAACTTGAATCATGTTCTTAAATAGCCTTGTAAGATTGGGACTATTATATGGATGTTATGCCTGGCACCCAACCTGTTCAGAAATGACTAAACTGTTAACTGTATACAACCGCTTTCTCTGTCAGTGATTAAAAATAGTTTCAAGTCTGTAGATAATAGAAAGTACCATCTTTCTTCAAACTTTGTGGGCTGGTGCTAGAGAATCGAAATCAAAGAATTTATCAAATAACAGGAATCACATCATTTGAGGACTTGAATAGCAGCAACAATTAAAATGGATTGCATCTGTAATTTGAAGAGAAAAAAATGGCATCATCAAAAAGTTGACAATCCACGTTACTTTGAATATAAGGTAAGGAAAGAAGCCTCCATTACTACTAGAAAGTGTAATAACAGTTAATGGACTTGAGAAACCTATTTTACTGAAAAATTATTTTAATAGATAGATTTCATGAATTTCCATTGAAAATAGTGCTGACTGCTCGTTCAATGAATGTTGAATGATTCCTTATAAGGGAACAGCTAATATTACCATTACTATCTACGATTTTATTTTTATTGGTTGAAACTCCCTAATTCATTATAATTATTTTTATCTTGTTCATTTTCCATCTTTTCATAGTTTTTTTTTTTTTTCATCATTTGTGTTTTTTTTTATTTCTATGTGCCTAATAAGAAAAATATATATTATTATTACATAAGAAAGGGTACATCAGTTTTACAGAATATGTAGGGTGGGGGTAGTATAATTGTTATCAGCAAAGAAATCAGAATCAGCAACCCAAGTTTGAATTATGGTGAAGTTGTTTATGTTCAATTCATACCAATGCCCATAGGAAAGGCATGAATCCACTTCTCCCTATATTTTATAACAATGACAAAAATATCTTATTACTGGCATTTCAAAATGTTTGACAAAAAAGTGATTACATGTATGTATGGAGAAAGCACCGACTAATAACTACCTCACCTGCCTATGCAATAACAGCAAAATTTTGCAAGTATCCATCACTCATAGTCAGCAGGAAGCAATCAAAACATGTCTGTAACATCCAGTAAAAGGAAATTAGAGTATGAAATGTTTTGGGAAGTTTAACAAAATATAGAAATAGGTTTTTTCTGTCTTAGAATTTTTTGTCTTAAAATTCTTTAAAATTAATGTCAGCATTAGACTTTTGTAAAGAAATGCTTGTAAATTATATGAAATATATATATATTAAACAAGTTCAGACAGTTGTCTTCATCTTTATTGCCATATTCATGGCATTTTGGCCATTGTATGCCTTAGCTTTCTTCAGGTGACATTTGGAATTTTAAACCAAACCCTTTACTTAGTCCACAGGCATAGATTGTTTCACATGCCATGCCTTTACATATTTCAGTTTTATTTAATTCTCCTTGATAACTCTCCGACTTTTTGTACTCTCTGCTATGGCCACAACTCTTTGCCATACACTGGCAAAAATAGATAGACTACTCACAGGCACACATGGGAGCCTATGCAACACAAGAAGAATATGTGTGTGCATATATGTGGATGTGTGTGTATGTATATATATATATATATATATATCGTTATATTCATCTTCATATATATATATATATCATTATATTCATCTTCATATATTTATATTTGATTTCTAACCTGTAGTCGATACTAATTTTCTCAATTACAAAGCGGCCCTTTAAGTAAACACAATTTTATTTTCCTTCGTCCCATCTCTCTCCCCCACCTCTTCTCTTCCTCTTTTTTTTTTTTTTTCCCCCTCCTATCCTAATTGTCTATGGTGTGTATATGTCACCACGAAATGTATCTTTATGCATTAGACATCCGTCGACTTTCTTTCTCTCCTCTTTTTTAAATCCCCCCACATCTCCTAAAATTCTCTCTGTTAAGGTTTCATGTCCCTCCTCCTCATACTTATACTTTCTCTAAATTCTGTTTTGATTTCCGGAGTTGTTTTTTTCTTTTTTTTTCTGTTTTCATTTTGAATTTGTAGGTCTGATGATTTGGATCGTATTTACGATTCCAATGGAAAAAATTATGACCATGGAATATTAGTGTTTAAGCCTTTTTATTATATCCTTACTCTGTCCTAGACATTGAGTTCTACCTGGATCCTTCCTCTTGGAAAATTTTTTTCTGAAAATATACATGTCTGGGAATTTTTTATATATATTTTGCATATGTATGTATATTTTCCACTAATATTATCTATCTATATATATATATATATATATATATGCATGTATATATGTGTGTATGCTAATTCATGTGCAAGCTAACATAGTCACACAAAAACTGATTTAAATAAAAATACACAGGGGTCAAATGTGTGAGTGCCTACATGCATTAGACAGAAAATTTATTCAATGTTATACACTGACGATTGCCAGTTTCCTAGCCATATCTCAAGTTTTCCCTTTTTCTCTCTCTTATTCTTTTTCTTTCTTTTTCCTTTACTCTCTTTGTCTCTTCTCTTTATTCCCATTTGATGATACCCTCTCTACTTCACTGCCCACATCAGGTAAAAATAGGTCAACATGTCTGATCTCATCCCTATAACTTTGCATATATTTCTTTAAACAGACTTATATCTCTCTACTTCCCCCTTTTTTCCCTTCCCCCAATTTTGAATCTACATATTTAAGTATAATTTATGCTTAGATAAATGTTTTGTGCCTGGCAAAATTTTAATCTGTCTTTTTGTGAAAATGTTTGGTCTGATGAGTCAAAACCAAAGTATCGGTTTTAATGAAATAAAATATTACCATGAACTTTTAAAGTCTCTTCTTTCATAATTATTATTTACTCTGTTATTACATTGAGCTCTCTGGATCTATATTCTCTTTGGAATTATCCATACAGGTTACCAAATAATATCATTATATATATATATATATATATATATATATAATAAAAAGGCTTAAACACTAATATTCCATGGTCATAATTTATTCCATTGGAATCGTGATTCCAATGGAATAAATTATGACCATGGAATATTAGTGTTTAAGCCTTTTTATTATATCCTTACTCTGTCCTAGACATTGAGTTCTACCTGGATTCTTCCTCTTGGAAAATTTTTTTTTTTTTCTGAAAATATACATGTATGGGTATTTTTATATATATTTCGCATATGTATGTATATTTTCCACTGATATTATCTATATATATATATATATATATATATATATATATATATATATATCTGACCACTCCTAATTTTTTATTACCCTTTAAGCTGAGGAACATTTTCTCCACCATTCCAAGAAGAATTTCACATAAATTTTTTTCATTTTTAAAAATTTCACATACCACACATAAAAGACAATGGGTAAATATAGGTAAACATAAAGAAAAAAATTAGTTCTTTTAAATAATATGTGGAAATAACCATTTTTTGCCTGATGGTAGTCACAAGATCTGAAAAAAATTAAATAAATAAATCTACATTATAACCAAAAACACTTATGGCTTCTTTTTCTCTTTAATATATATATATGTGTGTGTGTGTGTGTGTGTGTGTGTGTGCATGAAATAATCAGAAAAGTCTAAGAAGTTTGTGCTTTTTCAAAAATAATTTAAAAAGCTAACTATTTTTGGTCATCTAATTAAAAATGAACTTTGTTTTATTGTTATTTTATCAACTTCATTCTTCATATGTTGGTAAATGTTGGCTTGCTTTTATATTAAAAGAAACCCCAAGAGGTTAGACTAAATTTACATTCGTCTTTGCTGCTATCCTACAAAAATTTCAATATTTTTGATTTTTTTTATTAACAATTTGCAAAATCTATAAATGCAAAAATCTTTATTATATATATAAAAAAGAAAGAATTCAAATTTAAGGTACATTTACATAAATGAAGCAAACACAAAGGTTGTGACTGGGATAATTATCATGAATTGGAAAAGAGAAAATATAACAATACATTATTTATGAACAGTTTCTCTATTCAGTGTTTAAATCTGTGATACTGAATAGAAATCCTTAGTAGCCTGTAACTGTTGTATTTCAGGAGAAAAACGTTATTTAATTCATTTCTTGCAAGTGAAACTTAACACGGAAGTAGCTTTTAAAAAGATGACAGAAAAATATGATGCTGATATTTTTAGAACATTGTGTTTTTCCTCTACATTTTAGTCGAGGTTAGTTGCACTAAAACTCCTGATCAGTAAAAGTAGACACAATAAAATAACTGTTGTAGTTGGCAGGTAAGTATTGAAACTAATCGGTGAAATTATTATGTCCAAACTTAGGTAGTTCTTTTTATCTACCATGAATAATTCAATAGAATAAAAAAATTAATGATTTTTTTTTTCATATTTAAATTAGTTTGTATTTTTGCTTGCTGTTTACCAAAAGTTTGCTTGTGGTTCTTATAGGAAATATTTATGTATATATGAGGACAAGTTCACCTTTCACCTTCATACAGTGGAAATACTTTTTTCTGAGGTTTTTCTTTTTAATAAGGCAAACATTTTATTTTATTTCTTTTTTCATTTCACCTCTTTTCTTTTTATTCTATCAGATTTTTTATGTTAGTATTTTTATAAATGTCAGTGGTAAATATTACTTTGTGTACATATGTATGAATAGTACAACAAAATAAACTGATAGTTTATATTCAGAAAAAGAATTTTACTTGAAGTGTAAAAAAATGACACCTATGATGTTTTTATAATAGACTCTATTAAGTATATTGATTAAAAAAAAATTGCTATTCATTCTAAAGGATGATGATGGTTCATTTCAAGTTTATGGATGGATATATTGGTGAATAAAGAGTTGCAGAGAATCAGATCCAGCCTCTCAACATCCCTTCCAGAATCCAGTGGCAAGATGAAGTCCAGGTGGGTTGATGAAGGATCCGTTTCAGTGAATCGCCGGATCAAGCTTCGATATAAGGAATGTCATTCTTGCACTTGACAACACCAGTTTGAACCCAGAGTTTTCCTTCTCAAAGACTAGCTGTCACCCAAAGCAAGTGTCCAAGACGCACTGTTATTTAACTAACTGTAAGAAGATGGATTCATTCCTTCTTCAGTGGCATTAGCACAAAGTGAATGTAACAGACTCAGAATTTGAACTCAGATTGCAGATTTCACTTTCTGTGCCACTAGCTGTTACACAAACAGTACATCTATAGTATTCTAATAAGCAAGTAATCCTATATATATAAGTAGACACTGAGAACAACACTGAATAGTGACAGTTTTTTTCATGCTTGAAAGGTTTCATCTTCAGGCCATGTGTGTTGCATTTTGGCTCAATGATTTATATATGCTGATCAATGGTGTATTATATATAGTAAGGTCTATTGTATTCTAACCATTATTGGGTAGGCAGTTGTCATGGGTCCTTACCTATAACTACAGAATGAACTCTTCCTAACACTATGTATACTACGCCTCTCAAGAGAGAGGGTCGAATTGAGTCGAGCTGATAGTAGTTCACTCCAAACCAGACTGACAGTCATACTATACCTTCCACATCTTGTATTATTATTTTGGGTAATATACCTTTGTTATTTCTACTCTTTTGTTTGTGTTGTTCTTCCTTGGTCCTAACCTGGACCATAACAGTAGTAACAGTTATATTTCCTATTATTCTAGAGGTTATGGAATATAAATAATTATAGATCCAAATTTTGTTATTTTTAGCTATTTTATAGTGCTATTTGCTATATATATATATATATATATATATATATGATTAATACAAATATAAAATTTGTCAACTGATTGAAACAATTAAATATATATTCATAGTTCATTTCCTCTTTAAGTTCGAACACAATGTATAATGTATAAACTGATGGTTTAAATTCAATTTCATTGGATGCTAAGTAAATTAAATGTTGGAAGATATTAGTCTCTTCAGAGTTAAAATTATCATATTCAGTCAGCCAAAATAAAATTAAATAAAATAATGCTGTTATTGGAAACATTTTAGAATTTTTTTGATAAATACATTGAAACCTGTTGTTCCTCCAAAGTATAAATTTGCCACATGCAAAAAATATCTAGACTCACTGACACCTAACTGGAGTGAAAGAGTGAAAAAGCACCAGGTGACCAGTTCATAGCAAGCATTCACATGATATTATTTGACCAATGATAATCACTGGTGCCAAAATTCAAGTTTGAGGGAGTGACAAAAATAATAATTCTTTTCTATTCAGGCTTTGTGGATAGCTAAATATCCCAAATTTAATAATGTGTGCAACTCCCAACATTCACAGAAGAGAGAACTTTAAGAACACACTCATTTTTTTTGTTTTTTTTTAATCAAGTTCATTCCAAGTAAGACTGTAAAGCCACTAAGGCACAAGGAGGTTACTGGGTGTGGAAGTTACAAACAAGAAAAATTGTTAGGGAATAAGAACAGAAGAAGAGTAATCAGGAGGACAGTAGATAATGATTGACATTGCATTTACATTTTTGCAGATTAAAATTGGCTCGAAAGCATGAAGCTGGAAGGGAGTTCCACAGGTGAGAAGTGCAAGAAAAGAAACTGTTAGCATAGAATTTATGGTTACATCTAGCCAGTTCAACTGTAAATTGGTGAGATCTCATTGCCAGTTGAGTACTACACTTAAATTCAAAGAGTCTAGGCACCATATTTTACACAACGAACATAGTAAACCTTAAATCATTGTTACAAATACTTCATACAAACATTTCTTCATACACCACACTACTACATATATATACTATTTAATCTAATTACTTCTTTGTTTATTTCAGTGACAATCCAAGCTCACCTTGTTCATCTTGCCTTTTCTGCCTCTTATCTCTCTTTGCTCTTTCTCTCTCAATTGAATTCTTCAATTGCTGACCAACTAATTTTGACTGTTGATACTTCAAGCTAATTTCTATCATAGCAGCAGTTGCATTCTCTCACTACTCTTAAAGTAACAGCTAGTACTGCCTGCTTCCTCATAAATTCAGTGACTACTATCAACCAACTTCCAGCCACAACAGGCATTTTGTTTTACAAAGATGATGAATATATTGGCTAATATTACCAGAGAAAACAATAATTTTCTAAGTTTTAAATTATCATGTACAATGGATTCTATTTAAATGGTCTCTGTTGGGACAACACATTTTGATTCATTCAGCCAACCATTCCTTTTAAACAGATCTACTTAAAAAAGACAATCTGATTTAAAAAGTTAATTCTTTTCTTGCAGAATTGGTCCAATTAAGTGGACACACATTGTAACTGATCTACCATTTGACTGGAGGCCAGAGTTTATCCATAAAATAAAAATAGATTGAACAACTGAAAAAAAAAACTTATTAATCAATTGAATAAATTAAATTTATATTTTCAGGTGACTAATTATTTATTTAGTGTTTTAAATATGATAGGCAGTAATCTGTTATATTTGTTAAATTAAGAGTGAATAACTGCTCAATTTAAAATGAGAATCTCTTAGTTACAGAAATCATAAGAAGTTTTTAATTTAGTTTAATTAAACAGAGAAAATCTTAATGACTTTGAATATGTATTAGATATTTAAACAATATCTTTACGAATGTTTTCAGCTTCATCTGTCTGTAATCATCAGAGAATTGTAACAACAACCCATTTATATATATATATTCCGCCTCAAGCAAGGCATTAAAGCCATTAGTACTCAAGGAGTTACTGAATTACAGAATCTGAGAAAAAACACTATTAAGGAGGGAGAACAATAAAAGAGCAAGAATTAGTAATAAATACAGAAGATAATGATTGACACATTGCACTTAAAAGATCAAAGTTGACTGGGAAGCAAGAAGTTGGAAGAAAGTTCCACAAGTGAGAAATGTGATAGAAGAAACTGATAGCATAAAACTTATAACTTACAAGTTATATCTAACTATTTCAAGTGTAAAATGATGAGACCTTGCAATTTAGTACTGCACTTAAATTCATAAAGTCAGGATACAACAGAGGAAAGTTCATCAGAACTATTACCATGAAAGTATTTATAGAAAAAGCCCAGGGAAGTTATGTTATATAATATTAAACATACCCTGAAATGATTCTAGTTAATTATTGACACAATCATGTATATTTATAGGAATTCCATATGGATAACATAAGTGAAAGATTTTCAAATGATGTTCTTCCCTAAAGCATTGGTGTGAAATTTCACTAATATGGCAACCATTTTCTCAAGTTTATTTATTTATCACTAGCAGGCTTTGCCTGCTTGCTATTGCTTCACAAAGTAAGATATATTCACTACTTGAAATCTTTGAATCAAAAATTTTAAATGAATATTTCATTCATAAATTGGCTTGTTATAGTTAAGGAAAGTTTTAGAAATAGTTGCCAACTTGTTAAAGGCAAAGTAAAATGCAAATTTCAAACATTTTTCTGCACTATATAAAACAATATTCCTAAACAGAACTATTTTTGATTTGAAAATAAAAATAATCCTTGAATAAAAGAACAGTAATGAAGAACCCTGAATCTGAGATCAACAAAAATCATTCCTTGCACCTAACTTTTCTAGAGCTTTTGAATGAGCTATGAATCATTGAAATCAGACGAGTAGGAGTGGAGGAGTTGCTTGGTCACAAACACACACATACACTTTACTTTATATATAAGATTAAAACCTTTTTTAAATCTTTATTATTTTTAAGAAATAAAATAGTCTGCATAGTTTAAAAAATGGTTAAAATATTTCAGCATTAAATAAACGATAGAGAAAAACTGCTGCTTAACAAGTCTGTTCCCAAACAAAAATGGAGTAGTGAAAAGATTTGCATGAAACTTCTATTCTTTTCAATAGTTAGTCTTACTTTTTAATGTTTTCCATTTTTCTTATTTAATAATAAAATTCATCTCTAGAGATAGTATGTTATCTCATTAATACTTATATCAATAGAATGTTAAAAAATTTAGAGATTTACAAATAAACTGATTGTAAGTATTTTATAGCTGAGCTGCAACTAGTCATATTTGAAAAAATATATATATTTAAAGGAAAATAATTCAGATATTCCCACTGAGTTTTATAAAATGTATTTTACTAAACAGAAATACTAAAACTTTTCCAAGGCGGATTTTTCTTAATAAACAAAATCTTGCTTATCATAAATATTTTTACAATGAATTTCCTTATACCCTTAATATTAGATTTGTTTTCTTTAATTCTCAAATTCATGAAAACATACATTTGTTTCTGTATTGCAGGAATCCTTTACAAAATGGTAAACTGCTTCTGCAGGTGGGACCAAACCAGCAATTCTCTTAGACTATTACTTTTATTATTACAGCAAGTCCAAAACATATCATTTTCTTTTCTGCATATGATTAGCAGGAAATAATTTTATTGAGATAGGTAAATAAGTGTATATATAATTTTTGGTTCTTCAAGATTCTTAGGTTGATTTTGACTAAATTTTGTGAAATAGATATGATGATTACTCACTCTATAAAAATGATGCCTGTTCTCTGAGTAAAATAAATTGGTCAGTTAGAATTATGCAATACTTCACTCATAATTCTCTTCTCATTCGTTTTGAAGAACTTAAAAATGGTTGACTTTATTTTAAGAGGATGGTAGTCTATTTTTTTACCTCAGAGCATAAATTTGCAATGCTACATTCAGGTAGTAAAAAGATTTTCATTAAATTTTTTATCAAGTTGACCATTATACATTCAATAGATATATGAGGATTTTCGAAAAGGAATTACAGTTTACCAAAAAGCATATAAAAACAAATGTAAGTTAAATCTGTTTCAAAAATTATTTAAAATGTAATCACCTTCATTTTCAATGACTGCAGGTCAATGGGAAGATACATGCTAATTCTATGTTTAAAAAAATCTGGATTTTTGCCCAGAATAAATTTGAGAGATTATTTTCTACTTTTTTTGTTTCAGAATGTTGTACCAAGTATGAACTGTTCTAATGTTCCAAATGAATGAAAACCTGTAAATGTTTAATCTGGTGAGTATGGAGGATGTGGAAGAACCTCCCATCCCAAAGATCTTATTTTCATCTCTTGTTTTTTTTTTTGCAAGGTGTGCCCTTGTAATGACATGCTGAAGAAAAGACAGCTTTTGTTTATCTCAACACAGGCCAATTTTGTTTGTTTCTAAATGTTCTGCCACTTATGAAATGTTCTAATGTTCAAAATGAATGAAAACCTGTAGATGTTTAATCTGGTGAGTATGGAGGATGTGGAAGAACCTCCCACCGTAAAGATCTTATTTTCATCTTTTGCTTTTTTTTTGCAAAGTGTGCCCTTGTAATGTCATGCTGGAGAATGACAGTTTTTGTGTGTCTCAAAGCAGGCCAATTTTGACATAATGTTTCCTTTACCTGATCAACTTGCTGGCAATAAATGTCTGCAGTGATATTCATTAAATGTTGAACTAGCTTGTAATTGATGGCACTTTTCATATTCCACAAGACACATGGACTTCTGTGAATTGAGTCCTGGTTTTAATGTTGGCTCTGGTTACTCATT
This sequence comes from Acanthosepion pharaonis, assembly GCA_903632075.3. Classification (NCBI taxonomy): domain Eukaryota; kingdom Metazoa; phylum Mollusca; class Cephalopoda; order Sepiida; family Sepiidae; genus Acanthosepion; species Acanthosepion pharaonis. The sequence continues at coordinate 5,387,538 of CAHIKZ030000224.1, forward strand.
TTATGATAAGCACTGTCTTTTTCATTTTCTGTTTACATGCAAAACCCATTTTTCATCACCTGTAATAGTGCAATTCAATAATCATTTCAACTGTAAAATGATGAGATCTTGCCACCAAATTCATAGAGTCTAGACATCATAGAGGAAATAGGTAATAGCTTTATGAGTAAAGACTTAGTCTCTTTGAGGTCATGTTTACAATTATTATGAGCTGACACAAATAGGCATCTGTTGTGATTGGAACTATCAGCCTAGAACATCTGAAAGAAGTGATTCCTGTAGGCTATAGTGGTTGAACAGGCCAGTGTTTACCAAGAAGATTGTCGTTTCACTGGGTATTTCCGAGAAGGAACAAAAATATAAATGCTTTAACTCAAGAAGAAATCTCTGTGACACAATTCTCAATAGGAAGGTTAAGAATATCAATCTAAGGTGCATCTTGAAGAAGGTCATGAAATGAATCCCAATCGGTATGCTGGTAGCAGAAAAGTGTTGTAAATAATTCTCATGAAGGGCTAGGAAAGGAGGTAAGGAACAAATCAAGTCAAAAAGCATGTTGATCAGATTTATTAGGAAAAAGATTAGGGAATTAAGAGACTGAGTAATAGAAAAATTGAAAGACTGCACATCAGTAACATTAGAATGCTTAACCCACTTGATGTGATGAGCATTAAAATCATCAAACACAAAATCTTTGCAGATGAATGTAGAGATATATTATCAGACATTTTGTCTAATATTATTAGTCCTTAGAATGAGAGCAATAAAGGGAAAACAGATGACTAACAGAATGCAATAATGAGGAGTTGAAAGCACATAAAAGAATCATCTGGGAACCTTGAAATTTGAATATTTTCCCAGATATAAACACTAAGACCTAATGTATCCTAGAATTTTTTGACAGAACAGAAAATTCATTTATAGCAATAGAAGAATTTAAATTGGTTTTGCAGTGTGCCAAAATATCTGGAGAACGTTTCAGGAGAAAAGATACTACACTGCAGAAATTGGAGCATATTCAATGAATATTGGAGAAAGAAAATTTGAAGTGGGTAGGTGATGTTTTTGTTTACTGGTTTTCTCATATTTCTTTTCATTGTATCTGTCATGAGAAGATTTTGTTTTAAGAAAAAGACTAAAATAATTATCACTATCTATTGCCTATAGCAATACAAACTGGCCAGAAGGTGGCTAAAACCAAAGTATAATGTGGCCTCAGGGTTGCCCAACAGAAATACATGCACCTACCTATGTGCAGCATGGCAATGCAAATACCCTTTTCAATGATCTTATATTTAGCACTTGCGTTTGGCTTGCTAAATAAAATCTTTTTTTGAGAATCAAATTCATGATCATCATTTTCATGAAGAATATTTTCGTATTTATAAAATGGTTTTACCATTCTTTAAATTGGCATGCAGATCATGTAACATCTTTGAGAACATTCTTTACTTACACATGCAAATGTTGATTGTCATGAAATATTCATTACCAAACAACTAAGTTTATATCTTGTACCTGCCATCAATTCACTGTAAGTGGTACAAAACCGAATTTATTCTAGTCTTTTAATCTACAAAACTTCTCAAAGATTTTAAACTCACTCACTTGGTAGCACACTGGCAATAGAATATAAAATGTTTTACATATTACACTGTTGATGTTTTTCTTTATTCACCACTGAAAAGAAGTTATCACGTTACCTCAAAAAAAAAAAAAGTTTTGTCGTGACTTGAAAAAAAGACAGTGTTTTCGAAAGAATTTAAGAGTTCAATTGTCATGTATAATGCAAATTGAATATTACCCTAAAGCTAAGCAATGCATCATTAAAAAAGAATTCTTACAAATTGAGGAATGTAGAAGCACCCAAAATACAATTGTTTTTTTTTCTTTAACTCATAGAGAAAAAAATGCAAATGGTGGAATATTTTGTCCTTTCCAACAATTAATCTTTATTTAAATCATCAGTTCATGACTGCTTTCTTTTCATTGTGTAATGAACTAATGGATTAAAGTTCTTCCTGCTGGCTTTTCTCTCTTGAAGTTGCATAGAGTAAGATTGAAGAAGTTAAATTTGTTTAATTTTAACTGAAAAAGAAACTTTGTTCAATGTTTGTATGTTTCCAGATAACAAACCAAGTTTAAAAAATATCCAGTACCTCAATGGATCCCATTTGACAGACTAAATTTTGTTCCATTTAGGTATAAAGAAATGTTTGCAATAAATTTCCTTATACTCTTAATATTTATTGGCTTCATTTATATTTTTTATTCACTGGTTTTGGATTTGTCATCAAAAATCAGAAAACTAAATGCTTTGATAGTAAACATTTCTTCCTAATTATAAAGCCAAATCTATATCCTTATTAGGTTAAATTAAAAAAAAAAAGTTTTTTTCCTCTCATATAATTTGAAAATAGGGATTAAACACAACATAAGGATTAAATATGGAGCAAGTAGGAAATGTCTGGCAACATTTGAAGTTATATTTCAGTATATTTTAAAAAATTAACTATAACTCTGAATCATTTCAATCTTAAAATTTCTGATGAAACTAAATAAATGGTAAAACGTCAAATTTATAAGGATTTCCTGGACTCCTGGTCAAAATCTTAAGACCAGATACAAAAGGGTTAAAAAATACAAAATACTGTTACTTTAATGGACAGAGGAATGAGAACAGTCTATCCCTGTAGATTAAATAAAAGGTTCACTTTAGAATTGCTCATAGGTTACCCAGATCAATATATTGATCTTGGGATCCTATGAGCAATCTGATGAAGACTAGAGGGCACATCACCCAAAACATCGCCAGGTCAGACCAAAAATGGAGAACTGCTGTCCAATTTTGACTTCCAGTTTTGACTTCCAGTCTCAATAATCCAAAAGATTCTTTGAATCCTTGTGGTTGATGAATCATTATCCACCTTACAACCCCTTTTCCATAGATGAGATGATACAAGCCTCTTGCTATTTTATCACTATTTCGATGCAATGTATTCATATTAATATTCCTTAGTTCCACCAGTTCTAAGCTTCATGGTTAAAACTCACCATGCCATAAACATTTTAGCGAATCACCCTCATTCTCTTTGTATTCTATTAGTGAGATGTAGGTTCTCCTCATACAGTATCTTCCTACTTTGTGGAACCAACTCCCAAAAGGATGCTTTCACAATCATTATAATCTTAATCTGTTTAAGTTTAGAGTTAACTGTTATCTTCCACACATATCCTCATAAACTGTGCCTCTTACTCTGTAACCCTCTATCTGGAGTGGCTCTTGGGCCTTGTACAGGGTGAACATTACTGTAAAAGCAAAATGAAATAACAGTTGACTATTGTTGATTAGGAATTAGGAAAAGTAAAAGTAAAGTTGTTTAAACTTTAAATGTACCTTGGTTCATCATATTCTTTCCTTTCCTGATATGGAGAATCACTAATGTAGTATTTAGAACCTTTAATCTAAGGTGTATATTCATGTAAGCTAAAACAGTAAAAAAAATAATAGAATCAATGATTAATCTGCAACCTTTTGGCTTAAAGAGAATTAAGTTTGTATTATGTTTCTTTTCTTGTAAAAATTATAATAAATCAAATGTATTGAAAATCATTATGAAAAAATATACAATTTTGAAAATATTTCCTTAGATTTAGATGATGTTATAATGCAAAAACGTCTTTTTCTTTTACTATTAAAACAATTTTAAAAAGACAAAGTGTGCAGTCTTTAATAGTGAAAGTCTATTTGTATTTTGAGTTAAAAATTAAATAAATAACCATAAGTTATAAAAACAATATATACACATTGTATTTAATTTAAGGCAGTATTTAAAATTGTTCAGCTTTAAAAAATAACTATGAAATGAAATTAAAGGCAGAACTGGCAGTATCATATCTCTATATCATGATAAAAAAATAAAGTAACCTTTATTTAGAATTGATCTTTTAAAAGTAGCTACTTATTTCTTGTATAAAAAATACTTCATATTTTTCATGAATAATAAATATTTTGAACTGCCATGGACTTTTCTTAAGAAACTTCATGTAAGCTCAAATCTGGCTTTTAAAAATTTCTGAACTCATGGCTAGTTAGGTCTCAGGTGACTGCGTGTCCAACAACTGAATATAACACCTTTCTCTTCTCCACAGTGACCATTTAGCTTGAAGCAATTCAAGTTTCTCTCAAAAGATTCTCGCTCAGGGCATCTATTCGTTTTGCTTCATCTAGAAGTATGCTTTTCTCTGTTTTGCTATATCTTCTCTTGTATACTAAAAAGAAGCCTTCTTTTACCTTTCTAAAAGCACTCAGTTAACCTCTGACTTGTAAGTGATATTAACACAAAAGGTCCTTGGTTATGCTTTTCTTGTTGATCTTTTGGATCTAGAGAAAGGAAACACATTGTGATTTTTCAGCATCAGAATCTTGCAGAAACCTACTATACACTTATACGTATATATAAAAGCTTATTTACATACATGCCAGTATACATATATGCACATGGTTTCTTGCAAAACAAATATTCCTATTTTTATCTTTATTATCAGACAGCATCTATTTTATTGCTACAGAAAATAAATATATATGTTATAACCAAATTCTTTCAAAACATAGCTTCCAATTTCTTCAGGATAAAAAGTGCTGAATTGCAATGTAATATCAATCCTCCTATGTGGCAGTAAATTCTGAACAATTTCTTCACAGATGAAGAAGCAATTTCAGGCAACAAAGATATGGTTCTATCAAATGATGCTGGAGACAGCATAGAGAAAACATGGTAAATAGAAATATAAAGGATACTTGAACTTTGATTCAGAAAGGGATAAGTGAAATTTCTGGGACACATGATGAGAAATGTAGTTTGGAGAATTTGACACTTACAGAAATTACTGAAGGCAAGAGAGGCACAAGAAATAAGCAAGTAATCTACCCTAACAATCATGTGTAAATTGCTGGCAGAACAGGATAATAGTAAAAGGATAAACATGGTTTAGAGGTACAACAGACAAGATGTGCCATGACCCTTTAAGATGTGAAAAGATATAATTACCCACATTCTGTAGAGTCATAGCATATAAAAGAATACTTTTCTGTTCTGAATTGAAATAATGGCAGAGAAGCAGCTAATGCATTCATAAATCAAGATTATATATTTTAATGACCACTGTCAATTTTAATGTTCTTTCTCCTATTCAAGTTAACTCTGAAAGTAGCCCAAGTTTATTTTTGATAAAATTCTTCTTCACACAATGTCACACCTTATACAAGTAAATTTTTTTAACTATAAAATTGTTTAATAACCAACTAATCTTTGTAAAAATTTCAGGATATATTTATATAATGATCATTGAAACACCGGTTCTTGTATCATCACCAAAGTTAAGCAATGTTGAGCCTGGTCAGTGCTTAGATGGGTGATCACTTGGGAATACTATGTATTGTAAGCTTGGAGGTGCAGGTGATGTAATGGATAATGACTTGAAATTTTTAATTGGAGACCTGAGTTCCAATTCTATTTGATTTCATTATATATTATAACCTGCAAATGGTTGATAAGCTGTAGAAAATGAATCAATCAAAAATTATATGATGATAAAGGTAATATTAGCCATTTCCTGCTAAGGAAACATTTGGCATTCATTGACTAAGCTGCCAATACTGCTTTCTGTTGAAATTTATAAAATCTTTCTCTTAAAACACCTTTTCGGGAAAAATAAGTTTCTAAATACCAGAAGCTGCTATCTTTCTTTCCAACTTTGATAGGGTGGAGTGTTCTTCCTAAGGATAAGAAACAAGAAAAGTGGACAGACCAGGAAGAAAATATTTGAAGAAGTTGTAAATGTAAACAGATATAAGCTGCAGAATATTAAGAATATTGGGTAAAAGGCATGAAATCAACCAAACAATCACTTTTAAGTCAACATTAAAAAGAGAAATGTCTAAGTTGAGTGAAGAAGTACATGAAAACTGTTTACTCAACATCAATTTTTACTGGTGAATGTAGAGGTACAATAGTTGAGTTGGTGATTGAATTGGTCTAGTTGGTCCTGCCATCAAAATAGTCAATCAACATGGTTTAGAACACAACAGGGAGGTGGCATAATGTATTCAGGTGGTTTGGTAGGCATTAAAATTATAGGTCACCCTCAAAGTTAATGGTATTATCAAGATAAATGCAAAGAATTATTTTAAGTTCTTAAACAAGTCATCTTTTGAGTGATATAAGTTCCAACAAAGAAGCTTTAACCTTGGGTGTATATTCGTACAAGCCAAAACAGTAAAACATTAATAAAATAAATTGTTGACAAACCAATGAAGGTTATAGAATTTCATGGAGCTCATATCAACATGTGAAATAGTAATTTATTCAGGTATATGGAAGAGTGTGTTAATCAAACATAAGTTTCAAGATCCTGTATCTTTTGGATTTATTTTTAAACAAATTATTTTACACTCTTTATAATAAAATTTGATAAACCTCAAACAAGTTATTATCAATGTCTTTGTCAGTATTTATTACCTACTGATATGTTTATCATATAAAATTAAATATATCCTAAAGCTTTTACCAAAATTGGTTGTTTAATGCTAATTTTATTATGAAAACCTTGACTTGTATAATAAAATCTGATACAGTGTTGACAATCTTTGAATAATGCTTTAAATTAAATAAAAAGAAAAATTCTCAAAATTTATTCTCAGGCTTTCTGCAGAACTGATAATTTATTTCCATTTTTTAATTAGTGATAAAAAGCATCACTTATACACTAATATGATCATTGCTTAGTGGAAAATTTTTAATAAATTAAAGAAACCTAAAGTGGCCCCCAAATTGCAATGACAGATGTGTGAATGAGCCAAATTGCAAAGAGATGTATATTGACAATGACAATGAGCCAAATAAGAATGGAAATTTAAAGTGAGACAAATTAGAATAGACTATTGAAATAGTGAAAGATGCCTTCCAAAAAATAAGTAATGTAGTAAGAAACAGGAAAAGTTCATTAGAAATAAACAAAATAATTCTCAACTGTTATATAATACTGGACCTCCTACATAGCAGTGAATGCTGAACAATCTCCTCACAGACGAAGAAGAAACTTGAGATGATAGAAATGCAGTTCTATAGAAGGATAATGAGAATATCATAGACTGAACATGTGAGCAATGACAAAGTTTTAAGAAAATGGGAATTAAAAGACTCTTCTTCTTAGAATTAGAAATAGTTGAAATTTCTAGGGTTTGGAGAATTTAACATTCACAGGACATCTTGAAGGCAAGAGGGACAGAGGGAAGCAAAATAACCTACCTAATGAGTTTGTGGTTGGCACAACAGTGAGCAGGAGTGATAGCAAAAGACAAAACTTACTAGGTGCTACAAAGGACTGGAAGTTGTAAAGAGCCAAGATTACCCAGTTTCTGAAAAGAATTCTATCCTCTAAGATTATTAGTTCTTGATTTGGTATACAAAGATTTCCACATTTATATATGATAAGTTTCAAAATTTTGAAATTTGGTTTTGATATATATATATATATATATATATATATATATATATATATATATATATATATATATATATATACAAATATTTCATTGAAGAATTTCCAAAAATGAAATGTATGGAAAGCTAATTTTGTCATAATAATAATAATTGTTAAACACAAAAGAACCATGAAAGATTATCTCTAATACTCTGAATAATTTTCTGTGTAAATCTTTTTTCATGTTTTAAGCATAGTTCAGGCCAAATTTCTAATTTTATCTTTTAAAATATTGTTCTTTGCTTGTTTTTAAAAAATTCTGTTTGCTCTCAAATTTGGAATGCAATTCAGTTTATAGAATTTGAATATCTTCAAAATGTGATAAACTTTTATTTGAAATGATTGCATTCATGATTTGTAAAGGATCATTAACAGGATTTTCTCATGTATTTAGGGCTTTCAAAGAAATAGAATTTTTCATTTAAGTAACCTTAACCCTTGTTCAGTTTGCTTCTCTTGATAAACATCAAATATTCTATTCAATTAACCAGATACACTGGCATGATGCCTACTGATTAAATTATATAATAGCTGTTCAAAAGATGATGAGTGTGATATGGTCAGCTTGTATCATGTTAGTCTGCGAATAGATGATTGATTTGGTTTGTTTTATGGGATATCAACCTCAATGGGTTATTTAATGCCAACAAGACTTTTATTGCTGGAAATATTTTTTTTTTCAAAAATCTATTTCTGGTAATATTTTTCAAAAAATGTATAGCTGGTAATATTTTTTACCAAAAATATATATCTGATAATATTTTTCCAAAGAAATGTATTGCTGGTAATATTTTGTTTGTAAAAATTTTCCTTTAATTTGCTAGCAATAATTTTTCCTTCAAAAAAGCATTGCTAGTTAATAATTTTTCCTACAAAAATGTATTGCTGGTAATAATTTTTCCCTCAAAAATGTATTGCTGGTATTAATACCTATTTTTACACTTCCACAGCATTTTGACCCCTGTTTGGTGGTCAACTATTTTCTCATAGCTAGGACTCTAACAGGTGCTACCACCCTGAGAACACCAACAATTAAGAAGTAGTTCCACACTCCTCAAACCCCCAAACAGAGGCCTTGCTGTAAGATGTAGCTTAATGTCTTACTCAGGACATGGATGTAGTTTATCCTCATCCCCGATACAAATTGACCTCAATTAACTATTTGCCCATAGATGGGACTCTAACAAGTGCTACCACCCTGGGTCAGGGTGGGCCTGGGAAAATTAACAATTAAGAGGTGTTTCCATGTGAACAGATGATGAATTTTATAAGATATATAGGGGACAAAAACAAATTGTATTAACAACATCCTCCAATATAATGTTATCAGTCCTTTATTGAGAGAATATTCAGTATGACTATACAGCAAACATTTCTTATATAAGAGATTATATTGGAAAGATTATATTGAATCAATTGCTAAGCTTACTGTTGGGAAAGTTGGTCCAATGCATCGCACTAGACAACTTTACTTGCCAGAATCCATCTTGCACATTTATAATTCTACCATTCATTCATGCATTGAATATTGCTGCCATATATGGTCTGGTGCTTCTGCTATATATTTAGAGATTCTTGATAAAATTAAAAATCTGCAATGTTATCAATCCTGACCTGGCTTCTCAGCTTCAGTAACTTTCCCACTGTTGTAATGTGGCTTCCCTGTGCCTTTTCTATAAATATTTTCATAGTAACTGTTCTAATGAGCTTTCTTCTTTTGTACATCGACTTTATGAATTTAAGCACAGTATGAGATTGGCAGTTAGGTTTAATCATTTTAAAGTTGAAATGGCTAGATGTTACCATAAATTCTATGGTAACAGTTTCTTTTCTCACACTTCACACTTGCAGAACTCTCTTCTGGACTCTTGCTCAACTTTGATCTTTAAAAATTTAAATGCAATGTCAATTGTTATTTTTTGTTGTCTTAATTCCTGTTCTTTTATCATTCTTTTTCATTAATAATGTTTTTCTTTTTCTCAATACTTTCACACTTAGTAACCCCCTTGCATCTTAGTGGTTTATTGCCTTGCTTGGGGTGAAATGATAAAAAAAATTTCAGATAGAATAGAAAAAATTCAAAGGTTTTGTTGACAGGATGATATTCAGTAGTACTCCCCACCCCCGCTTTCAACCTGCTTACTAGAGTTGATGTCTTATATAAGGATGGTCTAACTAAAAACTGCATTTATGGAAAGGTACATAAGCAGCAACAAGCCATCTTCTGATTCAAGGGACATAACAAGATCATAACCCAAAGAAGAGATGAAAAAAAATCTAGTATAGTGGACCCTATAAAGTGGTATGTCTGTCTACCAAAGAAGTATTGATACTATCCAAAAATGTTTTCACCAAAAAAATGCAATATGAAATTTGAAAATTTATCAAATATTTATACCATAAAATAGAAATATAAGAACAAAATTTGACTATGGAAAAAGGTATGTCATACATTAACAACAATGGCCAAAAATACATGTCCCTGAACAAAGAAAAAATACTATGTACTGATTGGCTGGAGAAGAGTGCTTCCTCTTGGAGACATAACCATATGCATCATGCAAAGCAAAAGAGAAAAGAGAGTTTCTATTTGAAAGCATGTTTTTTTTTCTAAACTGCTGGCTGCTGCTACTACATATCTCCTCTACAGACAATCATCTATCATGGCCTAAACTCTCTATACCTATCTAGAAGGAGGAGGGTATGTTAAGCTCTTGGATTGGGTTATCACTAGAGAATGTGGAGGTTGAAAGAAATAACATTTACTAACTTGTCACCACGGTGAATATCAGCTTGAGATGTGTTTATCTTTACTTAGTAAAGTAGATACTAAATCTGGGTATTTGGATGGTGGTGATACTATGTACCTAATACTGCTGAAATAGATTGATTTTGGTGGTATGTTAATAGCACCTTATTTCTGTCAACATTTTCCTTGAGATATAAAAGGTTTTCTTTGATTTTTTTTTTGAATACACATTTAATGATGGCTGAAGAATGGATCAGACAAAATAATATGTTTACAAAGCAGTAGTTAAGTTGCCTGAAAAATATTTGCCTGACCCACTTCCAAAAATCTAACCAAGTAACCAAACACTAACTCTTTTTGGAAAGACTTTTCTCATATCAACAAAGATCATGTTCTCTTACCAGAAAAATAATCAGATCAAATATTGTTTCTATCTGAATTTCTAGGATAAGGAGTTATTCATAATATTTATATTCAGATAATGTCTTCATCTTTGTTGTTATTATCACAATTTTTCAGTTGTTGTGGTCTTTGACCATTTTTAAGTATCTGTTGACTTGGGTAAACCTCAGGGAATTTCAAACTGAACCCTTTATTTAATCTACTGGGGTAATGTCTAATGTCTAAGGCTTTCCCTGCTCAGTTATTGCTTTTCATGCTTCTGCTGAGTCTAAATCTGTACTAACTAGCCCAAGGATTGAACTCACAATTTGCTGCCAAATTTATGAACCAGCACATTAATCCACAAGGCTAATATGTAAATAATTACTAAAAAATAAGAATTACAATGAATTGAAAAACTAAAATTAAAAACAACATTTGAGGGGTTGTTGAAAAGTTCACAGCCTGAACCACTTCCTAAAATCTGACCAAATGACAAAACATCAGATCTTTTTTAGAAGAGATTCTTCATCAGTACTTTTCGGCACTCATTTGAATAAACAAAGATCATGCTCACTTAGGAGAAAACTAATCAAATCAACCCCACCCCACTATTGTTCATGAAACAAATTTTATATATGAATAATTAAAAAAAAAATTACAGTGATACATAAGAGTGATAAATTTGGTTATTGTTGTACTATAAAAGACATTCTCCTGACTTACAGAGTCATAAGGTCACATATGGAATAAAATTGCTGAATATGTGATAAGAAATACATTAACATGGCATACACCTGCATCATAAATAATTTTATACATGAAACTAGAAAAGAAATCAAATATTTTTTCTAACATTTTTTCTCATATATATATACATGTATACAGATATATATATATGTGTGTGTGTGTGTGTTTAAATATTTTTGGAGTTTAAAAGATGATAATAAGACTCTTAAGATGAAATGGAAAATTTTAAAAATGGCAAGGACATGCAGATCTTTATATGAAACCTGTTTTCTGTGCTTACATGAAAAATTGACATTTATCAGATTAATTAAAAATTTCTTATTAAATCAAAGGAATGAATTAACAGTAAATTGTAAACATAGTTTACCTTTTACCTTACAATTTAGTTAAACTTTAGAATTTGATTATGTTTTTTCTTATAGTTTAGTTGTATTGTATTGCAACATATAAGGCTTATCTTTCTATTTGTAAGATTAATTTGGATTTAATATAATTTTGTATTAATCTTCTGGTAGTATTAGTAACATCTTGTACAGATGTATTAGTATTTGGTTGGTATTTTTGACATTTTACATTGATTTTTTATTGATATTAACATCTTATATAAAGAATCTTTATTCAACAGTTGCATATTAATCTACCAAATAATTCTATGTCAGTGGTCCCCAACCAATTTTAGGCCATGCCCCACTTTGACATTTCTAAGGTTCTGGTGACTCCCTGTAATATTTAATTCTTACAGGTATGCCTATTACACATGTACATACATACATACATACACAAAAAATATTTTTATGTATGCATACTGCATATACATCATATGTATTAACATGCATTAACATTAATACTCTCACTTAGACTCACTAGAAAACAATTCACTGTTAATAACTCATTCTCATATTGCACCATTATTTTATTGGTATAGTAAGTTGAAATGTGCACATCCTATGCATGCCTGACCAAAATATTACCATGCCCCACCAAAATATTACCATACCCAACTGGTGGGGTATGTGCCCCATATTGGGAATCATTTTT
>CAHIKZ030000224.1:5405000-5407500 GCA_903632075.3 Acanthosepion pharaonis
CATCTACTTCTTTTGACCCCTACTGTGGAGCTCTCTAGTTTTGGATAACAGCCAGTCTAAGAGAAGTAACACAAAATTATGGAAAAGGCAACCGGAAATCACTCCATTATCTTTCCCGAGAATGCATGATAATTCATAATTAATAAAGAAATAGAACCTAACCAGAGCCATGATCACCTCCATACAGAAGGAATGCAGCATTTTCATTAAAAAAGAAAATAAAGAAGATGTGACTCATGAATCTCTGGTTACATACATCCATTTTCTATTGATACAGTTGTATTTATTTACTGATGTTCATTAGTTTCATAGTATTTTAATAATGATGTAAACAATGAAATATTAACTAAATCCACATTTTAATCCACAACTCCTATCTGTTAATCAAATATTGATTACCAATGTTATCCTGTTTTCAAGTGTTACCTTCATCTTTTATCAATTACTTTCTTTTCTAATTGGAAAGAAAGAAAAGACATAAAGAGAGGGAAGAGAAAAAACTTTTACAAATTCTACAAAGAAGTTTTTTCAGTCCTCTTGCAAATTGTAGCAAACAAAGGCCAACAGTGAATGAAACTTGGATAAGGGTCATGTCCATGAGTAGAAATTGAGAAGCAAACCTAAAAATAACAGAGATAGGATTGCAATATTATTACTGTTCTTTATTGAATTAAATATGATAGTAACCATGAATTTTTAGATATAAACATAATTCTGTTTAGATCTTAACTGAACTAAGTTTTGTTTGATTTTTTTCAATGCTTTTTAAAACTGTTTCATTGAATCAAGAACTGAAACTGTTTGGCTTGCATGTGTTGGCATTTCCTACCAGTGTTAAAGGTTAGAGTTCAAGACCAAATAGAAAAAATATACTGGTTTTCAATGTCTACCACCATTACATCTGGTGTATTTCATACTACTTACCTTCCTTTGGGCCAGGATCAATGCGTGGTATCTGTTCCTATTTTTAATCAGGGAAGATTCATGGTCTGGGGATTCCAGCTCTATAACAAGGCTTTCCTCATTACATTCAAGGAAGGAGGGTCATTGTAATGCTGACATTTGTATGACAGTGGTTACAGGAACTGGGCAAATTTTGGATTGGCCAGTGGCACCCCCACATTAAAACAACCTTGTGCCCCATCCTATCCTCATGGGAAGAAGGTTGAATATCACCTTCTTACCCATTTCTTCCCTATTATAATAAGCTTAGTAAATATGAAGAACTTGACAGTTATTGTATTTGCTAATTGCTTTGAGAGTTGAGAGATACTTATGTTTGTATACATTTATAAATATGATCTTTTTATATTGAACCATTTTAATATTGAAGATTTTAAAAGATGGAAAGTAAAACAATGGTGAAAGTCAAAACATACATAGTACCTGTTTGCTGAAAAATTCTATAGAATGCAAAGCCAACTGATATATTGAAATGAAAAAGCATAGATCACTTTCATATGAAAAGTAATTATTGTAAGAATTGCTCATAAGAAAAAGCATAAAGAACAATATGCTGTTATATCATGTGGCAGGAATATAATGTGTTTCAACGACTGTATGCAATTTACATGAAACGAAATCTCTAAATATGTCTCACATGTTTGCTGCAAAGAACAGTCTATTCAAACCTCTTTTAAATGAAAGACACTCAAGTACACTTTTTGCCACAAGACAAAGAAAAGATAATAGCTGATCATATGCACTGGTGATCAAATGGAGGCTAACATATTGCTGATAGATTTAATGTGCCATAAATAAGATAATTCTTTTGAGCCAAGCCTTTTGGTGCATAAGGTGATATAAAGCCATTTTGATCCTTCATTCAGGCTATTTGTATAAATAGGTTTATTGGCCCTTGAAAACATTCAGCTTGAAAAACTCTTTGAAAGATTTCACTTTTCAAACACTTCTGAATTCATAGAAAATGAATTCAGTAAATAAACAAAAATAGAAAGGGATGTATGACTAGGATGTTTCTTATCACTGGACTTATTCAACCGATACAGTGAGGTGATTCGGAGAAAATTATAAATCCTACCAGGATTCATTATTGGCAGCCACAGTATTAACAACATTATATAATTTTAATGCCTCTAAAACAAAACTGCTCTCATTTAACCACCACAGAGAAACTTTTTGGCCTGCCATCAGCATGGCTGATGCTTGACTCCTGGAGAACAACACAATGCACCTTCTTTGCCTCATGTTTTAAACTAACTTGTAGTGGAGTGACTAGATCAAATCAATAGCAGCATCTACTGTAACGAAAGTTGGGTCACTGTGTTGTGCCAGAAAATTTTTCTCATCAGAATCCATTTTGCACATTTACAAATCTATCATTTGCCCGTGCATTAAAAACTGCTCCCATATCTAGTCTGGTGCTCCCGCTATTCATTTTGTGGTTCTTGACAAAATCCAAAGAAGGATCTGTAATATAATAGATCCTGACTTGGCATCTCAACTTCAGTCACTTTCTCACAGACTGGCTTCCATCTGT
>CAHIKZ030000224.1:5412500-5767500 GCA_903632075.3 Acanthosepion pharaonis
ATGCCAGTTTGCAATGTTCAATGAAGGTAAGATCCACAGGCTTCATTCACTGAAAGCCATTTATAACTATTGTTCTTAGAAAGCAGATGTATACAGTTGATACTTTAGATATTTCTGAAGAGGTTTGGTCAATGCATGTCATCCATATGAAAGTCTTGATCTGTCAAGGCTATTTGAGAATATGGTGAAAGTACCTCCAGTGCTGCCTATTCTATGTTCAATTTCTTTATTTCCTCTACTAAATTGGTTATTATTGATCCATACACTGTGATAATTGAAGCATATTTAATAACTCCATATCCTAAATTTTTATGATGGATTCAGGATATGTATGTGTAACCTAATTCTATGCTAATTCATTGTTTTTAAGTTTTTATTCCAATTTGATTTTGTTTTTCTTTCACAGCCATATTTATATAAATAGGTATGAAATCAAAGTCTAAGGTTACATTCAATAACTAACTTGAACACCAAAAGTTATAAGTCCGATTACAAAATCAGGGTCCGGTTTAGCATTATGCATATAGTAAACTGAGCCCTCACTTTAAACCCATTGTACTCAATCTCAAGATGTGTAGGTGGTTTAATGGAAAGCAGCTCAGAATGAGAATTCGTAGAACCAAGTTTCAATTCCCTTCAAGTTTGTTACATTACATCACTTACACACAAATATCCTGGAGAAAGGATGAATCCATCTCTTCTTCCTATCAGCTATGGGTTAAATAGCAAGACTTTTATCTGGACAAATCATTGTTATCCCAAAAAATTGTTAATTCACTCACAAAAAAAGAGAATTATGCTTTTCTTACAGTCCAAAATATGTTCACAATTGATATGTGGGAAGCAGTAAAAAATGCTTCAACTAATGTTAAAGTTAAAACAATAGAAATGTTTACAAAATCAGTGCTTAAAACATCAATGAAGGTTATATAATATCCAGCAGCCCATATTAAGACAAAAATTAATTTATTCCAAAATACAAGATTTTCTGTTAATCAAATATATGTTTTGATGATCTGTTGCATTTGGATTTATAAATAAAAAATTATAGAGTACTTTGAATAATAAACCTAAATCCCCAAAACAATTTATAAATAAGAATAGACTTTATAAGCTGAAAAAAAAATAATATCACAAACATTATGATGGAGTCAGCTGAAGTCATACACTTTTTAAGAATGTTTTTTAAATAAAAGCAAATAGTTTTTTTTTAAATAAAAGCAAAAGCAAAGTTAATATTAGAAATCCTTGACTTTTTATATTTCATGACAACTGTGGAATCTGTTTTTTCTCAAAAAATACTCTGAACAATGCTCAAAACATAATTATTTTTCCTGACAAAACACATGAATTTCCCACAAACTTGACACATATAGATTACATGACAAGGCTTAATTATATGTTTAATTTTTATAATAACTACTAGCAGTAGAGCCCAGCGTTGCCTGGGGATATAACAGTAAGAGATAGATCAAGTATCCACCATCATAAAGACTGAAAAATAAAATTGACAAAGATTATTGTTTAAGGTTGACGGACACGCATGTCTTAATTAGCTTTTTTTTTTACGAATTGGTCAAACCCAAACTCAAACAAAAACATTGTTTTCAATTGTTATGAGTCTCCTGATTGAATAGAATAATTTTATAAACAATTGTCTTGTAAATGGAATTTTTAAAGCATTCTGAATTGTTATAAAATAAAATAAGACATATCTCGGTTGATTTACAGGCAAATACTCAAGAGCGAGAACTGGATGTGAACGGGACAAAGCCCCATTACAAAATGATCATTAACTTTCTTTACAAATGTTCCCGACACACGTGTTCTGGTCGAAAAATAAAATAATATTTAAAGTGCTCTATTTTTCGTCCAATAAAAATGCTTCCCTCCTAATTATACTCGCTTCATTTCTCGAGCCTGTTAAGCCATAAAAATCGCTATAAAAGGGGTCACACAGAAGTTCAACGGCAATCAACAGGTGGTCAGCGAACAGACCTGACGGTCAGGCCGAGTGATCAGCAGCAGGGGAGCGTCAATCACCGTCAACATGTGTGAACTACTATGAGAGATCGACCAGATCCGAAACCGGCTTATGAACTTTACCACAAGGTAGCTGTCCCAAACCCTCACGTTCCTGTTGAAATAAACCACGTAAATCTATTTCTACTGTTGTCATATTTTTTCTTGCAACCATACGCTTGTCTATAACAGAATGTAAAAATAAAGATAAAAGTGTGCAAGACAATAAGAAACACTACATGCCAAAAAAAAAAAAGTGAAGTCTTGTTGAAATCGGTTGAAAAATGTAGGTAGCCTTTCTGTAATCTTTTAGTTTTACAATTTATGATTTTTACTTATTGAATACAGTAAAAAAATTGCATATTTTGCTTGTGGTGATTCATAATCAGAATTTGATTTGAATATATTTTCCACTCGTTGTTTCTAATACAAAAAATATTAACTTTATTTGGGTTTATTAATTATGATCTAGCAAATCTTATTCATTTAGTAGCCTTTCTGTAATAATAATCTTTTACAATTTATGATTTTTACTTATTGAATACAGTAAAAAAATTGGACACCATGTGTATTTAAAGTAGTTTCCATTCTGGTTATTAGTTAGGACTTGTGTATGTTTAGATTTCATTATCTTTCCCTAAAGATAGAGAATTTATCCGATGTTTGTATTCGTACAATCAGTAGAGATCGTTAGATTATTGTTTAAGGTTGACGAACACGCATGTCTTAATTAGTTTTTTTTTTTTAATTTTTTTATTTTTTACGAATTGGTCAAACCCAAACTCAAACAAAAACATTGTTTTCAATCGTTATGAGTCTCCCAATTGAATAGAATTTTATTATAAATAATTGTCTTGTAAATGGAAAAAAAAAAGCATTCTGAATGTTAAAAATAAAGAAAAAAGTGTGCAAGAGAATAAGAAACACTACCTGCCAAAAAAAAAAGAAAAAAGGTGAAGTTTTGTTTTATCGGCTGAAAAATATAGGAAATCTGCTCCCATATTTAAAGTAACCCACACACACAAACAACCCGATGTGAGTTGTCCCCCTTCCATTTTCATGATGTCTCTTAATCATGTTTTCAAATTGATTTTGTGCAAAAACAATTATATTTTTCCATTTTTGGCACTGTTAGAACCACCACAAGGGAATTTTATGTAGTCCTGTGAAGTTTTGTTGAAATCGGTTGAAAAATGTAGGAAATCAGATCCAATATATAAACGTTACGGACACACACACACACACACACACACACACACACACACACAATCTGCATTTTATAATAAGTAAGATCATATATTTTTCAATTAAGATTTGGTTAACAGAATACTTTTATATCAAAAAGCATTCTTCTGACGTCGTTTGGGTAGCTTTGTTTGCATTCATTTTTTTTGAGGAAAATGAACTTTTAAAGTCAGATTAATGGCAATTTTATATTTCTGGAATTAAAAAATATATGTCAATAAGTATACTATTATGTGTATATTTATTTACAGTATGATGAACAACTCTTGAATTGCTAAATGTCACACTACCAGATATGTTAATATAAGTATTTCTAATAAAACTAGATATAAGCTGAAATTCTCATGGTATTTTTATCATATCAATATATCTTCAAATTTTCACAGCATCAGTTAGTTAATACTATTCTCTTTCACTCCCAGTCAGCCCATGCATCTTAGTGGCTTTATTGCCTTGCTTGGAGTGAAATAAATAAAAAGAAATTCTATTTAGAAAATTAAAATAAGTAAGTGATGTACATACAGAAGTTTTGTTGATGAAAACAAAATGTGTTGATAGTAAAAACACCAAACATATTAACAGTCTCTTATTCACTATTTTGTTTTTCTCTTGAGTAATTAGATTCTTGTTTCTGATTGATGTTTGATCGAGATTAATGATGGCCAACAAAGACCACACAGATAAACAAACCTTTTCCTAGTGTTTCTGAATATGCAATGTGGCAAAAATGACAAAGCTTTCAGAATAAAATACAGCATTGTATCAAGTGAGAATGCCTCTTTCTACTCATGGCTTTTTCACTCTTTTGTCAACATTTGACAATTTCTGCCAGTGTAGATAATTCAGGGAGCCTTTGTTCTCAGTCATATACTGTAACCACATAATGATATAATCAATAAATACATTTGCAAATGTCATAGAATGCAGAGTTGTGGGTATTAAGTGTACATAGAAGTAAATTCTGTTCATTCATGTATACACTACATGACGTATTAAGATAAAAACCAAGCAAAGTTATGGCTGACAGCAGGAAATGTCTATCAGTCAATACAGTCACAATTGCTTCTGCTTTCTGATGAACACTGATAAAAAAAAATGAGAAAAGAAGTTGCTGATTTAAAAATTACAATAACTTTGTTGTTTTCTTATGACAAAGATGAAACTGTATTAAAGAAAAATAATTCACATTAACATTTTCTGATATTAAAAAAATAATCACTGAAAAATTTTAGCAAATATATATATATATATATATATATATATATATATATATATATATATATATATATATAAGTAGTATGTATTTTTTTGACAGCTTCATATTTATTCTAATGTTTCTCAACTATTTTTTAATAATTTTACCTTTACTCGTATACGGTTTCTTTCACCTGTAATTGGCAGTTTATAAATAAGTACCATATTTGACAGCATAAAAGACACATGTGCATATTAAATACATCCCCCATTTCAGAAGGGTCTCCTCATAGATGAAGAGACTTGAAGCAACAGAAATGTGGCTGTACAGAAGGATGCTGAGGATACCATGGACTGAACATGTGAGCAACAATGAAGTTCTAAAGAAAATGGTAAGTAAAAGGACACTTATACTGAACATCAGGAAGAGGCCGTTGAAATTTCTAGGACACATAATGAGGAAAGAGGTCTTGGAAAATTTAATATTCACAGGACAGATTGAAGGCAAAGAGGGATAGAGGAAAACAACGCATAACCTACCTAGTGAGCTTGTGTAAATGAATGGCAGAACAGGGTTTAGGAGATGACAAAAGGACAAAATATATTAAGAGTTATGAAAGAAATGTAATTGTGGAGAGCCATGATCACCAATGTACTGAAGGGACATATGACAAATAGAAGAAATAGTTGTGTTACCAACATAAATACCAAGTCAGGAACTGATGATATTAAGAAGGTTGTTGATGAAGATAAGAAACAAAGTAGATCCAAGGATAGCGGAAACATTTGATTTTTAAATGCCATGTCTGTTCAGGATGTAGGCAATCATGGCACTCCACAGATATTTTTTATCTATAATCTGTAAAAGCCCATGTATTTTTGGAAAAGTTTTTTCAGAGTGGTTTCCTGTTGCCTTTTTTACAATTTGAAATTCAGTTTCCCATCTCTTATCGTGGTTGCCATCCAAGAGAGAAAATGAATGCAACAGCTCAGCCCAGAATTTGAACTCTACAAACCAATTCCATTTCCTGTGCAGATATCTGTTACACGATCTGCACATCCAGCAGAAACATCACTGTATATAAAAAGCAAGCTAGCAGTACAATTGACATAAGGCAAAAACTACATTCTTCTTTGGTTGCTTTGTAAGATAAATATATTCCCCTGCAGCTTTAATGTTATGTTTCCCAGGTTAGTGTTTTACTATTACCAGTATTTCCTTTCAGTTGCATATTTTTCTTCTGTACTTTCCAACTGGTTAATGGTAGGAATGTGTTCAGTCATATTTACATATGATGGATTAACTAGAGTTGGTACTGATAACGTTACCAGTACTTTGTTATAATAATTCCTTTTACAACACTGGCAAAAACAACAGTAATAAGAATCATAATAATAATAACTTCATTTGAGTAAAAATATTATTATGAAGTTGGGCTAGGGAGAAGTGACTGTTGGAGGCAAAATTATGGTCTATGACAGTGAGCATAAGGATAAAATCAGACTAAGGGAGATCTCAACTTTGTATATAAGACAGTAATTTTTGAGCAATCTTTTGTTTTTTTAAAAAGTGTATCTTGTATGCCATGAAATGCAGCAAACAGAAAATAATACAGATGATTTTGGAACTCTACTATTCGATAAAAAATATAGGCAACAGAGACGTGATTCTACAGAAAGATGCTGAAAATACCAAGGACAAAATGTGAGCAACAAGGAAGCTCTAAGGAAAATGAAGTCAGTTTAACTTTTTGGAACATATAATGAGATAAAAGAGCTTGGAGAATTTGACACTTGCAGCCAATAGGTCCAAAAGGAAGCTGTAAGTAATGTACCTAATGAACTTGTGTAAATAGATGATAGAACAAAGACTGGGAGGGATCATAAAGAGAAAAACATTACTACAAGCTACGAAGGACAGGAAGTTGTAGAGGGCCATGATCATCTACATTCCTTTCAGCTACATGAAAGTACTTACAAGAATGAAATTTGTAGTTTTTCTAATTTTGTTAGCATTGACATACCTTGTTTACAATAATATATACATATATTCATACCTGTGATTTTTGTTGAGGCAGGACCTAATCTTGGACAAAGGAAGGTGGTCCTGCCTGACAAAAGATTTGTCATAATTAGTTGAGGTAAGGTTTTACAAGGCCAGATGCTCTTCCTAGCACCCAAACATAGGCACTGACAGTGGTCCAAGTATACCGTTTTTATAAAGATACCATCTCTAAGAAGGTTGCCATTCAAGGCTTCAAGGCATGGAACCGCATCCTAGCCTTATATATATGTGTGTGTGTGTGTGTGTGTGTGTGTGTGTGTGTGTGTGTGTGTGTGTGAGGCACGGTGGAGTAAAGGATAGCAGCTTGGACTGAGGAATCAGAAAGCCGGGTTCGAATTCCAGTCGAGTCCACTACATTCACTTATGTGCTAATACCCTTTGAAAAGGTATGAATCTTCTTCTTCCTCCAGCTTTTGGTAAATAGCAGGACAGACTGGGTTCTATAGCATTGAATGGCCTGAATTGTGTAGGAGAAGGGCAACTTCGAATTCAAAATCCTGCGGAGAGTTGTCTGGGGACCTTGTGGCACATAGCGCACCAGGTTCCTGTATTCAGCCCTTCAAAAAGTGTTGATGGTTCTGCACAAAAACTTCACCCCTATAATCAAATCTCATGTGCTGGTGTCGGGCTGTCATTTCCTAGGTACTGATTTGCTTGACCCTCATATGTCGAATTCAACGAGAGAGTCGAATATATATAATAGAGGTGCACACATGTTGGTCATTAGCTCCTATAGAAGATCATCTACCCTTTGAAAGGTTTTGTTTTCATCCTGCAGGATAACCTGTCACCTTCCTCACCAGTAGAAAAGCTAGCTGGGGAGGTGCTGTTTTAGATTCTAACCACCGTACATGTGGCAGTTTGTACTGGATTAAATGTTACCAGTAGCAATCCAAGCCTGACCTGACATAAAATAATATTTAAGAAATTCAGATCTCTCAATTCTTTCTTTTGGTAAATCATGTACAGGAGTTTCTGATATTCAAAATTAAAGACATGATGTTTATTCTGTTTATAAATTTATTGTTTTGCAGAGATATTGTCATAGATACATTAAACACAAAATATTCTTTAACTTTAAAATATTTTAATGTTCTTTTATTTACCAACTAAATTGAAAGGCAGAGTTTTTTCTGCAAATCTATATAAATAGTGCAGTGTACATGTGTCCATCTGTCCATCTGTCTGTTTTTCAATCTTGGCAAAGCATAAACAACCTGAAGTAACAGGTAGTAACTACTGTAGTTATACACAATTAAAAATTAAATAAGTAATTAATTTAAAGTTAAATTTAAATATTGAACAGAGTGAAAGGTTTAAAAAGCATTTCTTTATTAAAGGTTTAACTTTAATTTTGCTTTTATCATGATTGCAATTGATATCATCTTACGGTTTACATAATTACAACTTACGCAGAGCATGGTATGTTGCTGATAAGTTTTCTTTTACTTTTTCTAGCACTCTGATGTATTTGAAATATTACATAATTTGGGTTTCCTAATTTCATTTAAGAGTCACTTTATGCAAAAGAATTGTGATTTTAAAAGAAAATAAAAATGGGTTCAAAAAGATAGAAAATGACGATTGACATTACATTTAAATTTTTGAAGATTGTAGTTATCAGGGAAGCAAGGAAACAGAAGGGAGTTCCACAGGCAGGTAGTGCAAGAAAAGAAACTGTTGGAGCAGAAGAAACAATCACATTTACCTAATTCAACAGTAAAATGGTGGGACCTAGATGCCAATCTAGTAGCATGATTAAACTCACTTAAACTTAAAAGAGCTTGTCAGAGCAATAGCCATGAAAATATTTGTAAAAAAGACAGAGGGAGGCCATGTCACATTGGCAAGAAATTGACTGGAGTTAAGATGCCAAGTCAGGATCGACTACATTGCAGATCCTTCTTTGGATTTTATCAAGAATCCCAAGATGAGGAGCAGGAGCACCAGACCAGATATGACAATAGTATTCAATGCACAGATGAATGGTAGATTTATAAATGTGCAAGATGGACTTTGGCGAGAAAAACATTTTGACACGACACAGTGACCCAACATTCCTTGCAGTATATAGAGCTATTGATTTGATGTAGGCGTTCCACTTCAAGTCAGTTGAAAATGTGTGGCCAAGAAGGTGCAGTGTGTTGCTCTCTATGAGTCTAACATGAGCCATGATGATGGTAGACAGGAAAGTTTCTCCATGGTGGTTAAATTCATGAGTCATTTCATGCCCAAGTTAGCCACTGATTGCAGGTCTTTTCAAGAGCAGCAGCTACCTCTGTTGCATTTGCTATTGACACAGGAGTAAATGGTAATGTCAGCAGCATAAATACCTACTTGGGAACTGATGACATCAGGAAGATCATTGATGAAGATCAGAAACAGCATTGAAACCAGGATAGTACTTTAGGAGACACCCACATTTGTGTGAAAGGATCTGTAATCATGCCCATTCGAAAAGACCTTCATTTCATGATTTGATAGGAACAATTGGATTAAATCAAACAATCGTCTAGTAATACCATAGGTCTCAAGCATACATAGAAGATCAGCATGCCAAGCCCTGTCAAATGCCTTCAAAATAACTAGAGCCACAGCTGGAGCTTTGCCATTATTATCAAGAGCTTCATATATATATATATATATATATATATATTTGGTTGGATAGATGTGAGTTTGTGACCCTGGGTTTCATGCTTTAGCGAACGTCAGACAAACTGATTAATGTTTTAAAAAAATTGGGTTTATGTAGATTGCGTGTATTGGTGTTATTGTGAAAGTGGTGGGGGAAATTTCATCATTTTGTCATTCATCGTACTAACGCAAACATCGATATATGCAGACACATATACATACTTGGTCGTCCGTCGGGACTCATACATATATATACATATGTGGGCAGTTTCGGCTATGACACATGTATGTATGCGGGTGGTGTTATGTCTATACATACGCATTTGTATGTTGAAAAGTTGAAATTTAAACATTGGAAGTGTGGCGGAAATGTCATGTTAGTGTCTCATGACTGTATACATGTCATATTATGTATATTTTTTATTTTTTTTATTTTTATTTTTTGCTGAAAAATATTTCCTCGCATGTATTTATATACGTGTGGTGGGGTTTGTGTAAAATTATGATATACATACATGTGTCATACATGGGGTTTGTGTAAAATTATGTATACATACATGTGTCATAGCCGAAACTGCCCACATACGTTTATATATGTATGAGTCCCGACGGACGACCAAGTATGTATATGTGTCTGCATATATCGATGTTTGCGTTAGTACGATGAATGACAAAACGATGAAATTTCCCCCACCACTTTCACAATAACACCAATACACGCAATCTACATAAACCCAATTTTTTTAAAACATTAATCAGTTTGTCTGACGATCGCTAAAGCGTGAAACCCAGGGTCACAAACTCACATCTATCCAACCAAATATGTTAGCTCTATCTCTGATATTGAGCGCTTTCTAATAAATACAGATATAATATATAAATAATTATATATATATATATTTATTTATATTTATATACACTTTTCACATATATATATATATATATATATATATATATATATATATATATAGTAATGGCCGTTAGCACATTGGTGGTAGACCTGGCAAAATGGAAGCCATATTGTTTGTCAGCGAGTAGTTCATGAGAGGTAAGATGCTTAACTACTTCAGCATTGATTAAAGCCTCAAATACTTTGCCAAAAAGTGGTAGCTGTCTAATACGATGATAATTAGAGGGGTCAGAAGGTTCTCCAGAATTCTTAAAAACAGGAACTACAGAGGAAGACATATAACAAACATGAAGCAGGAAGCAGTGATGCAATAGTTGTAGAGTTTGGAAAGAACTGAAGGCAGCTTGGGAGCACATTTCTTTAGGACAATGGTTGGGATCCCATCACCTCTGCTTGACTTAGGGGACTCTAATTTAGAAATAATGTCTGAGACCTGTGATGAGGTTATGCTCATATCATTCCATAGAATCTCTGTTCTAAGAAGAAAATCAGGTGTGGGTTCTCCAGATGAGTCAAGTGTTGAGTTAGAAGAGAATTTCTGAGCAAAGTATTCAACATTATCTGCTGTAGATGTCAAGACTTCAAATTGATTAAATAGAGGAGGGATTGACAGACTCTGACGAGAAAAACCCTCTGGGATGATACAGTGACCCAACTTTTCATGCAAGTAGATGCAGCTATTGATTTGATATAGTCATTCCATCTCAAATCATTTACAAGCTATTTCCTGCTCCAGTTATCCACAGTTTGGAGGTCCTTTTCAAGAGCAACAAACAGCTCTGATGGATTTGCTATTGAGACATGATTAAATGGTAGTGTCATCAGCATAAATGCCTACTTGGGAATTGATGGCATCAGGAAGATCATTGATGAAGATCAAAAACAGTGTAGGACCCATGATAGAGCCTTAGAGACACCCGCATTTGTGTGAAAGGATCTGGAAGTGAGTCCATTCAAAAGGACCTTCACTTCATGATTTGATAAGAATAATTGGATTAAATTAAACATGCATCCAGCAATACCATAGCCCTGGAGTTTATATAGCAGGCGAGTATGCCAAAATCTGTCAGACGCCTTTGAGATATCTAAAGCTACAGATTAAGCTTCACTGTTATTATCAAGAGCTTCATATACATATTCAGTGATGGCCGTTAGCTCATCAGCATTAGACCTGGCAAAACAGAAGCCATATTGTTTGTCAGAGATTAGGACATGAAAGGTAAGATGCTTAACCAATTCAGCATTGATTAAAGCTTCAAATACTTTGCTAAAAAGTTGTAGGAGACTAATAGTTTGAAGGGTCAGAATGTTCTCCAGAGTTCTTAAGAACTGACTGAATGAATTGATTGAAAAGAGGAGAGATTGAGGACATTCTGTCGTTCAACACACTCTTGCAGAGCAACCAATAATCTCTTGTACCAAACTTGCGAAATGCTATATGCTGTTTCATTTTATCAGAAAACAGTAACTTTACTTTTTTGAGGACACCCTTGCACTCATTACAAACAGAGACAAAGAGTTGTCTGTTGCAATCAGAAGTGCCGCTCTGGTATAGCCATCTAGTGAGTTTGGTGATTCAGTATCCTCTCATTAAAACTCATTGGTCTTACATCCATATTTCCTTTTGTTTTTAATAATGATGTTTTTGATATTTATATATAATTTAAGATAATTGGTATTAAGAAATTAATATTAATCACTTCAGAAGCTATTTTAACCCCAACTTTGTGTAAACTTGTTAAGTATTCTCAGAGCTTAGGTCATTTAATGATAAACAGTATAAATAAAACTAACTTTTTTTTTTTTTTAAAGCGTTTCACCCAGGATGCAACGTGTTACAGAAAATAGCAAGATCAGATAGGAGTGATAGAAGAAAGGATGAGGGTAGTGGATAGATTAAGGCAACTGGAGATGTCAATTGACATTACACTTGAATAGCTGGAGATTATAGCTCACAGGGAAACAGGAGAAGGGAAGGGAGTTCTACAAGCGAGAGGTGCGAGACATGACGCTATTAGAGTAGAAGAGATGGCTACATTTAGGAGTTTCGACAGTGAAGGGGTGAGAGCGGGATGCCAGCCTCGTATGGGACACAATTCAAAAGGTAATAATCTCAAGAGGAAAATATTTTTTCTCTATTTACTACTTTATCGTTCTATCCTGATATAATTCTTAGTAATTTATTAAGTGTTTCAATCTGTGATTTTCATTTAGGAGATTTTGTTTTGCACCAATTGACCCATTTGCTAGTGAAGTTTCATGGGCTTGATTCAATACAGATTTTATCAGTATTTCTTACACTTATCAAACATTAGTATCAAATCATATTTAAGGAGTGCGTTGTGGGAGACAAAGCTTAAGAACCAATTTTTATAATCCTGCACACAATCATTTTTACTATATATATATATATATATATATATATTTATATACCCAGATGTATGGGTAGTGTAAACAGATATTGCATTCACTTTCACACTAATACATTTGGTAAAGAGATGGATGAATCTCTTGTCCCCCAAGACAGGGATTAAATAGTAATTTATACAGGGTTTGGATGGCAATCAGCCTAAGTAAAGGAAAAATCTAAATTCGACACTGTGGAGAAAGCAACAGGAAACCACTTCACTCTCTTCACAAGCATGCATGCCAATTTACAGATAATAATAAAAAAGAAATCTGTGGAGAGCCATAATCTAGAGTTAACCATTATTTTTCCTACATAGCCTCATGAACTGCACTTTTGATTGATTGAGTTGTTTTTTACATATTTTGGATTGTAGGAATTTGTTTTTTTTTTAGCTTTATTAATACATCCTACTATTTTAATCCATATCTGGGGGGAGAAGAGGTGGATTCACTCCTTTCCCAATGGCATCTGTGCATAAGTGAATATAAAGAACACAACTGGAATTAGAACTTGGCTCTCCAATTTCTAATTCTGAGCTGTTATTCATTACACCACCTGCACATCCAAGCCTACAGCACCTGGTATTCCCAAGCGGTCACCTATCTAGGTACTGACCAAGCTCAGTGTTGATTAACGTTAGTGAACCAGTGTTTCACTGTGATATGGCCATAAGTCTTGACCTTCTTGCTTTTCTTATACTCATATGACACCACGTAGTAGCCAATGGTAGAATGGCAGATGCTGTATGTTGCTTTAAGTTTTCTTCTTGGCTGACTTGGTGATGAGTTGACATGGTTAGAAGACTTAAAGTTTTACTTGAGAATTAAATGAGAGAGAACACATATTCTATTTTCCTGAGTTGCTTTTGGCAATTGCTGATCAATTTAAAAGAGAAGCACTTAAAGTAACTTGTAGGTTTTGTGGGAAACTAAAAAAATTGCTGTCATGAATATCTTCTTTAAGATGTAGTAACTTTTTGAAAACTCATTAATCAATTCTTAAAGCCATATATACATCTTTCTTCTGCTATGCTCTTCTCTTCACCTCATCATTATTGATGCTTGTTTGCTGCAAAACTAATAGTACCAGCATCTAGAGTCAATCATAAATTTAAAAATATAACAGCCAAATATTAATAATAATTTCACTTTTCCAAAAGCATATTGGAAGGTATATTCACAGAAGACTCTTATTTTTTTAAGCTCAAGATTATTTAATTTGCCACAGGTTAATCAGAAGCAGTAGCATTTCTGTGGAAATTGTAGGTGAAAATTATTTGGAATTGATGCTATCTCAAAGCATGCATCTTCTACTTGTTGGCTCAAGATACAAGGAAAAGAGTTTTGAACTGCAATGTAATATCAATCTTCCTATATGACAGCGAATACCGGACAATCTCCTTACGGATGAAGAAAAGAGTTGAAGCAACAGAGATATGATTCAACACAAGAATTTTCAGAATACCATTAGGGAAAATACAAACAAAATGGACACTTATACTTAGAAACAGAAGGAGACAAATAAATTTTTTGGATATATAATGGATAAAGAGGATTTGATACTTGTAGGATATATTGAAGACAAGAGAAGTAGAGGGAAATATTGAGTAACCTCCGAATGAGTTTGGGTAAATGGATAGCATATCAGGGGCTGAGAGGAATAAGGTTGCAGATATTGCTTAGAACTGTGAAGGACTGTGGCAAGCTGATCACCCTGTCCCAAAGAGACACAGCATATAAAAGATCTATCTATCTATCTATCTATCTATCTATATATATATATATATATATATATATATATATATATATATATATATATATGAAGAAATACAGTTTTAAAGTATGCTATAGTTATGGGATAAAGTGCTCAGTATCAGAAATAGATCATATGTAAATATAAAAGTGAACATTGAAGTCACCACTTTTATATTTTCACTTATATATATATATATATATATATATATATATATATATTTAAATTATGAAATACTTGCTAATCTGTATGGGTAATCCCAAGGAGGATGAAATCCTAAGAGCTCAATGTAAATCCAGAGCTTATATTTTAAAGAAAAACAGACCACTTTAAGGTACCATTACAATAATTTATTTCACCAGAGCCCTTTTAAAGGACGATGGATCATCAGATAGCACTTCCAAAAATGAAACGAAAAATGAAATTAAAAATTTTATTCTATTTTTGGAAGTGCTATCTGATGATCTGTCATCCCTTAAAAGGGCTCTGGTGAAATAAATTATTATAATGGTACCATAAAGTGATCTGTTTTTCTTTAATATATATATATATATATATATATATATATATTCTATACTCCATTTTAAACCTATTTTTCAAGAAACTGTTAGGTAAGCTTGATTTATTTGGAAAGGAGTTTAGAATAATCCAGAATTTATACTGGGAGAAAACCACTTACATACAGATAGAAAATGAATTAAATAGGTACACAAAAATAGGAAGGGGGTACATAAGACAAGTATGTGTCGTCTCATCAGATTTGTTCAGTAGAAAATGAGGCTCTTTTAAGAGAGCTAGAAACTCTACCAGGATTTATTATTGGTGGGCATAATTTTAACAATATAAGATGTGAAGATGACACTGGGTTGATGACAAAGAAAGAAAACTACAGGTCCACCTAGACATGATAGTAAAGTGAATCAAAAAGAAGGGATTAAACATCAACTGTAAGAAAACAGAAAGTATGGTTGTCACCAAGAGAAACAGCTCAAAATATGAACTATGATTTAGAGATGTTATTGTCAAATAAATGCAGAAGTTTAAATATATCGGAAATATTTTAACAGAGGATGGAAAATGTGATGCCAAAATTCAAAGGTGTATTGAAATAGCAAAAGATGCCTTCCAAAAACCACGTACAAAAATTTGACAATCATGGAGCATATATAGAGATTCATATTAAGTATACAAATATACAATCTTCTGATTCTACCTTGGACACACTCAGGTAAAGTGACTTACATGCTTGACCATTTGTGTCAAACAAAATGTTTTCATAATCTGGAAGAAAATCTAACTGCTAAACCATTATTGCAAATAACATTGGCTTTGATTTCTTGAGAAAGTCAGCCTGAAGTTTTGATTGTTTCTCCATCAACATCAAGATTTCAAACATCATATTTTCTTTCCTACATCATTACCATTTATCTTTAATCCTGCAAGTTGTCCAAGCCTCTTTGCAGAATAAAGATGTCATATATCAAACAAAAAGCAACTTGATATGTTTTTACAAATGTTGTTTCTCTTCACAATGATAGAGAAAGGAATGAAACAAGATTACAGATGTTGTTGAGATGCGACTAACATCGTTATCAATGCTACTTTCTCTTTCTGATTGCCTTCATCCTGTCAGTTGAGTGTCATCTTTATTCAATTGTTTCTCTAAAGTATTTTTTTTTCTCAGAAAAAATCCACGTGTAGAGTCCAAAACTTGTCATGGGTCTATAGGATCTGATATGAAGTGAATTACAATTGGACAAGGTACAACTGATGTTCAACCTGAACCTTGATCTTTTTGAGAAAAGCAAATTCTAAAAGCCAATTGCTTTCAAGGTTATTCACTGAAAGAAGGCCAGCATGTGACATATTACGTCTTTGTTTTAAATCTTGACAGACCCTTGCAGCATGGTTCCACATGCCAATCATTTTCTGCAAGTTTGCATAACATGAAACAAATTGCTCTTATAGTGACTTCCTTCATGTCAAAAGCCGGTGCCATCAAGTGCAACAAATGGTTACAGAATAAAAACAAAAGTTTAAAACAAAAATCTTGAATAATATTTTCACTTGATTTGCATTTGGGAAAAAAAAATTCCGTCTTTTAATAATTTTTAAACTATTAAAAAAAGACTCCAGATTCAGTATCCCTTACTACTTTTTCATAGCTGTAGACTCTCTTGTAAAGTATAGAGCTGCAATCTTACCATGCCAGTTGTTGCTACTATGCTTTCTGTGACAAATTGGCTGTTTTCAAATTGGAGTTGCCAGTTTCACACCCAATCAGTTATGTCGGCCAAGTCATGGACATTTTAGAAAAAGATAAAATTTTAGAATCAAATTATACCAACTTATAATTAAAAGCTGTGAGGAAATCATAATAAGTTATTTTTGTAACAATTTATTTCCAATGATAACATGTTTGTAATCAAGTTGTATATGTAAAACTACCTAGTGTTGCCATTTGTGTTAGAGGTTCTATTTTTTACCAACTTCATTTGTCTAATAAGAAATTTAAAAAAGAACAATGAAAATAGATGTAATATAAAAAAGGGGGTAGGTCTTTTGTTTTTAATAGCAATAATTATGTCTGTATATCATTTAATTGGAGTCAAAGTATCATATTAGATTAATTTGCTCTTTATTAAAATAAGCAAGAGGGTCATTTCATTTAATCCTACTTTAAAAGTACAGAGAAAAGATCTTTTTAACCCAAGAAAATTACAATATCTGACATTTTAATAAAATCTAAGAGGATTTAGTAAATGATATGCAGTAAAATGTTACAGTAAGTTTCCAGGATAAGGGCTTGGAAAATCTGATACTCACAGGAAAAATTGAAGGCGAGAGGAACAGAGAAAAAAATGCATAACATGCTTAGCAAATGGATAAAAGAACAGGGTTTAGGAGAAAAAACAAAATCCAGGAACTTGTGGAGAGCCATGATGGCCTAAGTCTTTAGAGGAAACAGCACATAAAGAAGAAATAGATTATTTATAATTTGGACATTTGGCTGTGGACAATCTGAGAAATTAATTCAAGCCAACAATCATTAAAATAAAAAAGATTCTCTGTAAGTGACATGAAGCAACAGAAATGTTGTTCAACAGAAGGATGCTGAGAATATCATGGACCGAACATGTAAGTTTCTAGGGTGCATAATGAATAAAGAGAGTTTGGAAAATTTGGTACTCATAGAATAAATTCATGCAAGAGAGATAGAGGAAAACAAAAAATAGGAGAGATAAAAAGACAAAATTTATAAAGAGCTACAAAGGACAGGAAATTGTGGAGAGCCATGATTGCCAACATCTTGAAGGTACAGAGAAAAAGAGGAAATAAAAATATATATAATAAATAAAATATATATAAAAATATAAAATTGATTGTGGACTTGTGTATTAGATTCAAGAGATCATTTGTGATTTTTGAGACCCCTGAATAATTTTCAGTTCTATTATGGATCTGTTAAGTCAAAATCTGATATTTAGTACCTGGAATATGGTACTAAAAGAAAGATTATTTTAAAATGTCTTCTGAAAAACAATTCAAATTGTTTTAATATTTGGAAACTTAGACTAAAAATGTAGAAAAACTTTGTCTTGGGCATTTTCTGTTAGCATTATTTTGTGTGTCAAAGACAAAAATGCAAGAAATTGTGTAAATTTGACTAAATTTTGTTATTTAGGGCCCTAAAATCCACTTGATATAGGTCATTTTTAAAGGAAATGGCAAGTTAAACCTGTCTATCATTTATAACAATAATTTTCAAAAAAATTCTTTTAACTTTCCTATCAAAGAGAGGTAGAAAAAGCAACTATCTACATCTGATTATCTGAAAATAAATAATTAATAAAATAATTAAACCTATGATTTTTGATTAACTTAAAACAATTGTAACTTGACAAATACTTGGAATTAGGACAAAATTAGACCAGTTCTGAAATCGTGAGACTATACATCTTTAGACTAGATATACCAAATATCATTTTGGAAATGTTTGTTTGTAAACCCTCTGTGGATTGGTCCACTGTCAATAGTTGTAAATTCCTTCTACTTTTGTATTTAAGTTTCTAGCATACAAACTTTCAAAAATTAACAAGTTATATTTAAGATACATTTATTAGATAAATAAGTATAATGGATAAAAGCCTAAGCAATTCAAAATGTGTTTGACATAATTATGTAATGATTTTAAAAATAATTAAGAGTGATTTCACTAAGATGCTTTCTTACATTGAACAGGATTTTCATGTTTGGTTTAAATAATCTCATAACAAAGAACATCATTTTTTCTTTGTGTGGAATAATTTATAGTGAATAATTTGTTCTTTGAGTTCAAAAATTCATTCTGTAACCACACAATACAAAAATAAATTTTCAGGAGTCAGTTTAGAAAGAACATTTCATAGGAAAATATATGCAATGAATTGTCATTTTTTTTCCATCATTTGAATTTTGAAAATACAGCAAAACTATGTCTCAAATGTTAGACTAATGATCAATTCATTTGTTTTATATGGTTCATCAACACTTTGTGGGTAACTGAAATCCTATATTTTTAGATTGCAAGACTATTTTTTTTTGCAAGTGAAGATTTCATTAACAATTTTGAGGAGATAACAAGAATTTTCTGGATACAAGTCCTACTATTTAACTCATTGTTAGAATAATGAAAACATCACCTGAAACATATATTTTTAAAGTAAAGGATGAGAAGTTTGCAAAAGTTATTTGAAATATTTTCTTACAGGGTAAGATAATGCAATATATATCATAATAACAGTAAATGTGTCCTCAAAGAGGGTAAGTCTTTTGTTTGATAACCAAATGACTTAACATATAGTTTGGTTCTTGTGATTACTTGTATCTCTCTAATAGTATCTTTAAAAAAGATCCATCCTCTTTTCACTCATCTTGAGGTGTTATTATCTTCTGCTAATAAAGCAGAATGTTTTGCTCATAAATTCTCTTCCAATTCTACTCTTAACTCATCTGGCATATCTTTGCCTGACTTTCCACTTAAAACTCTATTGATTGATATGCATATAACTCTGTTCATGGTTATTGCTATCAAAACTAAACTGGATCCCCACAAAGCATATGAATTTGATTGTATCCCTGCAATAGTCATTAGGAAATGTGCCTGTGAACTGTTTACTGTTCTCTCTAAACTCTAAAATAAATGCCTTGATGCTTCATGCTTTCCTGCTTGTTGAAAATTCTTTCCTGTAGTTCCTGTTTTCAAGAAATCAGACAAACTACCAGACCTTTCTATTGGACTGTTAGCCTTCTACATCTTTATTTGCAAAGTACTTGAGGCTCTAATCAATTCTGAATTGGTTAAGCATCTCAACTTGCATGATCTTTTTTTAGATAAGCAATATGGCCTTCACTACTCTAGGTCAACTAGTGATGTATTAACGGTTATTAGGGCATCAGTTCTTAACTCAGTATCTATGCTGATGCTACAACTATTTACTCCTGTATCAATAGTAAGTCTGATCAGATCGGTAAGGTCAAATTGGCAGCCGATCTAAAAAATGACATACAATCTGTTGTTAACTGGGACAAGAAATGATTTTTAAATGTTAACACCCCCAAAATGAAACTGCTCTCTTTTAACCATTTATTTAAGAGAACAATTTTTGCCTTTTATCAGCAGGACTGATGCTAACCTTCAGGATAGAAACTAATTACACCTTTTTGGGCTAATGTTTTCCTATAACATGAAGTGTAAAGATTTTATTGTATCAATTGCTAGGTCTGTTGCTATGAATTTTGGTTCACTGTTTCACACAAGACAGTTTTTCTTGCTAGAATCTATATAAATCTACCATCCACTCCTGCTTTGAATACTGCTGCCACGTCTGGTCTGGTGCTTCTGTTAGATATTTAGAGATTTTTGTTAATTGCCAAAGAAGAATCTGCCATGTTATCAGTCCTGACATGGCATCATAGCTTCAGTTACATTCCTAATATAGCTTCCCTGTGCCTTTTCTATAAATATTTTCATGGTAATTGTCCTGATGAGCTTTCCTCTTGGGTACTTAGACTTTATGAATTTAAGCAACAGTACAAGATTGGTGGCCAACTCTCATAAATTTACAGGCTAGATGTAAACTGTAAGTTCTATACTAATAGTTTCTTCTCTTGAATTTCTCACTAGACTCCCAGTCAACTTGGATCTTCAATCATTTTAATGAAATGTATTCTGTATTCTTAATTCCTGTTCTTTTCTGTTTTTATCTCCTTAATAAAAGTTTCTTTTTCTCAGATTCTCTCAGACTCTGTAATCACTTGCATTTCAGTGGCATTATCGCCTTGGTTGTAGTGAAATGATTAAAATAAAATGTATGGTAATTCACAGATGATTTAGAAAAATCTGTGGAGAGTTTACATCCTGAAGGAACATGGCACTAAAAAAAAAAAAAACTTATCAATCGCCAAATCTATTAAGGTTGTCAGCATCTCTATTACAATCTTGTCTGCTCTTGCTGCTTTGTTCCTTTTCATCTTGGATAGCTATAGTCTAATATCAGATGTTAATACTACAGTTTGTGCCATGTTTTTATGCATTGTAGGTTTTTCTCCTTTGTTACTATGGAAGATCTCTCTGATATATTCATTCCATCTTTCTAAGATTTTTCTTTTTCCATTATGATTGTTTGCTATTTAGATTTTATACAACCTGCTAAGGGGGACATTTTCTGTCCTGCTATTTCTTTTATCTTTTAAATGCTGGTGGAAAGCAAATGTCAAATTTATGCAGATGAAGTGACATTTTCTTTGGGATATTAAAATTGATAACAATCATATTTTCATTTCTGCCATCATTTTGGTGGAGCATTTGGAAAAGAAACATGCACTTCAAAATATTTCTTGTTTCTGCAATTATAATTTGACAATTTGTTTTTTTATATTTTATATAAGTTAGTAATATTGAAGAAAGATCAAAATAAGTAAGTATCAAAAGTTTACCAAACAATGAATATAGAAACGAGATTCAATTTTATTAAGATGTCAAACTAATATAGATTTTGACATGGTATGGCTTTCTTTGCTCAGTTAGGTAAGAATTAGAGACAACTCTTTTTTTGAACATTGCATTACATTGGTAACAGTGAATGATAGTGTATGATGTGCAGGTCATGTAATGATTAGTGGCTCAGAAAGAGAAATCAGCAAGACATGTTCAAATTTCAGCTGTGTTTATTAGATTCACTTTTGCACAAATAACCTTAGGAAAAGTACAAACCAGTCTGTTCTTCCTCTAGATATGGTTTAAATAGCAGAGCAGATTGTGTTCTCTAGTGCAGTTGGTAACTAGGCTATTAGGAGGACAACTTTGAATTTAAAACCCATTATGTAGCTAAGCACATATTATCGAGCCATGGTAATAATTTTGGAGTTCACAATTGATTTTAGCATGGATTTGAGGACTCTGAGTAATAATAAAAATAGAATGGCATTTTCTAAGTACCTCGAATTAATGAAATGAGCTGATCTGTTGGTATATTTGTGACATTTTTGGTTACCAACTTTTTTATATTTTTTAAATAAAAGAAAAGAGATTCTTCACTTTCCTCATGAATTACATATGTGAAAAAAGGTTACTTACATTATTTATATTATTTGGACTGTTATCCTATTCCTCATTGCCATATTCACAATGTTTTGGCTGCTGTATACTCCGGCCTCATTCAGGTGATTGGAATTTTGAACTGAACCCTCTATTTTGTCCACTAGGGTAGATTGTTATAGTTCCACGAGCCATGCCTCTTCCAGATGTCTCAGTTATTTCCCTTTAACTCAATGCTCCAAATTTTGGTTCACCACTGCTGTAGCCTGGTATTGAACTCTTTGGGTCTAGTTTGAAATTCCAATCACCTGAAGATGACCAGAGCATTGAACAGCCAAAATGTTGTGAATATAGCAATAAAGATGAGGATAACAGTCTGAATAATGTAAATAATGTAAGTAATCAAAATACTTCATCTCAGAGGTATAGAAAAATATTGAAAAAAAAAAAGATTTTGAATAAATCAACACAATAGGTGTGGTAACAATATCAAGAACACTAAAAAGTTTAAATGAACAAAGTTATAGACAAATAAAAGAATTTAAATGAAAATTGACTAAAGTACTTTATTGAGATTTCAAAGCAGTGGGGGCTTACAGCCATATCATGTTGAAATACTGATTTCTGTACAAACACCGAAGTTAAGCAACCTTCAGCTTGGTCAGTACCTGGATGGGTAACTGCTTAGTATTCCCAAGATGCTGTAAGCTTGGATGTGTGGGTAGTATAATGGATAATGGCTCAGAATTATTAATCAGAGATCAAAGTTCCAATTCCAGTTGGGTTTATTATAATCATTTACATGCAAATACGCTTGGGAAAGGTAAATATCTATCTCTTCTTCTCCAGCTATCGTTTAATTAGTAAAACTTGTATTACTAAAACCATTATTATCTCCCCAAAAATAAAATGGTGTACAAAATACTTAAATTTCAGTATTAAATAACTCATAAAGATTGATACGCTGCTAAACAAAAACAACCAACCAAACTATGAAGTGGAGGTATTTTTTCTGGTACTTTAATAACCTTTATCAAATAAACCTCTTGAAATTGCTGGCTCAAACTAATTATGCAGGAATGTGAAGTGGTAAGGATTTATACTTATTTTTTTATTTTTAGGCTTTAATTTTATGCTGGCTTTTTAGGTAGAAGAATGGTGAAGTAATGAAGAGGAGCTCAATTTGTGGAATCAGAGTTGAGTTCAAATTCCAGTCAAGTTCATTACATTCACTTACATGCTAATACCCTTGAGAAAGTTATGAATTCATCTCTTCTCTATGAGTAAATAGCAGGATAGACTTGGTCCTATAGCATTGGTGAGTAGTCTAGGACAATGAAAACTCTGAAACCAACCTGCTCTGTCAGACTATCCTGCCCTAGGCACACTAATGTCGCAGTACATGTTGTGCCCATACAACCCTAATGGATTATGGGACTCATGACTGTGAATTTTTATTTTTTAAGTTACAGCATTTAAAATTCTCACTTAAATACAATGATCAAGTAAGAACAATTTCAAATCAGTAAACATTAGAAAAGAGATTTACAAAATTAAAAGTCATATTGTATGTTCTTCAGAAAATTTGTGTCAGATCTAAAATATCAAAGGAGGTTACCTGAAAATATCATTTAAGTTTCCAATTTTCCATCTGTGACAATAAAAATTAATTAATTACTCAACTTGCTTATTAGATACATGGAATTACCTATGCATTTTTAATGAATTTATTTTAATTATTTAGAATAACATTCAGTTATAAGAATACAGAAAACTATATTTTTATTATTTTCTCATATTATGAAGAAAGAAAAAATAACAAAACAAAAATATCAGTAATATTTGAACTTTATTAGTCATTAGGGCATAGTCACTAATGGACCAATAACATTGATTATATTTATGCTGATTATGGTTATTGTACTAACACTACTTTACTTCAGGATTGACATGAATAAGATTAAGACTATTCAATACAATAAAGATATTTATTTAAATGAAATACATAAACACTATGTCCTTTCCTATATATAGAGAATATGTTAGGCAGACTTACGCATCTGTTGAGTGAACAAGGACAAGGTAGCTTATACTTTTAAAATCCTCAGCAACTGGTACCATGGATATAGTCATCTGGTGAGTGAAATAAGGCTAGGTAGCTTGTACCTTTAAAACCTTTGGCAACTGGTACCGGTTGTGGCAAAGAGAATTTCTTCTGTGTTACTTTGGAGCATGTCCAGCCCCTTTACTGCTGCTTGTGAGCCTTTTCTGAACCCACATGGTTTTATTAACCAAAGAGAGACTGCCTAACATCATGTGACCAATCTCTATATGAATGAGCAGACAAATTTTACAAACCCAACATGGCTAACATTTTTTGTGTACCAAGATATATTGATATTTATAGAAACAATATATTGTGTGACTTTCAACTTATATCTACCATTATTAAAATATATTAATAATAACTTATGGCAGGAGTGTCAGTTTTTAATATGCAAATAAAGTGCAACATAAACTTTTGTTTATAGACTACCTTAAGAGCAACCCTATCAGATAGCATTTAAGCTAGCTCCTGCAGTGGGCTTTTGATTGGGCTTTCATCCCAACAATGATAGGGTTGCTATATGCATCGAGTATATATTAAATTTAATTAAACTTGAACTACCTTTTTAGAAACAACAGTTTTCATCAAAACAATGATATCATTTGTCTATTTGGAACTTATTGCAAATCTGCCTGATAAACAACATTTTTGGTTTTCCCATTTGAGATCAGTACAAACAACTTGTTTCCATTCCTAAACCTTGAACAACCAACATAGAGCTGGCCAGGACAAAAGCAGGGTTCTATCAGAGGAAGTCCAGTTACTTTCAATGATTGTCCTTGGGACTTATTGACATTGCATAGCTCTCACTGTTTCCACTCTCACTGGAAACTGAAATCTATTGAACTCAAAAGGAAGACCTAGAGAAATTAAAAGGATTCTTGAAATTAAAACTCTTTCCTACTTTCCTGGGCCAGTAAGGATCTCTGCTTCAAAGAGATGAGAAAGCATCTTTTTGACAATTAACCTTGTTTCATTACAAAGCTTTAGAGGGTCCAGATTTCTCAATAGCATAACTGGCATATTTTCTTTTAGTTTCAGCTTGTGTGATGGCATTCCATGAAGATTCAATGAGTTCAAGAACTCTTCTGGAAAATTCACTGCCTACTCTTGTTTAACCACAGTGTCAATGGAAAAGTACTTTATGCTTTCTTCTGAAATTTATTAGAGAAGTTTCCAGTTGATGCTATCCGCAGTTTGACTCTTGGGAGCTAATATGGCGATCTCACAAAGCCAGTTTGAATCCATGAAATGATGTTTATTATTAGGATAAACATGGTTAATCAAGTCTTGGATACTTGAGACTGAAACTCTGCAATCATTTGGGAGTGAAATGTTTCCATTTTGGCTCATTTTGATGGTTCCATTACCAAGCTGTAACAGCAAAGCATCAAATCTTCCTGCTTCAAGGTCACCTGTGATTCTAAATCTCATGATTTTTTCAGGCTGGGTCTTTGAACATGGCACCAGATGTAATAATTTTTTAGAGAGTTGTGTCCCTTTAATTGAAAAAGTGTGACACACAGACATTTTCACATTTATTATATAGAAGATAGATAAAGAAGGTGAGATAATTGAAAGATACAGAGTTATGTCCCTAATTGAAAAAGTTTGACACACACCAACATTTTCACATTTATTATAGAAGATAAATCCAAAAGATAGAAATATATTTGACTAGAACAATATCCCATGTAACTAAATAAATTATAATTTTACAGGTTAATATCAACTCTTAGATAATATATCATCAATATTTCAACAATGGATTTTGTTAACTTTTCTTTTTATTGCTTCCTTGATTGAATGTTGTTTCCTATATATATATATATCATTCTTAATGATGCACCACAAAAAATATCAAGATGATAGCAGCATTGAAGCTGATCTCATCTCTGAGCTAGCTCTAACAACTCAAAGGGGAAAAAAACTGACTTTTAACTTTCAAAAACAACATAAACAATGCTAGTATTATTTTGTCATTATTGATCAGATTTTCACTTTTCTCTCATCATGAAAAATGTTTGCACTTTCAGTAAGGCTCTATGCTTTGAATATCTATTGGGTCTCAAGTTCCCTCCAGGTATTAAGTGGGACTCATATAATACAATCCCTGGCAAAAGATACTGGAAAAATGGTTGTCTTATTCTATTACTCCATGAAGGATTTAACTCCTCCAACAATGCTTTATCATTACAAGAGTCATATTGGAACAAAAAATGGAATATTGCTACTAAATCTGAGTTGCAGCTACCCAATCTTCACTTTACAGCCTTGAGTTCAAAATCTTATTGGGGAAGAATTATTCTCAATTCTGCAGTCTCTTTTCCACAGATGTAACATTGAAAACCTATCACTATTGATATTTCTATGGCAAATGTTTCAATGAAAACCAATCTTCAGTTCCATTAGTTCAGACCTTTACAGCTAGGACATATCATGCCACTTGCACATTATTCACACCCTGATTTCCTTCAAAGGTAAGAAGGAAATTTAACTTAGAGAGTTTTTTCTGAAGAACTACCACTGTGTGAAACAAACTGTGGTTGCTAAAATCTTAACCACTTCAAGTCAACAGTTATCTATCTTCCTTATCCTCATAATCTTCAACTCTAACCACCTCATCTTTAATTTCTATCACATACCTCATTCCTTGTTAGGATTTTAACAAAGCTCTTCTACCTTAAGTGGCTCTCGGGCTTTTCAAAAAGAGGAATAATAGTTTAAAAAACAATTTTTCTATTGTATTAATATATGATGAGGCTTAGAATCATTCTATTAATTTGGTGGCTTTGAAAACATTTTTGGCAAGGTGGGAAGTAGATTGCTTTGTGGAATGTGAAGTAACATTGTCTTACATGAATATACTATTTAACTTTAAGTTTCTTGGTTATAATCTGCACTGCTCAAAAATATCTTGTCCAAAAATTCTCTGCATATACATTGCCACCACAATCTTTTTTGAAGGAGCCTATAATTATACTTCCAACAATAATATCCCGAAACATTATTCCACTCCTCTACTGTTATCTTCTAATTTATAGTTAGTTCCACTTGTTCCTTATTGAATATTGGCCTTCTTTTGAGGACATATCTGAGAACAGGATAATAGTAGGAGTTTCAGTGGGAATTTTGGATTCACAAGCAGGCCCCAACTGCATGTATACGCACTGTTTAGGATAAAGCAATCTGGTTTGAATTCAGAGTTTCCTTCACCTAAACTGGTTGCCAACCAAGGCTATAGGACCCAGTCTGTCCTGTTATTTTAGCTATAGCTAGTGTGGGTGAGAGAAATGGATTCATAACTTTCTCAAAGGTATTAGAACATAAGTGAATGTAATGAACTTGACTGGAATTTGAACTCAGATCTCCAATTCTTTAATTCTAGCTGCTAACCATTACTCCACCCCTTCTAATTCTGAATAGTTGACTATTCACATGAAGGCCCCAATCTCTATCCCAAACTCAGGTGCATCCATTATAGCTCTACATTTATCACTAAAATGTACTGTTGAGAAATCAGTTTTCTAATACTTCTTCATTCTACTTACATGTTTCTCTTTGTTCTACTTACTTTGGTTGTTGCAATGTCTTTTGTTATGTTGTCAATATTCCCCATAATTTCTCTCTGTTAACATTTGCAATATTTAACTTTCTCACATATTTTCTTGCCAGCTAATCCATTTCCCTTGCTTATTATCCATTTAATCTTTATCAAATTACTTTTTCTGACATTCGTAAAAGTCAATGATTTTTTTTTTAACCAGGGTCTGATCTTGCAAATGTTCTGAATTTCTTTTCTGATTGTTCTCTGTTGTTCATTTGTTATATTGTGCTTCTATCACTCCATAACTTGAATATTACCTGTTTCTCTTTCAAGGTCATATCAATTTTTATCACCCCTGGTAATCCTTATATATCTAATTGTGTTTTTAAATAATTTAATTATTTCTTTTAAAATAATAACTATACTATGAGATATATATTTTTCTAATATAATTAACAATTCTTGAGAATCTCACACCACCAAATACGTTATTGTAAATATTTCTGATAGAAGCCAAATATATTATCTGCTGAAATTCAAAGAGTATACTAATAATATAAATATATTCTGAAAATTGTACTAATATCTAAGCTATTCAGGAGAACCAGAAGTGCTCCTGATGTCACTGTATGTGGCACTGGAAGTGCATTCCTCCATATTGGTTCAACACAAATATAAACAAGGTGGATTATGCATGTGGGGGAATTCAGTAGATGTTGGTCTTGCAAGTTACTACAGTTAACATCTATTTTATTATGACAATAGTGACTTGCATAATAAAATCTGACATATTATATGGTTAGATAAGTGACCTGTTACTCCTTGTTGGGTTATTTGATTTGAAATTTTTTATGAGGCACCAGATGAGTACTGAACACACAAAACAATAGTCAACTGGACTAGCCTGACTGACATACCAAGTAGTTCCCATGACAAAATTTAAGTTAATTTGTGTAAGGTACTTAACCTAATCTACCTTCATCTATCAGACTTAAAAATGTTAAAAATTGATGAACAGGTTTTTCAAGTTTCAGAATTTGTGCTCTTTACTGAGTTGTGTGCCTTTCCATTTTTTAAGGAAATATGTATTTTTTTCAGGCCACATTTTCCATGAGAACAAATTGCTTGAAGTTATATTTTTGTGGCCGTCACACCTATTTTCAAACTATATTTTTGACTTACACTATTTCTTATAGTAATGGTAATCATTTTCCTATTGTTTATTAGAAATTGGTGACTGTGCTTGGTGTTTGTTTTGCCTGTTGTCCAGATATGGGCCTTGCCAAATAGCTATTCTGTGGACTTTATAACATTAGTATCTGTATTTTTTCAAAAATCTAATTTCAGAAGCTATTGTTTTGTAGGACAAATTAAGCTGAGGCAGTTGTGTTTTATTCACTCTTAATTCTGGTGAGAAACTACATTCATTGCCTATTAAAACTACTTTATTTTTATTAGAAATGTTGCAGGATACTAGTATGATTTGGTACAAATAAGTCACATCTTTGGGTATAGATATTTTATATTAAATATTTATGGGCTCTTGGAACATTTATCCCAAAAAAAATATTGGCAGATTCATGTGAGTCTTGGTAAAAATAAACAAAAATCAATGAGTTTAAAACCAATGACAATGTGTATTAATATCAAAAGGAATTGCACATGTAAACAATTGAAATGATAGAAAAAGACATTAAAACTAGAACAGTGCCTGCGTATGATATAAATGTGTGTGTGTGTGTGTGTGCTCGCGTAAGAGAGTTCAAAAATCAACAAAGGACCAAGGACTCAGCAGCAGTGTTCTTTATCTATGTTCGACTATATGTGGAAACATAAGTAAAAAATAAGAGAGAATAAGATTGCCTTTTTATAGACTTA
The DNA here is from genome assembly GCA_903632075.3 of Acanthosepion pharaonis. NCBI lineage: Eukaryota > Metazoa > Mollusca > Cephalopoda > Sepiida > Sepiidae > Acanthosepion > Acanthosepion pharaonis. The sequence goes on from CAHIKZ030000224.1 coordinate 5,441,844, forward strand.
AAGAGCACCCTCTGACAGGCATTTTGGGAAAGCCAAGTGGAATAATCAACAGAAATATAACTTGTTTTATTTCATTCTAGGCAAATAAAATATAAAAGTAAATTCTGATTTCTGGTGATGTAAATGACAAAATATTATTTAAAGAGAAATACATTTTGAAAATGTATTTAAATTATTCCAATCAAAACATAAAAATGTAAATGGTTACTATTTACAAGTTAGTCTATTAAATGATGCTACAGTATGCATATATATATATGTTTGTGTGTGTGTGTGTGTGTGTGTGTGTGCGCACACTTGCTTGGGAATGAAAGGAATATTAGTTTCTTTTGCTTGATCTTGATAACAGCATTAAAGTATTTAATTATGTTGATTTAAGATCTCTTCTGACCTGTCACTGATTCTAACATAATATATTTGCGATCAATCAGCTTAATACAAGGAAAATTTCTGGCAAAATGATAAAGTTAGTTCAGAAAAATCGATTGGATAAAAAAGATTATTTCAGAGCTTTGTGGAACTCTTCTTCTAAAGAAACCAAAATCTCCCATAAAAGAAACCTTATCACCAGATCAGAGGTCACACACTGATGCATAGAGAGTAACATAATTCCTCTGAGCTATATAGCTATCACAGCAGAATTTCACTGCAAGCCTTCACTTAGAACCATCGTAAACAATGAAAGCACCTCTTCCTGCATGTAGTAATACAGTTAATACGAGAGTTTGGTGGGCTGACTGACTTAGAAATAACAGTCTTATATCACTCAAGGGAACTAAGCGGAGGGTTATATAACTTCAATATAGTGGGTTGCAATGATTAAAGTTTTGGCATTTCTCTTCTGGTGAAGGTATTAACATTGTCGATCACAGTGATCAAGTCAACATTCTGAAAGTCAGATGCAATAAGACTTAGCATCAGGAAATGAAACTAGAGCCAAAGAAATTTTATAATAGAGATTAGTTTTATTCACAGCAATTAAAACTTTGAACAACAAAGCACACATCTGAATCTTGTATAATGCATATTGGTTTAGTATCTGCAAATAAATTTTATCTATTTTTATAAGCAACATATTGAACTAAATATTGAACATTGAAAATACTCTAAATTTCACAAAGAGGCTGATTTTCCACATGCTCATCTCCCCAAATATATTGATGGAAATGGTGCAATATTTAGAAAAGAATGGCACAAGTCAGTGATATTAAATTCAATACTCAATGAACACTAAGCTGTTCTCTCCTCTTTTTATATATATACATATATATATTTATTGTAAGTTGTTACATATTGGACAAACAAGTAATCACTACAAAGATGCATATTTGTTTCAATGCCTAAACATAAGCATCCCATCAGGTGAGGAACAAAGATTGTTATAAACAATTTTGTTTAAAAACATCACTTCTTTTTGCATTCTTTTTAAATTATTTAAAATTTTAAGAAGACATAAGAAGAATCACCATAAAAGGAAAAGAAAAAAAAATATAATATAAGCAGGTGAAAGCAAAAAAGAAGAGGATAAGAAAACAATAAAAGGAAAAAAAAATGCTCTACTCTTGTATTGAGCCCTCTTTTAAATTAATGTTATGAATGTTTGACTTTATATTTTTTTCAGTCTCATTACATGTGTACATATATATATATATACAAGTTTCTTTAAAACAACTGACAAGTAAAAAAGGCAAAAAATAATGGAAGAATTATTAATAAAAAAGAAAAAAGACAACACTCAATAATATCAACTATGAACTATGAAATGCCCAGTATGTACTGACCATGTTTGGAATATGAAACATTCTTATAACTCTAAATACATACATAAACCAATCAACTGTGGTCAATATCAAGCAGCAACAATCTGCTTCATACTTGAATACAATATTCAGGCCTGAAGATTGTGTTCAAGAATGCGACAGACTGTTGCTGCTCAGTGTTGACCTCAGTGTCCATCTTTATATTTGCATAAAGCTGTATCTCTGATATTAAATACTTTTATCCATAAATATAGCATAACTTAAAACTATATTTTTATCATATATATATTTATTAAAGACATATTTTTATGTTTAACGTTGTTATTTTATAGATACAAGTATTTAAGCAAATGCTCTGTTTATGATAAACAGTATTAAATAACATTTACCGGCCTGAATGTCCGAGAAATTTTCATAGAAAATTTTCGTTCTTTGACAGGATTTCTATGAAAATTTCTCGGACATTCAGGCCGGTAAATGTTATTTAATACTGTTTATCATAAACAGAGCATTTGCTTAAATACTTGTATCTATAAAATAACAACGTTAAACATAAAAATATGTCTTTAATAAATAAATTGTCGGACCTTGTCCATTTCTTAACATATATATATATATATGTATATATATATAGGAAAACAATATATATATTTAGGGAAAAATCTATGACAAAGTGGAATGTATTTAAAGTGTTGTCTCATTAAATATTTCTTTTGTGCTCATATGATTGTTTATTTAAATTCTTTGAGTTTTCTCTTATGTATTTCTTGTGGCAATTATTATCGGTGATAGACTAAATTCCTTCTTTAATGTTTAGTTTATTATTTTATTTTGTATTCTTTTATTGTTTTAGAAATAGTTGTAACAAATTTTATGTTAAGATTAAATAAATGTTTTTCAATTATAGTTGTAATAGAGTTGGTTGGTAGAACAAAAATTTTGATTTGTTGGGTTTATCAAGAAGGTTCACTTTTCTAATTTGAAATATTTCATGAACCTTTTTTTGCATTGAATATGAAATAATTAGAGTATTGAAGGAGCTTAAAAGTATTTACAATATATTTCTCCTCTTCATGTAAATACTGAGGGCTACAAATTTTGAATGCTCTTAAACAGAATCCAGTGAATATTTCTGATTTTATTTTGTTGTTATAGTGAAACAAATTTATGAGATCATTTTTATTAGCTAATTTGCAGTGGACACTTAGTTCCGGGCTATTGTCAATGCAGTGTAACATGATATCTAGGAAAAGTAAAGTATTGTTTGTTTCCATTTAATGAGTAAAGTCTATCAAATGTCCAACTTTGTTTAGTTTATCTACAAGGTCAGGTAAAGTAGTTTTGTGGGGATATATTAATAGAGCATCATGAATATATCAGAAATGTGAAAGTTAGCATTGACTCTTTCATTCCAGCAAAGAAATACCAAGTTAAACTGCATTCATCTCTATGGTTCTCACCTGCATACTCAGCCACAATAGCCTATAGTAATAACTTCTTCCAACTGTACAGAGTGACATGTCTGATTGCAACAGACATTTGTCTCTGCTCGTTATGAGTGCAAGCATGTCCTCAAAGAAGCAAAGTTACTGTTTTCTGATAGAATGGATAAACATATAGCATCTTGCAAGTTTAGTTCTAGAGATTATTGGCTGTTCTGCAAGAGTGTGTTGAACAACAGAATGTCCTCAATCCCTCCTCTATTCAATCAATACATTCAGTCAGTTCTTAAGAACTCTGGAGAACATTCTGACTCTTCAAACTATTACCCTATTAGTCTCCTACAACTTTTTAGCAAAGTATTTGAAGCTTTAATCAATGCTGAATTGGTTAAGCATCTTACCTTTCATGTCCTAATCTCTGACAAACAATATGGCTTCTGTTTTGCCAGGTCTAATGCTGATGAGCTAACAGCCATCATTGAATATGTATATGAAGCTCTTGATAATAACAGTGAAGCTTAATCTGTAGCTTTAGATATCTCAAAGGCGTCTGACAGGTTTTGGCATACTCGCCTGCTATATAAACTCCAGGGCTATGGTATTGCTGGATGCATGTTTAATTTAATCCAATTATTCTTATCAAATCATGAAGTGAAGGTCCTTTTGAATGGACTCACTTCCAGATCCTTTCACACAAATGCGGGTGTCTCTAAGGCTCTATCATGGGTCCTACAATGTTTTTGATCTTCATCAATGATCTTTCTGATGCCATCAGTTCCTAAGTAGGCATTTATGCTGATGACACTACCATTTACTCCTGTCTTGATAGCAAATCCATCAGAGCTGTTTGTTGCTCTTGAAAAGGACCTCCAAACTGTCTGTAACTGGAGCAGGAAATAGCTTGTAAATGACTTGAGATGGAATGTATCCTGCCAGAGGGTTTTTCTTGTCAGAGTCAGTCTTGCACATTTACAAATCTACCATTAGTTTGTGCATTGAATACTGTTGACATATCTGGTCTTGAGCTTCATGATAAAATCCAAAGAAGGATCTGTAATATAATCAATCCTGACTTTGCCTCTCGACTTCAGTTACTTTCTCACTGATGTGACACGGCTTCCCTATGTCTTTTCTACAAACATTTTCATGGCTACTTCTCTGACAAGCTTTTTTCTTTGGTGCCCAAACTATCTGAGTTTAAGTGTGCTACTAGATTGGCATGTAGGTCTCACTGTTTCACTGTGAAATTAGTTAAATGTAACCACCACTTCTACCCCAACAATTTCTTTTCTAGCAATTCCCACCTGTGGAACTCACTTTTGTTTCCTTGCTTCCTTGTTAACTGCAATCTTCAAAAATTTAAATGAAATGTTAATTGCCATCTTCTATCTTTTTGAACCCTGTTCAACTTTAATCCTTTCCTGCCCCTCCCCCGCCCCACATACCCAGTCATTTCTCTCACCTTCACTCTCTGTAACCCCTGACATATTAGTGGCATTCCCATCTTGTTTGGAATGAAATGCGTGATATGAGTTGATTGTTTAGGTAAAATATTTTAGTAAGGATCAGATTTAAGAAATTATAAGAAAAAGCATGCCAAAACCTCACTTAGAGGTGATCCCATTGATAACTCAAATTATTTCTGACCAGGTTATCTGAATTTTTAACAAGTGATAGGCTGAGTTAAAATTTTTGTTGACTTCTGCTATTTTGTGGCAATGTGCTACCAGTATGATATAATAGAGCATATCAGAATTCCTGATTTGTGGCTTTTAAGGAAACCATAAAGTTTGGGTATTCTAGGGTGATATTCTATTAGTCTATACCATGATTTGTTTTCATTAGTAATTGGTTTTATAACCATTACTCAATCTTTGTGTTGCAGTAATTATTTTGTCTTTATTTATTTTTTTATGTATCAGTAGTATTGAGTAGTAAACTAATTTTATCATTGTATGTGTTCCTATTCATAATAACACTAGCAGCATGGCCCAGTGTTGCCCGTGTTTGATTAAAAAATCGTATGACTCATACAGCAATCTTGACTTTAAATATTTTTGCCCTTCCTTGCCTTTAAAGGAGTGCCCTTTGCCATGCTGATATTGCTACATGCCTTACTTCTTGCCTATCTCACACTGCAAATTTTTTCTAAGCTCTATACTAAACATTAAATCTGTTACGAAAAAAAGAACTAAACAAAATGAACACAAAATGATCAGCTTTAAAAAAGGACTCATAACTGGAAAAACCGAATGAAAAAAAAATGTTAACAACAAATACTTTTTCACACCCAACCCAGTTCTGTGGAATCAGAATCAACGTTGAGTTTAAGCAAGCAAATGAGCCAATTGGAGTAAAGTGCCATGCAGACTTAAATTTTTCCCACTTGTGACCAATGCAGCTATTGATTTTTTTGCATGCTAGTTAACATTCATGTCAGTCAGCTGTTGGCTCTCATGCTGGCCAATAGAATCTTCCTGCTTATTCGTGGCAGCCAGCTATAGGCTCTCACTCTGGCCAGTACAAAATGGCCACAAACTACATGAAAACTGCCATAGAAGCTTGAAAAAATCAATTATTTCCACTATCGATGGGAGTTGCGAAATGCAAAGTCAGTCTTAGCCTTCCCACTAACTTGGAGCATGTACATGTAAATTTTGGTACAAATTGCAGCCGTGCATTCGTTACACACACACACACACACACACACACACACACACATCCTGCCTTTTATAGATAGAGATTACCATGTCCCTTGTCTGAGAAAGTAATGAAGATTCCCTTATTTATTGCTAGGTTTCTTAGTGCATTTATGTATCTCTTCAGTAAAGTTCCTTCATTGTTCATTTCTAGAGTGACAGTAATTATTCTTTGGTGAATTCTGTGTCATTTGTCTAAGATATTTAACTCTTGTATAAACTAGGTCTACTTTACTCCCAGTAGGGAACTTTAAATCAAAACTAAGGGAAGGGATTCCAATTTAATATTGGGCAGTTTTATATCTGATAGATTTTCTATTAGGTCTGGTCATCCAATGTATTTCTATTTGCTATTGGTACATTGGGTGTTGACTTTAATGTTGTAATTTGGTGATTTGAGTGTTGCTTATATATTTTATCATCTGCTGTAAATCAGCCATTTCTGATTTTGATATATGGTTCTTTTAGCAGAGTTCTAGTTCACCATTTTTAGCTTTGCTAAAAGTTAATTTCTCTATTTCTTCCAGTTCTTCAGTAGATGATTTTAAAAAAATTCCATACATAGATTGAAAAAATGTGATGGAATGTTCTTAATATTTTATGTGTGCATCATGGGATGACTTTTTTTTAAATGCATTTCAGTAAAAAAAAAATTCAGTTTTTAAATGAATTGGTTGATGTCAAATGATTTTTTTTTTGTATATTTTTTTGTGTTTGATACTTTTCCATATGGACATGAAGTCCTAAAGGATGAAATCCATTACATAAAAACTTTTTCCACTTTGTCATAGTTTTCCCTAAAATTGTTCTTGATATATAAAACATATATATCATTTTCCATATATATATATATATATATATATATATATATATATATATATATATATATATATATATATTAAGAATTGGACAAAAGTCTGACAATTTATTTATTAAAGACATTTTTTATGTTTAACGTTCTTTTTATAGATACAAGTATTTAAGTAAATGCTCTGTTTATAATAAACAGTATTAAATAACATTTGGCCTGAATGTCCGAGAGAAATTTTCAAAGGATGAATATTTTCTATGAAAATTTCTCGGACATTCAGGCCGGTAAATGTTATTTAATACTGTTTATTATAAACAGAGCATTTACTTAAATACTTGTATCTATAAAAAAGAACATTAAACATAAAAATGTCTTTAATAAATATATATATATATATGAGAGAAAAAATTGTATGGCATATATTATATTTTTAAATATTTCTGTTCCGTTTAACAAGTAAAGATTTACACTAATTTAATTTTTACATTCATGATCATAATACAGACTTATAATGGACAATAATTCAAAATTTTTAAAAAGAAAAGATAATAATTCAAAATTCTTTGAGAGAAAAATAAGAGAATAGGAAAAAGAGAGGTGGGTAGAGCACATCATGTGGTTGATATAATTCCCCAAAACTATTTTTGCTTTGTCAGTTGTTTATTTAAATAAAGATTCCTTTAAGCAATGCAAAGTCCTTCTTTAATAGCCAATTTATATGCTGTGTTATATATATGAGAGAGAGAGAGAGGGAGAGAGAAAGAAAAGGGGACAGAGATAGTTATTCTTTTATGAGGTGTATGCCTTTAGGATATAGGTGATAATGTCTTTCCACAATTTCCTCTCCTTTGTAGCTCTTAGCAATGTTTGTTTGTTAGTATCCCATCCACTCTCTGTTTTCCCATCCATTTACACAAGACCCTTATATTCTGTGAGAGACATTTCTCCAAACTCTTTCTTACTCATTTTATTGCAAAAACTTCAGTTGTTGATTTCTGATTCTAAGTATATGTGTACTTTTGTTTCCATTTTCATTGAAACCTCATCATTCACATGCTCCATCCATCATATGCTCAGCATTCTTCTGTTGAATCCCATCACTGTTGCTTTTTAATGACACATGATAGGTTTTGTTTGAACTTGTACTTTACATCCTTAAAAATCTTTTGGACAACAGTTTATTTTCATATAATTTGGATTTTGAAAAGGTATTGTTATTTTTAATACTCATGATGATTGAAGGGAAATAACACTTTGTATGTCTATTTAATTCCCTTGTGCTATAAAAGGTGGGTTTTATCAAGAAATAAACAACTATCTTTGATTTAAGATGGTTTGAATCTTGCTGATAAGCATTTTGTTGGAAAATAATATATACCATTTGTACTATTATTATATCTAGGAGAGGAAAATGTTTATACATTTGGAAATACATTCTTTATGAAACAGTTTCATAAGTCACACATAAACTTCTAACATTTGGTAGTTCAATGAATTTCTTTTCATTTTTGTTGTTTCAAACATAATGTTTCAGGTATTTTGCTATCTAGCCTTCCTTTCATATATGCTGCATCTGGCAACTTGCATTATGTTTTAACAAGAACCATTTTATTTCATTCAAGAGCATATATTATTCTTTCTACTTTTCTATTGCCACATCCGGTTGTGTCCTTTGTCATAATTGAAGGTTTGTTTAATCATCATTTATTTTAAACTGTAGCAAACATTCCATAAAATAATGTGTTCTATATTTATCTTTTAGGGTTAACACATCAGCAAATTTGATATTTTTTTCTGAACTGTTCGGAGTAGGGATTGAACTCCCTACTTGTCTTCAAATTCTGAACAAATTAAAAAAAAGCCCTACAAGTATTCAATTTAATTTGCTAAAGATTTTCTATGTTAAACTAAAAATTTTCTATGTTAGACAAAGATTAAAGAAAATAATGATACACATATCATTAATTTTTTATATTATTTTTGTCATAGTTCAATTGATTTTTTGTTTTTTTATTGAAACACTCCAGAAATTATTCTACAGTCAAAGAAAAATGATTAAAAATGACATAAAAAAACAAAAGAAACAAGGAAGAAATACTAGTCAACAATTAATAATGACTGACAATGTTTCTTCTGAAAAAGTTGAAGACTGATACAAATATTATTTACTTTTGTCCACATCTTTGTTGTTTTTTTTATCACAAAATTTTGACTGTTGTGCCAAAATGAGAACTAGACAAGATATCCCTAGACATGAGCAGTGGAATGAGAATAATCTGTCACCATAGATTAAATAAAGAGTTCAGTATGAAATTCCTGGATCAACATACATCAGATGAAGGCTGAAGGCCACTACAGCTGAAACATTGTGATAACAACAACAAAGATGAGGACAATAGTCTGTATGTAAATAATGAAAACTACTCACCCTAGAAATTTAAACAGAAATAATATAAATCATTTTCAAAAACATACTGTACAAAATTTAAAGACAATAATTTGAATGAGAGGCAAAAATGCACTTGTTTGACTATCATTTAAATTATTTGTCACTGATTTTTATAACAATCAAACAAGAGCCTTTTTTCATAACTTTCAAACAAGTGCATTCTTACTTGAAAGTGCAGAATAATCTATATGTAAGTGTAATTTAAACTTGCGAAAATATTGGTTTGAACAATCATTAGTTAATTGTTCTGAGTAAAGGACTCTCCTGTGTTGTGGCTGGGTAATGTTTCATGCCAAAAAAGAAAGTTACTGATCATAATGTACAGCATCATCTTGAAATATTTCAGGCATGAACTGAAAGATCTGCATATTCTAGTGTCTATGATGTTTAAGTGTCCAAATGTGGTTGTATGTCAAATGTTATAAAGAAAAGTTAAATGCCAGATTATGCACATAATTTAATAAATTTAGGAATTTTAAAAAGAAACAATGCAATATATAATGAACCTTTGTTTTTTCTTTTAAATTTTGTTAGAAACAAATTTAAGAGTGCTGAAATACAGTATAACGTCAATCCTCTTATATGGCAGTGGATGCTGAACAATTTCCTCATAGATGAAAAGGAAACTTACATGAGATTCTATATAGGAATGCTGGGAGTACTATGGACAAAGTATGAGGAAGTCTTAAGAAAAAGGGGCACAAAAAAGACATATTTGGTTAGAATCAGAAAAAGACAGTTGAAATCTCTGGGACATATAATGAGGAAAGAGAGTTGAAGAACTTGGCACTCACAGGAAACAGCGAAGGCAAAAATGGCAGAATGAAACAGTGAGCTTGTGTAAATGAATGGCAGAACAGGAACTAGAAAGGATAGTAAGAGGGCAAATATTTCTTAGAGCTAAAAAGGACAGGAAGTTGTGGAGAGTCATGATAACCTACATCCTTTAACGACCTAACACATAAAAGGATAACAAGAACATTTCTAAGCTACTTATGATGGGGTATAGAGAATATTATATTTAAGAGGGATTTATTTATACAGTGCACGGCATAAGTACTGTTACAAAAAAAAAAGCTCATAACACCTGAAAAATTTATTATATCAGGCTACAATTTTAACACAAAGTAATTATTAATCTATTAAATAACACAAGAAAATCTCATTCAATATGGTTCCCTTTAGCTTTCACCACATGTCAAAGTGTTTCAAGAAAGTCATTGATGGTGGCACACATAGTTTCTATGGGTATTTTGTCCCATACTCTCTTCAGTTTTGCCTTCAGAGCTTCAATATTGTGGTGAAGATTAGAACAGGCCTAACTATCAAGAATTGCACACAAAAAATAGTCAAGAACATTGATATCTGGTGATGAGAAGGAGATTTGTCTTTGGTGATGAAGTCAGGAACTTGAAGTATAACTCATTGCTCCATCTTGTTGAAGTGTCCAATGTGACATTGTACCATGGTTTGAGTGCACCTTCCAAGATGTCCACTATGTACACTTCCTTATTGATCTTTATCCCTTGAGGCAGAAAAACAAGAGTAGGTTTTCCTCTTTATGTCTCCCCAAATCAAAACTGATGTCAGTTTCTGGATTCAGAGGCATTTTTCTGAAGCAGCAGAAACTTAATGATGCCTCATTGAAAGAAGACAATCATTTTGATGAATAAAAGTTTGTTCAACAGGCAACATCCCTTGATCATTTTGACATAGCCTTTTCAGGGTTCTCTCCAATGTTTTGGCTTCCTTAACCAATTTTCTCATTGACATTCTTGGATTATGACTTTTTAATAAGTTTTGGAATTCTTGAGGTGCAAAGATATCCTGGTTTGCTTTAATGGAAGGAGTCTCATTGCATCAGCCAATTGTCTTTTTGATAATCTTTCTATAGATTCCATGTTGTTTTCCAGCTTCAAAAATCACAAGTGGAGTCAGTCTGTTTTCATGTTGCTCAATTATATGCTTTCTTTTAAGTTATATAGACATTGTTGCCAGTAAATACTAAAACACTTTGAAAAAAACAAATAGTATACCTTGTTGTGTGAGTATCAAACTATAAACAACAGTATAATGATCAAAAATTTTGAAGTAGAATTCATTTTAAATTTCGTAACAGCATTTATGCCATACCCTGTAGATGTAATGAAAAGGATATTCATAGAATTCAGGAATTAGGTCTGATAAGCCAATAGTAGCTGATTAATGGCATTTATGGAAATTCCAAAGGTGTTACAAACAACTATCCATTATCGTATGACACTGTTTTTCTCTCCACCTTTTCCTGTATCTTCTTGTTATCTTCCTTATACCTTCCAATCTTCAATGCCTGTCTATGTTTTTATCTAAATTCTATTCAAAGCTTTGCTTAATGTCTTTTGATATTTAAACAGCAAGCACATCCAAGACTGTGTTTCATTTTCATCTATTCCTCCTCCTGTCCACCTGGTTTTCTTTGCTTTTTTCATGAGCTTTCTTACCTTTTATCTTTCCTCTTTCATATCTTCTTTTTCCAACTGCTCAATATATTATATAGATTTCTTGATCAGAAATTATAGTTGGGAATGAGGCAGATACTACACTCTGACCATAAGTAGAAAACTATAATGGTCATACATAGAAACAAACAGAATAATAGCATAGATACTTGTCATAAACTTATGAATCGACAATTTGGATTCTTGATGTCAGTTTATTTTAATTAAGCAGCATGGGCTATTTAATTGAAATATATGATCTGCTGACAAGAAAGCATCAAAGGCAAAACTTAAATAGGAATATGATATGAATGGTACGCTATTGTAGTCTAAAAGCAGTGCAGTTCTTGGTTTGGATTATTAGTATTATTATTTAATATGAGGTCGATGTTTTGAGGAAATATGATGCTATTCATGAAAATGGACTTAAAAAGGATCAATGAGGAAACTGAGCATATTTTGCTTTCATTAACAATTACAGTGAAGCAAGTGATAGTATTCAGTCAAGGGTAACCAAATACAATGAAATTTTTCTCAGCTTCATTGATGTGGAATATTCTCTTAGTGTTCAAATCATCCATTCATGTCATTTAATTTTATATGAAATAGGCTATCATCATTTTGACAGAGCTCATAACAAAAGTGGTCATAATCAACTCTGGAATAATTACATCTATTTTCATTCATAATTTTCAATTTGATTTTCTCTATAAGCAAATGATTTGTAACAGAATTTTTACTTTGTATTTCTGAAGGCCAGCAGAAAGAAAACTCTCCACTTCTATCTTAAGAAAATGAAAGTTTATTGAAAGAATGCATTTGTTGTTTTCAGTATTGTATATATTCTGAGTGTCTACCAAAGAAAATCTCTTTAATATTAGTCTACTTTAACCCCTATGAAATATAGTATGAAAGGCACCTTTAGTGAAACACTGCAATCAGGTTGTCGAGTATAGCTTCAAGCAGAAATATAAATGTATTCAAGGATGTTAAATGTCAGTCATTTAAAACTTCAATCAAATTAACCTGTATCCCAATTCTGTTCAGCAATCAATGCAGCAGTCATTGCAATTACCATTTTGAAAGACTGACCATACTGTTGAGAACTTTTCAAATCATTGATCAAATACATCAGGACTTTCAGAAAACTACTTAGCAATTCTTATCCACCAGCATGATTTGAAGAATGATGCCAACAAAAACGAAATGTTCTAAATCTAATGTGAAATCAAATTTGCTGGAATGTCTCCAAATGATAAAAATACAAATAAAAGAAAAAAAATACTAAAAACAACACTACATTGTTTCAGGGATATTTTAAACACCTCTATTGAGAGCTGCTTTCGTTCCCTGTGGATTTTTTTTTGTTTTTTGAGATATTTTATCTATTTTTGGTTTTAGTTAAATCAACACTACACAAGAGAGCATTTGGTATTCTAAACTTGTTTTACTTACAATTTGCTCTTGAAAGTGGTGTAAACGGTTTCAAATTTAAAAATAATAATAATAATAATAATAATAATAATAATAATAATACATATGAGAGTCCTATTCTGTCAGTAATGCTTACATTAATTCCCAAGCAATGAAAAACACTTTCTTTCTGGTTTTTCAATTTTAAGCATACATAATGAGTGTTGGAATTTGATTTTAAGCAAAAAAAAAACAAAAAAAAACCAACAAAATTCAGTAGTTAGATGATCAGATTCCATTTGTAAGTGCTAATGAGATTCTAATGATTTTCTTTCATAGTCGTCTGAATACCTTAAGAAGATAATTTTCCAAGAGTAAGCTATTATAAAACTTTTCTGTGTCCTACATTTATTTTAATCCTAGTTTGCTTACCAAAGTAGTATGAACTCTTTCACATTTAAAAATAATATTATACATATCATAATTTGTCAGTATGATCATTTTGTGCTGTTTCTGCTTGTTGCAGATTACATACTCAGTCACATTCTGTTTAAAGAAGTTCACTCATCATTGAGTTATTTTAGGACAAGGCAAAAGATCTGCCCATCAGGTGACAACTTGTGGCTTCATGCAGACACAAATATCAATGGCTCCCAAACAGTTTCATTTACCCAATTTCCCTCATAACACTTAAACCAAACCTTATTATGGCTTTCCAGGACTTTCAAGTAGTGTTGCACACTGGCTGATATTATCAAGCAGTCAGCTCCTTGACAAATCAACCATGTTGAGATTTGATTCTAGGTCTCATGGTCAGAATGCTAACTCTATAGCCACTTGGTCACATTCTATCAGTAACGCTGATGTTAATGCTAGAAGAATGGACATTTCTCTTCTCATAAAACATACAGAATGACTGCTGAAACTCAATTACAAAAGAACTTTGGTAAAAAATGTTAAAATTGAGTGGTTAAATGACCAAATTAGATTTTTAAGTGCTAGGGTGACATTGATGATTTTCTTTCATAGCCCTGTGAGTGGTTTTCATTTTCTTACCTGTAGTAGGCTAATAAAAATCTTTTTTAATGTAGTTATATCTCTAAAGTTTATTCCCTATATGTTTTCTTGCAGGACATAGATCAGTATTTAATGATTAACTTTTTTAATTATTACTATTGGCTGAAAATCTGCCTGACAAGAAAAATAAGCTAGTTCCTGCAGAAAGCTGAAATGAGACATTTCATAGATGAAGGAGAGATGAAGGATTTAAACTATGTACTTACTGAATAATATTTTATTAGAAAATTATCAGCTCTTTATGAAATACTGAATCACAATTAAATGAAATCTCAAGTCTTCACATTTTTACCATATATTTATCCATCTCAGATTTTATTCTCACAATAAACACTGGCCAAATATTGCACTTCCAAATTTCATCAGTCTCAGAGCCATACATTTTTGTCAAATCTGAAAACAGATTTGCATATTGTAACTCAAAGTGGGAGGCTCATTCTATGTAAAATTTATAAAACAAATTTTAATCAGCAAATTATTACCAATTTAGTTTTCATCAACCAAAAACCTGTATTAGTGAGCCAATCTGAGACAATAAATAGAGATGACAAAATAATTTTCTTCAGTAGCTCCATACAATGCAAAGTGAACCACTACACTCTATACATAAGATTCTTACATTCAACTTATTGAGCCCACTACAAGAAATACATTCTTGAAGACTACCCATCTCAATTAATAGTCACTCACTACAAGAGAGAATGACCTGCATTACAAGAAAGACATTTTTCACATTAGCATTCATTCAAAAACATTTCAAGGTACTTTTTATAAGGACTCAGTTATACTCATTTTTCTCTTCAAACATTTTATAAATTTCCAGCAATTCAAAGCAATTTTCCACACTCTGTAATCTTGTTTCAATTTCCTGTATAAAATTTTACATATTTAAGTGTTGCATATAATTTTAATAGTTTCATTATAAATCTACCTCCGTTAATTCCTCCACCTCTAACCTGGTTTATCTATTCTTCCTCCCTTGTCCATTTAGTAATAAACTGCAGTCATTGGTGCATCTGCAACAAAGCTACTAATGTCTTTTATAAGGAGAAATTTTACATATAGCTACAACATCAAGCCAGTTTTGTTTTTGTAAGACTTATAAGTTAATCAATATCATCTAGAGGTTTTTGTTTAGCACCCTCTGGTGGCCTTTTCTTGTATTCCAAATGTAAATACAACATTGTGTTTTTATCTCAGTTTTTTGGTGACCAGAAATGTAATATGAAATACTCATAGAAAAAAGCTAATAATTTTGGTTTTATGTTCAGAAATTTTCAGCTAGACATCTGAGTTAGAAAAAGCAAAATAAAAACTAATGGATACAAAGTAAGGGCCCAGTTTAGCATTATACTTATACTGTAAACTGAATCCCTGCTAAAAACACCTCAAATTTTGAAATTTTCAAAAAATCTTATGTTACTACCCAAAGAAAATGGTTTGGTTATAAGACCTACACCATTTTCTTTAGTTAGTAATTTTGATGACAGACAAAAAGACATTTGGTGAATATGAGTAAAAGTAATATATTCTATCCCATGTCTCTTCAGGATGTAGGTGATCATGGCTCTCTACAGATTCCCTTTTCTTTATTATCTGCAAACTACCATGTATTCTTGGAAAAGATAGGAGTGATTTCTTATTAACTTTTTCATGGTTTGAAATTTAAAGTTTTTCTTTCTCTTGGACTTTTTGCAATCCAAAGTTAGAGACATCCTTCTAGTTAACCTACCACTGGTAGAGGATTAAGGAGGTATTTGTGCCTTTCCTAGGCATATTAGTATGAAAGTGAACACAACAGACTTGGCCAGAATTTGAACTCAACTTGTAAATTCCACTTTCCACACCAATAACTGCTACACTACCTGAATATTCACAAATAATATGGCATGAATGCCACTGGCTATTTATTTTTGTTCCAATGCTTGTTTTAATAGTTGGAGCATTTAGAAGGCTATGAGAAGATAATGAAATCAATTTAAGACATTAAATGACTTAAAATGAATGAAAATAGTCCTCAAAATGTATGTAGTAAAACTGATAGAAGTATGTATGCATGTAAATCCTATATACTCTTCTGGGGAGTATAAGGCCACAGCCTCACTACACTAGGTGCTGCTGCTGTAGTTTCTGTAATTAGTAGGTTTCTACAGCTTGGAGTATTTCATGTGTTACTATATATATAAAGGTTAGAGTAAATTAAAGTTTAGTTTCAGTGTAAAATATTTTGTTCATCATTTTAGGTGAGGCTTTCTTGAAACACCGGTTCCCATACAATCACCAAAGTTAAGCAACATCGAGCCTGGTCAATATCTAGATGGGTGATCACTTTGGAACACCAGGTGCTGTAACATTGGATGTGTGGTTGATGTAATGGATAATTACTCAGAATTGTTATTCAGAGGACAATATCCAATTCCAGTTGAGTTTGTTATTAAATTACGTGCAAATATCCTTGGGAAAAGTATGAATCCACCTCTTCTTCCCACAGTTATGGGTTAATTAGCAAGACTTGTATTACCAAATCATTATTATTTAAAAAAAAATTCTTACAATCTGAAAATATTTTTAAATAACCTGTAAAGGGTTGATAAGCTGTAAAAAACAAACTAATCAATCAATCAAAATTAGGTGAGGCTTTAAAGGGTTGTTTTCTGCTATCAAATACTTTTAAATTGTCACAGTATTTAGTAAAATATTTTTCTCTGACTTAGGAAAAGCTTTTGCAGTCAAATAATTTACACACATGACTAAATATATAGAAAAAAAAAAACAAAATAAAAGCAGACTATTTCACATTTCTGCTGTCAATGATATATTTAACTGACCTCACAGCTAAAAGCAAGTGACCAGTAAATAATACTGAGAGAAAGGTCAGTGGAGCCTGAAGTTAATAGTGCAATGTGATTATATCATCATCCCACTATAGAAATAAAAGCTGCAAATGAATTCTGCCAAAAGTAAAGAAAAAGTCTTAAATACAGTATGAAACAAAAAATCAGACATATACAAAGTCGTGTCTATAATAATTACGATGAAAACAATAGTTCAAATAAATAATGAGAATTCCTCATCTCAAAAATGAAATAATAAATTAACAAAAAACACTGTCATGATAACGCAATGTCAAAACTATCTGACATGGAATATAAAAGGCTCCATAATTACACCACTTCAGGATGGTGGTATAGCGGATATAGGAATCGGTTAAACTTGTGTTGTCATATCATGGTTATGAGTTCAATTTCTCTCTGGATTAGATACTGAAACAGTATACTCTGGTTCAGCAGGAATGAATAACAGTAAACTCTGAAATTTTGCATGTTGCGGTGAATGGTTGCTCTCTCAGGGAGGCCCCATACTTTGAAATTCTATTGGGACTAACCCTAACCCAGGCTCAACCCATACCTCAAGTGGAATTCATACATGCACTAATAAGCTAAAGATGCTGGGAAATGGTAAGTCCCTGTACTGTTTCAATAAGTACCTGACTCCTCCTACTATCATCTACCTTTCCAAGAGCAAGATCAAGCTGAAAATGGAGTATGTCAGGAATTGCCTAGTGTTCACTTTTTCACTACCAAATCCAAAAACATCTCTGCAGCCTTGTGGGTGATGAATTATTTTTCACTCTACAACTCCTTTCCTACAGACAAAATGTAGGAAGTTTCTCTCTATTCTATCACTATTTCCATGGAAAGTGTTCATATAATCTATATTCTTTAGCTTCCCCAGTTCTAACCTTCAGGGCAAAGACTCACCATGCCACACATATTGTAGTAAAACATCCTCATTGCCTTCATATTCTATTGGTGAGATGTTAAGTTTCATTTGAACATCTTCTTTCTACAAACTGCTACTTTGCAGAACATACTTCCAAGATGCATCACTACAAACTTAACCTGTTCAAGTCTATGGTTAACCATTATCATCCCCCACATAGGATTAAGGAGGTATTCATGCTTTTCTCAAGGGTATTAGTGTGTAATTTCAAGTCTTCATATTTTTGCTATATATTTATCCATCTCAAATGTTATTCTAGCAATAAACACAAGCCTAATATTGTATTTTCAAATTTCAACAGTCTCAGTCTCAAAAAACATAATAATATCTATAATATTAATAATCCAGATGAGAAGTATAGTTTGAATAAAATAAAGTGTATAAACTGTGCCTCTTACTCTGTAACCCTCTATCTCAATTGACTCTTCAGCCTTGTACAGGGTGAATGAACATTATTGTAATAAAAAAAAAGAACTGTTATCATAGGGACAAAATCACACAATAATCAACAGGTATACCATATTAGCTAAACAATGAATCTCTGATGATGATCACAAAGTACTTGGCTGAAACATTGCCTATAATAATATCTATAATATTAATAATCCAGATGAGAACTATAGTTTGAATAAAATAAAGTGTATAAACACATAGAGAGTAAAAAATTAGAAATGTGTGAGGACTACTTAAAATGTAGGCATATTTAAAAATAATCATACGTCTGTTTCATCTTTGTAATACCAGAAAAACTATTTGAAGTTAGGAAAAAACCCAATGGATTAAAAAGACATGGAATCAGATTTCTAAACAAAAATCTCTGAAAGAAAATTAACTGCCAAAATACACTAATCTTATCATCCAATGAACACACAACTTTCAAATGAAAGGCACTTTGTTTAATTTCAAATCAGATTTTTCTTTTTTTTTTTTAAAGATCAGCCATAGATATTGATCTGTACACTTCATGACTTCTTGTCCAATGCTTTCTAAGCTTTTACTTTGAGATCCTTGATTTCTCATAGCTATTGGCATGTGTCTCCTTCTTTCAGAGAATTGGATGCACTAGGCTAGAATCTTGATCTTTTCTTCAGGAAAATCAAACAAGAAAAGTAAAAAATAAACAAAATAAACACAAAGGAAAATAAAATAAGCACAATCATGACAATGGGGTTTGGAAGGAAAGCAAAAAAAATGCTTTGGTGTAATTTGAAACTTACTTTTGATTCTTTCTAAATTGTCTTGAATAGACTGCACACTCGGCCTACTTAATGTTTACTATTTTAGTGAAGTTCTATTAAACATGTTATCATCAAGATTTTTTTTCTTTGGTCTCTGAGTATCTAGTTTTTGTTTTACTTCTGGGAATTTCCTGCTGATACATTTTGTCAGTGTCACTTTAAGAATAGTCACTTATTTCACCCTGTAGAGATTCACTTAAGTTCTCAATCTATTTGACAAACTTATGAACAACTACAGAAAAGGATAACATCATTTAATGTATATTTATTAATGAACATGATAATTTTTGCCAATAAAAATAATTTGCTAACAATGTACCATTTTTTATTGTTTAAAAATGGGAAGAACATATGTGAAACCAAGTAAAAAAATATCATTTTGATTATTGTTTAGACAATCATGTATCGAAAGATACATGACTGACAAGGCAGATTTTTCCAGGTTGCCATTTCTTTCTGCAGTAGACCAGTTGCCATCCAAGGCTATAGAAGCCAGTCTGTCCTGCTATTTACCTATAGCTGGGGAGAGAAGAAGAGGATTCATACCTTTCCCAAGTGAATGTAATAGATCTGACAGGAATTTGAACTTGGCTCTCCGATTTCTCAATCCAAGCCACTATCTGTTACTCCACCATGCTATGTCAATAAAAAGTTGTATTCATTATATATTTGTTACAGGAAATGATGTTGTATAGTTCATTGAAGTACTAAATTATCTTATATTCATATATTTTATTTTCATATTCAAAAGAAAATCAGGAAGCTGTTTAGCTAATTATTATAATGGCCAACTTCCTTACAAATCAAGAGGAGACTTGAAGCAACTGAGATGTGATTCTACAGATGAAGGCTGAGAATACTATGGATGGTGCATGTGAGCAATGAGGAAGTTTTAAGCAAAATGAAAACAATAAGGAAAATTAGAATCAGAAAGACACAGTTAAAATTTTGAGGATACATAATAAGAAAAGAAGGCTTGAAGAAATTAACACTCACAGGGCATACTGAAATGAAGAGGGACAGTAGGAAACAGCAAATAGCCTACACGGTTGTGTAAATGGATGTAAGATCAGGGATTTGGGAGGATTAATAAAAATATTGCTCAGAGTTACAAAGAAAAGGAAGTTGTGGAGAGTCATGAAGGGATATGGTGCTTAAAAGAGACTTTTCCCACCAGTGGTAACTGATGGCTTTCATTGAAGGTAAAATATCAGCAAGTCTTTTCAATATTCCAGCATGCTCTTCAATATTCTACCTTATTTTAGTAATGCTGTTGCCAGAAAACTACCAATTCTTTAAACCTTTTTGCAAGACTTTTTTGATGATTGATGAGTAACTAGTGGATTACTTAGAAGATAAGGGAGAGAGCTAATATTAACTCTGTTTGGATATTGCAGATTTTGTAAGTATAATGTGACTTTAAGAAACAGTGGCTCAGTATTCCCCTTTTTAACACCATTTTTCAATGCATGAAAGAACCTGACAATAGATTTAAAACCTTTGATGTTTTGCTACAATTCTGTTGCTCTATGACTGAACAATAAAATGATAATAAAAACTATTAATGTCTATTGACAGTTTTGGTGCCTGTAAATCTGAAGATAGCTTGTCTTTGGCTATCCAAATGAAAGTGTTGTCATGCAGTTGTTAGTGGCCCTACAAGGCAGACTAGTGAATGGGTCTTGTGTATATATATTTATATATATATATATATATAATCTGATCTACTTATATAGAATTCTTTGGCCAATACTCCACTAGCAATGAGCATTGATTTTGTCGCCCTGAGGGAAAAACAGCAGTTTCTCATAGGGGACTTCCTAAGCAGACAATAAATATGCCTGCAACACAATTAGGTTTCTCTTTTGATATATTTGATTTAGGAAGAGCCAAAAGCAAATCTCAAAGTAAGGAATTTCTATGATTTACCTATCTATCAAGGTACATTTTTTTCTGTCACCATAATAGTAAAAAATTTATAACTAATCAACTGTTTTAACACTTGAAGGTAGAGGAGAGATAGACATTTTCAAAATACCCACTCATAGACTTATGCTCGAACCAATATTAGAATAAGGTGGTGTTTTTCGTCTATAAATTCTTAACAACCTGTTTAGGCATGTGAATATATAAATCATTATATTGTGAATCAATATAAATGGCAGATTCAAAATTTAAAAATGAATTTTCCTGGAAAAGCATTCAAACATCATATCAGAATTAAAAATCACTTATTATAGAAGCTTATTTAATTTAACATGCTTATAAATCTAATTTCTGTGTACTTTTGCTCTCAAAAATCTTTTCTGAAAATTGCTTGTTTTCATATAAATATTTTAATAAGTATGAATTCTTTTTCTTCTATATGGCTTGCCCCTTCAAATTTTAAGCAACCAAGGCTCTTCACAATGTCATGTCCTTTGTAAAGTTTGTCTTTTTGTTCTATCTCCAAATCCCTGTTCTGTCAACCATTTACATAAGCTTTACAGTAAGTTATACACAGCTTTCTTCTGTCTCACTTGACTTCAATATGTCCTGAGGGTGTCAAATGTCCCAAGCCCTCTTTCCTCGTTATGTGCCCTAGGAATTTCATTGTTTCTTCCTGATACTACATATAAATGTCCTTTTTGTTTTCATTTTCTCTAAAACTTTGTCATTGCTCACGTGTTCTGTCTATGTTATTCTTATTACCTTGATAAGCATACAAATGTACGTGCATGTGTGTGTGTGTTTACAAATACATACATGTAATTAAATACTGTTTACATTATTTACATTCAGACTAATGTCCCCATCTATATTGTTATTATCATGTTTCAGCCATTGAGCCTTCTAGCCTTCAATCAGAGTATTTTGAACTAAACCCTTTATTTAATCTATAGTAGTAGAATGTCCTTATTCTGCTGTTCATGTCTAGAGATATCTCATCTTGTTCTTTTTAGAATTGCTTGGTTATTGCTTGCTTTGTTTTCCCTTGAATCCATATCTGTACTACCTGGACCATGAATTGAACTCACAGTTGATATGCCACCAAATTCATTAAATAACACTTTAATCCATTAGGAAATTTAAATACATTTACATGTATACTATAGACATAAATATTATATTTACATGATATATATATGCCTATTTATATATATTTACACATGAATGTCTATATTCAATACACCCACACTCATATCTATATGCATGTTTTCTGCATATGTATATATATATATACTAGAACAAGTTCCTATAGAGGAAAAAGAGAAAGAGCAAAAAACACAAAATCTGAGAGGGTGGAGAAAGAATTGCTTTTCTAGTCACGACTACATTCATCTTATTCAGTCTTTATTCTTTTTATTTTCTACCATTGATTTTAGCAAACAAAAGATGAAGGTTGTGGCCTTGCACATGCTATTCACTCACCTTCGATCAAGATACATGTCATAAGCCATGGGAGAATTCCAATAAAATTTTAGAAAAGTTTTGAATCTAAAAACTGCAGATTAACAGGAATTATAGCTTAGCATAAATATTCTGGCCATAACAATCTGACAAACGTATGTGAATCAGTTGAAAAATGTAGCAACTAAAATTTCAAAATATGTACATTGGCAAAAAATAATTTTATTGTTATTGAAAAAACAAACTGGCAAATTAAAGCAGGAACATAATTAACATCAAAGGAAAGAAAATAATAATTTATTTTTTTAATCATTTCACCCCATGCAAGGCAATAAAACCACTAGGACACAAGAGGTTACTGAGTGTTAGAGAATATGAGAAAAGCTACTGTTAAGGAGAGATGACAGTAAAAGAACAAGAGTTAAGACAGAAGATAACAAATGACATTGCATTTAAATAGAAAAAACTGTATCAAGAATCTCTAAATATAGAGCAGGAACACCAAACTAGATGTGACGGCAGAATTCATAGCAAAGATGAATGGTAAACTTATAAATATGTAAGATCAAAGTTGATGGAGAAGCAAGAAGTGTGATAGAAGAAACCATCAGCATACAAGTTTTGGTTCCATCTAGCAACCATTTCAGCTGTAAAATGATGAGACCTAGCTGCCAATCTAGTAGTACACTTCAATTCGTAAAGTTGAGGTACCAAAGTGGAAAGCTCATCAGAACAATTCCCATGGAAATCTCTATAGAAAAGGCACAGGAAAGCTATGTTAGGACAGTGGGAAAAACTGAAGCTGAGATACCAGGTCAGGATCAATAACATTGCAGATACTTCTTTGGATTTTATCAAGAATCTCTAAATATATAGCAGGAGCACCAGACCAGATGTGTCAGCAATATTCAAAGCAAGAACAAATAGTAGACTTACAAATATGCAAGATGGATTCTGGCAAAAAGTATTGTCAAGCATGACATAGTGAACTATCTTTCTTAGCTGCAGACTTAGCAATTGATTCAATATAATCTTTTCACTTCATGTCAGCTGAAAACGTTAGCCCCAGAAGGTGTAATGTGTTGAAATATGATTAAATATGAACAAATGCTGAATTTTAGGAAACAAAATTTGCAAAACTCACTGATATATAAGGTACTTATAAGGATACTTAAAGGCACTATTCAAATAAATTTTTATCAGAAGTTAGGGGAAAAAAGGATTATGAATTAATAAAAGACATATTGAATTTGGTGAAAATAATTTTTTATTTATACATGACAGTTAGAATTAATAATAGAAATAAAAACCTATCTAGTAACAAGCAGTATAGCAGACTCATAGCAATAAATGTTTGCTATTATATTTTTTTTATTGAATTTACCTCATGCAAGGATGTACAACCACTAAGGCATAAGGGGTTACAGAGTGTGAAAGAATTAGAAAACCAAAATATTATGAAGAAGCAAGAACAATAAAAGTGTAATCAGGAAGACAGTAGATAAGATCAAATTTGGTTGGAAAGCATGGAGCTGGAAGGGAGTTCCACAAGCAGGAAGTGCAAGAAGAAAAACTGTTAGCATAGAACTAATGGTTACATCTAACCAATTTAACTGTGACTTGATGAGACCTTGTTGCTAATCTAGTATTGCAGTTAAATTCATAAAGTCTAGGTAGCCTGGGGAAGAGCTCATCTGAACAATTGCCATGAAAGTATTCATAGAAAAAAAAAAGACACAGGGAAAACAACTTAACAGCAGTGGGAAAGTGACTGAAACCAAGCTGCCAGGTCAGGACCAGTAATATTGTTGATTCTTGATTTTATCAAGAATCTCTAAATATATAGCAGGAGTACCAGACCATATGTGGCTGGTATACTCTAAGCATGGATAAATGATAGACTTATAGATATGTTAGATAGATTCTGGAGAGAAAAATTGTCTCTTACAACAAAGTGAGGCAACTTTCTTAGTAAATGGATTCAATGTAGTCTTTCATGTCAGCCAAGAATATACATATATATGTAAAAATTCAGATATACAAAAAAATATGTGTAAAAAGACAGTATGAATTATGACAAAAGGAAACCATTTATCAGGCATCAAATTACATCACTTAGCATCAAGTTTACCTTGACTTTCACAGTTAGCCTGAAGAATATTTATGAGTGTTTTTAAATTAAAAAATTTGGAAAACCTAATGATATTTTTACTTCTTTTTATAAATACTTGTTGCAAAATAAAATCTTTATATTTGTCTTGATAAAGTCTATCAGAAGATGAAATGTGTGGTAAAGAAAAGTTTTTCTTTTGTCTTTTTCATATATATATATATATATATATATATATATATATATATATATATATATATATATATATATATATATATAATCAACTAATTACACTTGCAAGAAATTCAGCCAACATAGCAGCTCCACTTAAATTAAATAAGAAGTGTTTGTGTGTACATTTCTATCAATGCCAAATGGCTATATCAAATTAACCGATTAGGAAAATAAGCTAATTAATTATGCACATGGGAAGCCCCACACTGTAGCTTGCTGAAAAATGCCAGAGGATAGTAAATAAAAGGTGTCAAATTTACTTAAAGACAGCAAATAGTGAAACCTACAGAAAGAAGAAAATAATTAAATAACCAAAAATTGGATAAGAAAGAATTGAATTGTTGGCTGTGATACAGCAGAAACTTGATCAAAAAGAATAAATACCTAAGTAGTTTCTAATATTCTGGACATTTCTTGAACTGGACAAGAGAAGAACTCAAAATCTCAATCACAAGGAAGAAAGCTAATGACAAGACATAAACATTTGTATTCAATCAACAACATTTTATTTAAAGCTGAAAGAGGGAGGATGAAGATTCAAGGATTGCATTAAATCTTCAATCAAGTGAATTGATGACTAAATAAGTCAGAATAAATTGTGGGTAGAAAAGTGACTATATGAGTCTATGAGAAATCAGTTGTTGGTGAGGCTTGATCCAGTATGAAGCAAACTGGATGGATGGATGGATGGATGGATGGACAGATGAATGAATGAATGAAGCACAGTGAAAGAGGGATGTTATAAAATAAAATAAGACATATCTCGGCTGATTTACAGGCAAATAAACTAACATACTCAAGAGCAAGAGCCGGATGTGCAGGACAAAGCCCCATCACAAAATGACCATTATCTTCGTTTACACATGTTCCCGACGCATGAGTTCCGGTCGAAAAATAAAATAATATTTTAAAGTGTTTCTATTTTTCGACCAATAAAAATGCTTCCCTCCTGATTATACTCGCATCATTTTTCAAGCCTCTTAAGCCATAAAAAACGCCATAAAAGGGGTCACACGTTGGATTGAAGTACAATGGCAGTCAACAGGAGGCCAGGTAAGAGTGGTCAGCAGCTGTCAGCAGGGGAGCGCCAGCGTCAACCTGTGTGAACTACTATGAGAGATTGACCTAGATCTTCAGCCGGCCTATGAACTATACCACAAGGAAGCTGTCCCAAACCCACATGTTCCTGTTGAAATAAATCATGTAAATCTATTCCTACTGTTGTCGTATTTCTTTCTTGCAACCATATGCTTGTCTATAACAGGGAGAACAAAGGATAGCAAGAAGTGTGTTGATAAAGGAAGAAAGACAAATTGTTTTGTCCCTAAAATTAAAATTAAGACAATTTCTTCTTCTACTTCTATGTGCTGTATCCCTTCAGGGTGTTGGCAGTCATGTCTCTTCACAATTTCTTGTCCTTTGTAGCTCTTAATAAATTTTTTTTTTTAACCCACAAATCACTGCCAACCATAAACTTGTTAGGTAGGTTATATGCTGCTTTCCTCTGTCCCTCTTGCCTTGAATCTGTTCTGGGAGTATTAAGTTTTCCAAGCTATCTTTTCTCATTATGTGCTCTAGAAATTTCAACAGTCTCTTAGGAGGATAACTAAAATGTCTTGCAGTATGTTAAAACATAAAATCATCAGGGAATTTAAGATTTGAATAGATCATCCAATCCAGACCGAAAGATTAATCTAATTATTATGTCAATTATTATGAATAAGAAACAAATTCTATCAAATTATAGACTTTGTTATTGATGGACCACAGTAAAATTTTAGAAAGTGATAAGTTAGAGAATTGGGGAAATTAGGGAACAAGAAGTTGATAGTTGTGTCATTTATTACTGGAGTGATTGAACAATTCTGAAAAGTTTTATAAAATGGCTTGAGAAGGATCAAGACAATCCAGACGGTAGCAATACTGAAGTCAGCTTGAATCTCTTGAA
This sequence comes from Acanthosepion pharaonis, assembly GCA_903632075.3. Classification (NCBI taxonomy): domain Eukaryota; kingdom Metazoa; phylum Mollusca; class Cephalopoda; order Sepiida; family Sepiidae; genus Acanthosepion; species Acanthosepion pharaonis. The sequence goes on from CAHIKZ030000224.1 coordinate 5,468,675, forward strand.
GAGAGTGCTGCAGACTTTCTGTCATTTGATTGTCAATAAAAGTAAATAGTTATTAGTGGATTGAAAAGTCAGTGAAGAAGCAAAGTGAGAGAGAAAAAAATAAGGAAATTTTGAGAGAAGGCATCTACTACTCAGAAATATTTTTTGTCCATCCAAAAGCATAAAATATGTTAGTAAATTTTGACTAATAGAATGGGATTCAAGACTTCTTATCAGCTTGATATAATCCTATCATTCAAGAAATTTATTTAGACAGGAAATAAATACAGGAAATAAACTTAGAAATAATGTGAGAGAAACTTTTCAATTTTTTTCTGTAGAATGTTCTGTTTTCTTTCAATGACCAAAATCAGCATTGTCTTTGATTCAAACTTTGTAAATAATCAAATTCAGCTGCTACAAAAATATTGGAAATAAATTAAAGAAGTCAAAATTTTCATTTTTCTTTTGTTTTTTTATTTTGCTTTAAGATTGGGATTCCTAAAGTGGAGAGAGTCAAATGATTTGGATTAGTGAGGAAAAAGGGGATGATGGAAAGATCCAGGGAGTTGTGATGGAAAAGTAAGAAATTGGTAAAAAAGAAGTGAGTAAAAATGAATAATAAGGTGTTATTAAAATCAGGTAATAATTTTTTCTCTTTTTCTTTAAAAAAATTAAATCACTTACACTTAAGCATAAGTTTTACAAAAAGTATAATTAACAGTAATACATGAACATATGGTTTGATTTTATTTTGTTGTCCAAAATTAAAGCTCCAAATTTGTAGCTTGCTTGCTGATGTTATCTGGACAGACCATGCCACACTCCTGCCAGATCAGACAACAAATAACTGTAGTTCTAAGCTTGTAAGCAGGTATAGTGATATTGCCACAGACATTCATCTGTCAACAACTTACCTAATGACATTTAAGAAAAGCTTGAAATGCATATGTCTATTTACAATTTGTTAGGTCAGTTTTTGTTTTAAATTTGCAGTATGCCTAATACCAAAAAGGAAATGTTTTCATATGGGGGTGCGGAAGGAGTATTAGAGATGTGGCCTTGAAGCCAAGGGGGTGGCATCTAGAAAATGTTTGGAAACCACTGTACTAAGGGATCCAAATAATAGCCATTTGGCATGTATCGAGCCAGAGAAGTTTATCAACTTAAACCAAAGTTAGCTTTCAAAAGACTCAGATTTTGTGAACAAGTGTAACCAAAATTCTTTTAATATATTCTTGCTGAATATTTATAAACACAAAAAATAATACAATCTCACCATTTAAAAAAAAATATCATTTTCAGAAATTTTTAAGAATTCATCATATGTTTAGGATTTTATTTTCTTTGAATTATTGATAAAATTACCATGTTATTCCAGTTGGTTGGTTGGTTGATTTTGTTTAGCAGCATATCAACCTCTATGGATTATTTAATGCTAAAATCTAAATATTTTGTATGTAATGCAAATTTTGTATATATATTTTGTTATGCCTTCAACTACAGATACTGTGTACATAATTTTATATTTTCAAGGTAAAAAGTATGTTTTTTAGATATATAGTTTGTAGATCATAAAATGTATTGTTGGTAATTTTTTTACAAAAAATCTATTGCTGGTAATTTTACTATAAAAATATATTTTTTATATTTTTTAGAGTTGCATTAACTGTCATTTTGCTATAAAAATGTATTGTTGGTCAATTTACTATAAAAATGTATTGTTGGTCAATTTATTATAAAAATTTACTGTTGATTTTTATTTGGAGGTACACTATTTGTCCATATATGAGACCCTAACAGGTGCTATCATCCCGGGTCAGGGTGGACCATGAAACAACAGCAATTAAGAGGTTTGGTCCTCCAATCTCCTGATCAGGACAAATTTTTATTCTAATCGAAAAAAAAAACAGTTGTATGTGGTGCATAGTGTAATGGATATCAGCTCAAAATTCTGGCTTAATCTATTGTATTCACTGTCAAACAAATGTTTTTGGAAAAAAAACGTATGAATCTGTTATCCACACAACTGTGGCAACCAGTCAAAGAGAATGAAAACTCTGAACCATGGAGAGGTGGTGAGAACCCACTCTACTACCTTTCCCAAGAAGGAGCAGAAATTCACAGATAATAAAGGAAAAGGAATCTGTGGAGGGCTATGATTACCTATCTCCTGAAAGACAATGACATTTAAAAAGAGAACATTATTGCAAGTGATTTCATTCCAAATAATTTCCGTGTCTTTATATTCTTCACATTCACAATGTTTTGGATGTGTGCCCTCTGGCCTTCCCTCAGGTTGAAAATGTTAAAAAAATATGAAGACAAGAAAATTCAAAGAAAATCACAAGTAATCATTAAAACACCTTGTCTAGCAAAATTCAGTCAAGAGCTCTTTACTATTAATTTAAAAAAAAAAATAATTAACTCTGCATAATTATAAATTACCTGCAAATTAAAAATTTGATTTCAGTTTAGATGATTTGTTCTGAAAGTAATGCCATCTATTTTATTATGTTGGTCCACAATGTCAACGACAAATATTGTGATATGGTAGTCGATGTTGGAACTTACTATCAATAAGACATAATTTTTTCTTGTTACAGTTGAGCAGGAGGCTGACAAAACTGAGTTTGACATAAAAGTGTATATGACTCAAAGGAGTATTACTAAATTCTTTCATGAGGAAAAAAAATGTATCCAGTGAAATATTTGCTAAACATTTATGGGAACCAAATAGTGCGTGTGAGCTTAGTGAGACAGGAGGTAATGCATTTCAGAAGTAGTGACAGCAACAGTATATGACAAGCCACATTTTGGAAAGGCTTGTACAGTTGTCAACCCATGAAATGAAGGCTTTCATTTATCACTGGTGAAAAAGCACAGCTAAATGTAGTGAACATATAGAAAATAAAGTTTTGTAGCTGAAAGTTTTTTCCTATCCAACATTGTTATTATGTTCTCTGTATCTGTTGTAGTTACTATGGAAATAAACAGAAGGTACTACTAACTGAGCATCACACACACACACACACACACACACACAATTAAAATTTAAATTCAATTAAACTGCTAGTTTATTCAGTCTTCACATTGATTTGTGCATAATCTTAAATATATACAAATATAAGACATTTGAGAATTAGCAGATATATGTTTATTTATTGAGAAAGGAAAATGAAATGCCAAAATTTGAAGAAGTTGAGATTCGTGAAATCATTTGTAAATTTTAATTATATTAAATATCCTAAATTCAACTAATTATGTCTTGTAATCAGTAAAAATATTTTTTGCTACATTGTTTTATTGTCAGATAAATCATCTAAAAGAATAAAGTAAAATAAGAATGATCATCCTTCTAAAATAATTCAAATTTTATTCAATTTTTCTAATTGATTTTATGCTCATGAAAAGATAATTTGTTCTCAATAATTTCTGTTTTCCAACAGTGCTCTTTGGTTATTATTTAGAATCAAAGTGTGGAAAAATGCAGAAAGATTAGACTTTTGGTTATCACAAAACCCTAATAGAAGGAGATACAGTTAAATCACTGGAAAGATTAGGTTGAATTAGCTTATGGACAGGTGATGGGTTCAGCCCTTAACCTGATGTTAACAAATCTTACCACTAACCTTCTTATTATTAAGCAATATTTCACGTTGCACCACTCTCAGCTAGACATTTTATTTTTTACTGGTAGATTTAGAAATTATTGAGTAATAAATTCTTTAATGTGTTTGAGAGCTCACTGATGTTTGATGAAACAGCTGTCACTTAAGAGGCTAAGGTTTAATGACTAAGCAAGGAATAAGTTGACTATGATTATTTTCCATTGAATTAACAAAGTGAAAGACTAAATGAACTTGCAAAGTATGCTAATGAAAGCAAAAGGCTATAACTTGAAGAAACTGTTCATTATAAAGAAAAGCTGAAAAGTATAAACCACTATTATATAAAAAAAATAAAATTTAATTTAATAAAATGAATTAAATTTTTTGGCATGAACTGAAATAATTTCTTTGGTATGGTTTGATACATCCAAATAAAATTAAGCTACTTTCTATTGGTGCCACGAGTTAAAATAATTTTGTAAAAATGATGTTAATTAGAAGTCAGAGGTGGTCAGATTATGTGATGGCATTATTGTATGATGAATATATAAAAGACTAGGCATTAGTGAGATTATAAAGTATGGTACTTGGAGTGATGGCTACAATATGTTCTTGACTAATGCTTTATATAAAAACAATACTTATTTTTTTACACTGTGATCCAACAAAATGCTAGCAATAATAAAACAAGCCTAGTGAGAAAGAGAAGAAAAAAATGGAGGTTGTGTTCTGTTCTCTAGTCCCTTTGAAATCTTCAGCAATACTAAGACATAGATCAATGATGACTAAAATTCACAAAGAAGTTATGAGAAAGCAGGTTACCAGAAGCAGAAAAAACAAAAGATGATAATATTTTTTTTATTAGTACCATGACCATGACTCTTTAAGATGTAATAACTCTCCACTTCCTATTTATTATAGTTTCCTCCTACTTCCTGTTCTGCCATCCATTTACATAAGCTTTCTAGGTAGGTTACTAGATATTTCCTTCTACTCTTTTTTCCTTCAGTATATCCTCTGAGTATCAAATTATCTACACCCACTTTCCTCATTATATATACCAGAAATTTCAACTCTCTTTCTGGTTCTAAATTTTTTTTGTACTCATATTCCTTAAAACTTCCTCATTGGTCACAGGTATCTTCCATGTTATTCTCAGCATCCTTCTGTGGGAACACATTTCTGTTTTTCAAGTTTCCTATTCATCCATTCTTTAATACTATATAGGAGGCTTGATATTATATAGTGTTTCACTATTATTTTTTTCTTGATAAGTATCTAACAAAAGTACTTCCATTTTTTACAGATTTTTAGATTTTTGCTCCAAAACTTTTTCTTGTGTACATCTAAAGACTATGACTGCTACATATGGCAGAATCAAAATATTATTATTTTTATTTTCTTTGATTTTTGGCGTTTACACATTTCTTTCCAGGTCCCGCCCAGGGACCTAAGGTTAGAAATGGCGTCATGACACATTCCACTGACAAAAAAAAAAAAAAAAAAAAAATACATAGATAAAGCCCTTCGTAAGGTGTGGGCTGTACTTGTCAGAACAATTTTTTGTATCTCCTTGAGGCATGGACTTCCAGGAATCCCTTCAATTAGTCTACTGCAATCTTTTCCAACCAGTCCTAGGGCTCCAACTACAACAGGGATTGTTGATGTTCCCATATGCCACATTTTCGAGATTTCTATTTCAAGGTCCTTGTACTTTGACAACTTTTTGAATATCTTCAAAGATACATTGCAGTCAGCAGGGACTGCCATATCAATAAGGAGGCACCGTTTTTGTTTGTGGTCTTTAATAACAATATCTGGCCGGTTGGCCTTTATTATTTTAACTCATTACCAATATTGTTTAACTGTACTATTGTTATAGCAGATATCAGTATTAATATTTTGTCAATTTGCAGGTATTATTCGAAAGCTGTTAGCTATACATTTGGAAAGTAAAAGAAAATGACCATTTCTGCAAAAAATTCGTTTATGCTATTTTGAACGTTGATGACATTTTTCTTGAAATAAGAAAGATAATCAAGAATCATTTACTGTGTGGGTTATCCCACTTGACTTTCCTAAAAACACTATCGCTAGGGGACATTCCTTTAAGCCTGTAAATAGGCATTAGTATTCTCACTCATTTTCTATCTTCTTTTACAATTTTGGCTAAAACATGTAGTTGTACATGGGAAAAAAGTGTGCCCTACTGGGGCACATTCGTTTTCAATGTCTTGCTTTTCTCTCATGACTTTTTGTACTTTTTCAAACACATGTCTATCATGTAGGGCTACACAAATTTCACACACACAAACACACATTCTCTAATTTAAATACGTTATGAAACTAGTCTTTAAATTTTTTCTTCATTTATTGTAACTGTAATACGTTTGTTAATACATGCATTGTTGTTCATTTTATTTTGCATTATTCATTTATTACTTGGACTCACATTCAAGTCTGCAATAATTGTTACAGAAAAAATAATACAAGGTGACACGTGTTTTCTACATAAACACAACAAGAATTTTCATTACAACTTTAAACTAATTAGTGACCATTTAAAAAATTGTTAAGAAAAATAAATAGTTCATTTTGCATTGCTTTTATTAACATACTACACATATGAAAAGTTCTCAGACTAACTAAAAATAAATTAAAAAAAACTTGAGTGCTGAAATGTTGTGAATATGGCAATAAAAATGGATATAACAGTCTGAATAATTAAGAAATGGACAAAGTCCGACAATTTATTTATTAAAGACACTTTTATGTTTAACGTTCTTTTTTATAGATACAAGTATTTAAGTATTTATAAACAGAGCATTTACTTAAATACTTGTATCTGTAAAAAAGAACGTTAAACATAAAAATAGTCTGAATAATGTAGATGAATATATTTGCTATTCATAACAATGATTGCAGATCTATGGGGAGGTGTAAAACACTTCATTGAAATTGCTGCAAAAATGTTATGTATTAGACAATTACAATTTAGAAGAAAAAGTAAACTGAATAATTTATTATTTTTAATAATAATTATAATTATATAGTAAATTTTTATAATTATGTAATTATAATTATATCTTTAATAATAATAAGAAAAATGATTCTTAATGAAATTGAGAAAAATGATTTTTTTATTGCATAACATTGCTATTATCAGAGTATATGCACTGCTAAGACAAAGCATGGATGAAGAATTTGAAAACATTTACAGCTCACTGAGCAATGCCGAAACTCATGTAAATCACATGAAATCACCTTCATCATGGGAGACCTGAATGCCAAGGTTGGAAAAGAATGAGAAGGCAAAATATTTGGCAAGTTTGGACAAGGAACCTGAAGCAAAATATGGGTTTAATGATGCACAGCAAATGACCACTAAGTTACTCACACTTGATTTCAGTAGCAACCAAGACATGAATATGAACAAGCCAGGGAGGAGACACAAAGAACCAGACTGATTGCATAATAAACAACAAAAGATTTAGAAATGCAGTTACACAGTAAAATATAGCCAATTGCAAGAGTGACCCCCCTTACAGCCATATATTTAGGATCAAAATGATATCAAAGAGACCAATACAAATGAGAAAGGATGCACAATTAGATTTTATAGACTTACACAGAAGCATTTGATTACGTATGGTAAAAGAACTATTTGAACTGTTAAAAAAACTAAATTTGGGAAGAAAGTTAAAATAATCCAGAAGTTATACAAGGAACAGACCACCTGCATATGGATAGAAAACTAATTGAGTAGAGCCAAAAAAAAAAAAAAAAAAAGTTGGGTATTCTTACCAGATTTGTTCACTGTCTACAGAAAGGCTATCCTAAGAGAGCTGGAGTCTCTTCTAATATTTAACATCAGTGGGTACAATCTTAACTATCTGAGATATGCAGATGACACTGTGTTGATAGTCAACAAAGAAAGAAAGAAAACTAAAGGAACTTCTAGACAGGATAGTAAAAGAAGGAAAAAGGAAGGGATTAACTATTATCTGTAAGACAGAAATTATGGTCGTCAGTAAAAGAAGAATCCTAAGATACAAACTATGATTTAGAGATGTCAACATCAAACATGTAAGAAAATTTAAATATCTGGAAAATGTTTTAACAAAGGGTAGAAAATGTGACACTGAAATCTGAATGCACTTGAAAAGCTAAACAATGTACTAAGAAACAAGAAACTTTCATTAGAAACAAAGAAAAGAGTGCTGAACTCTTATGTAATATCAATTATCTTTTATAGCAATGAATGCTGAACAGTTTCCTCACAGATGAATAGAAGTCTTCAGGCAACAGAATTGTCATTCTCTAAAAGGATACTAATAATTACATGGACAGAGCATATATGCAACTAAGACATCTTAACTAAGACATCTCAACTAAGACATCTTAACTAAGACATCTCAACTAAGACATCTTAACAAAAATAGAAATAAAAAGGACAATTATACCTAAAATCAGAAAAATACAACTGAAATTTTTTGGACATGTAATGTGGTAGGAAGGCTTGGAGAGTTTGACAATCACAGGGCATACTGAGAGCAAGAGGGACAGGGGAAGGAAGTGGACCTGACAAGTGTGTGTGAATGGTAAGAGATTTAGAAAAGGATAAACATTGCTAAGGGATGAAAAGGATAGGAGGTTGTAGAAAGCCATGATTGTCTATATCCTGAAAGGACACACAGCACATTAGAAGATTAGAAGTTCTCTGAATAAGGTTGATTCATTACATGATGCCAGACAATTTTTCTTGTTACAATCCATCTTGCACATTTATAAATCTACGATTTGTCCATACATTGAATATTGCTACCATATTTTGTCTGATGCTCTGGTTATTGTTATAACTGACTCTTATCAGTTATAATATTATGTCTTGCTTAGGCCCTCACTGTGATGTCTGTTAGAAATTCTTTACTAACTCCAATGGACTCACTGACTCATTTGGAGTTTTTTTTTATTTAAAACACCTTGCCTAGTTCATTTGTGTTACTGTGGGGGGTGTTATTTACACCACAACAGTTATATATCTCAAAATTCTCAACAAAACTCAAAGCAGGGTCTATAATGTTATTAGTCCTGGTCTGGTATCTCAACTTCAGTCACCACTGTGTACTGGCTACCCTCTATTTTCATGGCAATTGTTCTAATGGCAATTGTTCTAATGAGCTCTTCTCCTTGGTATATTAATACTATCTATATTGTTAAATTTATGGTTTAGCCTGGCTGGATAGTGTGTCTTTAAACATTGTATCCACTTCATGGAGTCTGGGAACCAGAGAGAGCAGCTCATCAGAGCAGTTACAAATACTTCCATGGTAACTGCTCTGATGAGCTGCTCTCAATTCCAAACTCTAACGAGGCTGGCATCCCGCTCTCACCCTTACACCGTAGAAACCTTCAAATGTAGCCGTCTCTTCTACTCCAATAGCTTCATACCTCCTTTTCTCGCCAGTGGAACACCCTCCCCAATTACTGTTTCCCTGAAAGCTATAATCTCCAACTATTCAAATGTAATGTCAATCGACATCTCCAATTACCTTGATCTACCCACTATCCTTCTCCTCTTCCTTTCTCCTATCACTCTTATCTGCTCTCGCTCCAAATCTTCCGCAACCCCCTGCATCCTAGTGGCTTCACGCCTTGCTTGGGGCACAATGCTTAAAAAAAAAAAAAAAACTTATTTTCATGGAACTCTAAAATCTTTCTAATGTTATCTGCTCTGAACTTTTCTATTCCTTGGTACCTTGACAATATGAATGTATGTGTATTGCTAGATTGGCTACTAGATCTAATTTTTAACTGTTAAATCAGCTATATGTAACTGTAAATGGAATTCTTATAGTTTCTTTACTTGCACTTTTCACCTCTGGAATTTTTTTCCAGTTTCTTACTTCTCTGCCACCTACAATCTTCAAAGTTTTACCATCTTCTTTCTTCCTGAATCCTGTTCCTTTATTGTCCTTTCTCCTCACTAAAGTCTTCTCATTTTTTTCCATTCCCAGTAAATCCCTGCATCTTAGTGATATTATCGCCTTCCTTGGGGTGATATATATATATATATATATATATATATATATAATTATTACCTGTAGAACAACATTTCCACCTAGAAAAACATGATTTCAAAACCCATGCCAAATTCACTATAATTGAGAGAATAGAAAAGTTCAGAGCAGATAACATTAGAAAGATTTTAGAGTTCCATGAAAATAAGTGGATACACTGTTTAGAAACACACTATCCAGCCAGGCTAAACCATAAATTTAACAATATAGATAGTATTAATATATAACCCTACAAATCAAAACCTACCCACATTTCTCACCCACACAAGGCAGACATACTTACAGAGGTGTTGAGGCCTCACACTTATACACACACCCACACGAACATACACACTTACACACATCATAATCACTCACTCCCTAATGAGCCAAATGATAACACACGCCCACAGCAATATACACACTTACACATATCATACTCACTCACTCCCTAAGAACCAGATAACACACACACTTAACAGAGACCCATCCCCTCTCCAGGAACCAATAAAACTGTCAAACTGACCAGGGGAATTCAGAGCAGCATAGATCCATCCAGCTCTTATCTCAAATAACAACTTAAAAGAGACTGTTTGACCAACACAAGGAATGTTAAAATATTCATGTTAAAAAGATAAAAAAATCAAAAATCAAATGAAAACTACAGACAAAAGTTCATTTTCTCCATCAAGACATTCATTTCTGTAGTTTACTGCTACCAGCAAGCAGAAATATTTCTTCTCCTGATGATGGCCATTTTGGCCGAAACTAGTTGAGGAATCTAAATGAAATAATAATAATAAAAATGAAAGAATATTAATCTACAACCCAGTGTGTCTGAAGATTTTAATTTTTTAATATTTTTTATTATTCAATATATATATATATATATATATATATATATATATATATATATATATATATATATATATATTCCAAGATTTTATTGTTGCTTAGACCTGTCACCAAGTTGGTGGAGTGGAGTGTGGCTCTCTCCAACCACAAAAAATCAAAGTTATCTTCTAGTAAACATTTTCACCAAGGAATATATTATTTATCAAATACATTGCTTTCAAATGGAAATCTAATATAATTATCCTTTTCTGTTAAGTTCATTTACCAAGAAGAGTCACTGAATATTTTTCATAAGTTGGTTTCTAGAATTTTTCTCAGATTATATAAATTTTGTAAAAATATTTTTAAAATGCACTTAAATATGAGAATATAAACATTCATGTAACTCAAGAGTTAGATACAATCTTAAAAGAAAGTCATTAATGTTCATTTTTAAAATGAATAAATCAGATAAGAATAAATATGTATGGTAAATAAAACGTAATGAAGAAAAACATTTTATTCGAAGATGAAAAACTACATCCATCATATAATTCAACCTTCATATATAAATGGTACATGTATTGTTACACTCTTCTTCTTGTATATGCTATATCCTTTCATAATGTTGGAATCATAGCTCTTCACAAATTCCTGTACTTTGTAGCTCTCAATAAATTTTGTCTTTTGTTATCTTTCCTAAACTTTGTTCTGCCATCCATTTACCGAAGCTTGTGTGGTAGATCATGCATTGTTTTTCCTATGTCCTTCTTGCTTTTACTTTGTCCTGTGAGTATCAAATTTTCCAAGATCTCTTTTCTCATTATGTTCCCAAGAAATTTCAATTTTCTCTTCATGATGTTAAGTATAAGTTTCCTTTTTGTTTCCATATTTACATTCTTAAATATTTGGAAGTTATAAATATAGAAGATAAAATGAATATTAAAAAGAATGCAATTATTTGTGAAGGTATGTTGTTAAGTCAGTTGCCTGCTTGCTTTTGTTTAGGAACATATCTCTATGGCTTATTTAATGCTCAAATAAAAATATTTTGTATGCAAATTTATTTTTATTCTTTTTGGAGATAATAATGGTTTTAGTGATACAAGGCTTACTAATTAATCCATAGCTGGGAGGAGAAGAGGTGGATTCAAGATATGAATTTAATATAACTGTATGTGCATGTAAGTTCATCATAGAATAATTTATAAAAATCAACCTTGAATAAAATTAATGTCATGTATAGATTAATGCAAGAATTTCAGTCTGAATTGGCATATTATATAACAAACATTTCTTGAATTTCAGAAAGAAATATACCGGACAAGCATTTAGTGGCTATGAAATTTGTCCAACATTTCTTGGTGATTAAAATGATGAAATTTTGGTGAGTAATCAAATTTTTGGTATGAGCCATTATTTACATTGTATACATTTGGACTTTTGTCAGCATCCTTGTTGTTATTATCATATGATAATCATTATTGTGATAAGAACAACAAAGATGAGGACAATAGTTAGAATTCAAATAATGTAAATAGTAATAAAATAATAACATTTTAATGCTTGCCTTTTAATCCTTTCAATTATTGAAGTCCAATTTGCAAAGTATTGATGAGTACTTAATTTCTGCAGCTGAAAAATCATGTGCTCAAAAATTGATGAGTTATTATGCAACTGATGTTATATTTAAAGACAAGTAACTCACTTGATAGCTGAGTAATTCAAGCATAACATCTCTCATCATGGAATGATCCAAATATGTTCAGGGCAAAGCAGGATTATACAGTGCCTTGCATAAGTAGTCAATCTTTGTATCCTTTTCTACACTGTGTAATATTACCAACTGGAATTCTTTTTACCATTAGACCAACACAAAATGTGCAGTGCTTTGAAGGTGCAAAATACATTGTGTTGTGACAAACAATAATTAGCACAATAAAACAGTCATCTTCTGGATGCATCTGTCCTCCTTTACGGCAACAAATGTTCGACAGTTTCCTCAAAGAGGAAGAAGAGACTCAAGGCAATGAAAGCATGGTTCTATAGAAGGATGCTAAGGATACCATGGACCAAACATGTGAGCAATGATGAAGTTTTGGAGCAGATGCAAACTAGGAGGAAGCTTATACTTAACATCAGGAACAGGCAGCTGAAATTTCTGGAACACATAATGAAAAAGGAAGGCTTGGAGAATCTGATACTCACAGGGCAGATAGAGGGAAAGCAAGACAAGGGAAAGCAACATATGACATACTATGTAGGCTTAAGCAAGTGGATGGCAGAACAGGGTCTGAGAGAAGTAGCAAAGGGATAAAACATATTGGAAACTACAAGGGATAGGGGGAAGTGGAGAACAAAGATCACCTACGTCCTGAAGAGACATAGCACATAAAAGAAGAAGTATTCATCCCATCCCTGGAGTTCATACTTTGTAGATCTAACTTTTGCTGCAAGTATACACTGAAGAAAATAAGTATTTCACCCCCAGCTGATTTTCTGAGTTTGCCACCTTACAAAAATAGGAACGGTCTATAATTTTCAGGCAGGGTAGGTCCGTCTTGAAAGTGAGAGATAGAATATTAAAAAAATTCTAGAAAATCACATTATATTAATTTTTGAACATTTATTTTTTTTCTATTGAAAAAATAAGTATTTCACCCCATAGCAAAACATAACTCAGTATTTGGTGAAGAAACCCTTGTTGGCAAGCACACCAGCCAGACGTTTCCTGTACTTACCAAGTTTTTACAGATCCTAGGTGGGATTTTGGCCCACTCTTCTTGGCAGATCATCTCCAAATCCTTAAGGTTTGTAGGTTGTCATTGGGCAACTCGAGGCTTCAGCTCCCTCCACAGATTCTCTAAAGGATTAAGGTCTGGAGACTGACGAGGTCACTCTATTACCTTAATGTGCTTCTTCTTGAGCCACTCCTTTGTTGCTTTAGCTATATACTTTGGGTCATTGTCATGCTGGAACACCCATCCATGACCCATCATCAGTGTTATGGCTGAGACAAGGAGGTTTTCAATCAAGATTTCCCCACCCATCTTTCCCTTGACCCAGTGTAGTCATCTGTCCCTTTAGCCATGAAACAGCCCCAAAGCATAATGTTTCCACCACCATGCTTAATTACTGGGATGGTGTTCTTGAGGTTTAAGTCAGCTTTTTTCCCCTCCAAACACAGCGAGTCGAGTTGATGCCAAAGAACTCAATTTTAGTCTTGTCTAACCACAGCACTTCTCCCAACCCTCCTCTGAATCATCCAGGTGCTCATTTGCAAACTTTTGGTGGGCCTGTACATGTGCCTTCTTGAGTAGGGGGACCTTGCAAGCACTACATGATTTCAGTCCACAATGGCATAGTGTGTTACTAATGGTCATCTTGGTAACTCTGGTTCCAGCTGCCTTGAGATCATCAACAAGCTCTTGCCGCATAATTCTGGGTTGCTTTCTCATGTTTCTTATCATCAAGTCCACTCTATGTTGGGAGATCTTGCGTGGAACTCCAGACCAAGGAAGATTGATACTCAATTGGTGTTTCTTCCATTTTCTTATTATTGCACCAACAGTTGACTCCTCCTCACTTAGCTGCTTTCCAATAGTCTTGTAGCCCATTCCAGTCTTGTGCAGGTACACAATTTTGTCCCAGATGTCCTTAAACAATTCTTTCACCTTGCCCATTGTGGAGAGATTAGATTCTGATTCATTGAAGGATTCTGTGAACTAGTGTCCTTCATACAGGTAATGAGTACTTGATTAGAAGTAATAATTGAGTAATAGGACTAGTCTATATGCCTCATGGTCACATAACTGGTCTGTTGGGCCTGAATCATTGCTGGTTGGTTTTGAAATACATTTTTCTGAAGAAAAAAAAAAAATACTCAGAAATTACTATAATATGATTTTCTAGAATTTTTTTATATTCTATCTCTCACTTTCAAGATAGACCTATCCTGGAAATTATACCTCTACTTCAGTGTCAAGTTATTTGCAGACTGTTATGGTCCAGTTCCTTGTACCATGGTGATAGCCCAAGGTAGAACCAATAAAGAAGAACTTGAACACGTATATGGAATAACACAGATATATTACAAACAGGAATATATACAGAGAGGTAGAAATTGTTAGTATGAACAATCAGGTTTAGTAGTAATTGTCTGAATGCGACTCTGTTTCAGACTGCCTCTAACTCAACTGACCGACTCGCTCTGACTGACTGACAGACTCCTGATGGAGCTCACTCCAGACTTCAGACTGAACAGTATTTAGTCACCACCCCCCACACGAGGGCATCATGTGGCACAAGGCCGGTTTAATGTGGGATCTCCGAGCCCATGGGCTAGGCCAAAAATATGCCCTTTGAACCCGTATAAACGGGTTCAGGGTCGTTTTACCTCCCCGAAAGTGACTCCGCCCTTCAGCATAGCCTCGTTCGGGTTCCTCCCCACCCAAAGGCAGAGAGTTCAACTGATCAGCCGGTCAGCCGGTCGTTCGACTTCAGACTGAACTCTCTGCTTCCTCTTGCGGTGCAGTATTTATTACATATGGAATAGTCCATTATGTTACTATGGATAAGGTCCCATGACACAGACTGAAACAGGTTTTCTTTGAGAATTACCCTCTATCTAGCACCATTCATTTCCCATCATCTCTCATCAGCTTCCCTGATGCTGCCAAAGAAAGACATACTCATAGCATGATGCTGTTACCACCATATTTCACAGTAGAGATGGTGCGTCAAGATGATGTGCAGTATTAGGTTTCTGTCATACCTAGCATTTTGCAAGGTGAAAAAGTTCAATTTTAGTCGCATCTGAATGGAGCATCTACTTCCACCTGTTTGCTGTATCTTCCACATGGATTGTAGCAAATTGCAAACAGAACTTTTTAACTTTCTTCTTGTCACTCTTCCATAGTAGCCAGATTTGTGGAGTGTACAACTAATAGTTGTCCTGTGGACAGAGTTTCCCACCTGAACTGTGAACCTTTGTAGTTCTGCCAGAGTTACCAGACATCTTTTGGTTTCTTCTACCCTTACCCAACTTGTCAGTTTAGATCAATGATCTTGTTTTGGTAAATTCATAGTCATATCATACTCTTTCCATTTTCAGATGATGGATTTAATAGTGCTCCATGGATATTTTTTTATAACCTAACCCTGCTTTAATCTCCACAATTTTATCCTTGACCTGTCTACTCAACTACTTGATCTTCATGATGCTGTTTGTTCATTAATGTTCTCTAACAAACTTGTGAGTCCTACATAGAACAGGTATATTTAATTGGAGAGTGCAGAATTAAGAATTGTAACCTTTTCTATTTTTCCCTTTACTCAAAACTAATCATTTTAATCTAGTGTAGTCTATTAATTATATCATTTTGAAAGGCAATTGGTTGCACTGTACTTAGAGGTTTCACAGGAAAAGATGGTAAATACATATGCATAATACTTTTCAGCTTTTTATTTGTAAATAATTTTGAAAATCCTGTAATATTTTCCTCCCCACATCAAAATGATACTTTATTTTGGATTGGCTCATTCCATATAACTCCCAATAAAATACATTTAAATCTGTAGTTGTAACATGACATAATGTGGAAAAGTTCACAGGGGTGAGTACTTATGCAAGGTACTGTATATTTGACAGGGTAGCTTAAAAACTAAAAAAAGCTTAAAAACTTAAAAAAGCTTTGAAAACCCTGTCTACTGATTCAATAGACATATTTTTGTTGATTGGGGACATCTTGAATTATGTAATGGTCAGCAAGCTTGTCTTGCAAGAACACTTATGACTGAAAAGGGAGTTTGATCCTCACTGGTGCCCCATACTTTTGGCCTTGTGCCATATCTAAACAATGCTTAGACAATCACTATATCATTGTTGATGGGTTAAAAAAGAAAATTGTTTGATATATGAATTTTCATTTGCTATTCTCAACTTTTTGTATAGATTTGTACTTGTAGCAAATATAGGATAAAACTCTTCTCCACAAATATTGTAGTGTTGACAATAAAACAAACTGCCCTCTTTTTAATAGCCATTTTGAGACAGTGCTTGTGTGATATTTGGTACAAATACATTTGGTGAAACATGATAGGGTTATATTAACTTGAAATAAATTCTTAGCAACTTCCAAAACCAAGCTGAAATCATTTTGATGCCTGTGTGAACATACAAATCTTATTCTTAACTTTATTTTTCACTTGACTCAAACTGAATTATTCATTACCGATGTGACTGGCAAGAGAATTTTCTCAGTGTTAAAGTTATTAGAACTTGATGATGCAGTATTATATATATACAAATAAAATCATAAGACTGATTTTGCTCTTCTTCTATGTGTCATGTCACTTCAGCACATGGACGATCATTGCTCTCTACAACATCCTATCCTTTGTAGGTCTAAGCAATGTTTGTCATTTTACTATCTCTCTTACACCTAGTTCTGCCATCCATTTACACAAGCTTGTTAGGAAGGTCACTCACTTTCTCTATGTTTCTTCTTTTTTCACTCTATCCTCTGAATGTCAAATTCTCCAAGGCTTCTTTCCTCATTATGTATCCTAGAAATTTCAGTTATCACTGTCTGATTCCAAGTGGAAGTGTCCTTTTTGTTTCTATTTTCCTTAAAACTTCTTCATTGCTCACATGTTCCAACCATGGTATACTCAGCATCCTTTTTTAGAGCCACATCTCTGTTGCCTCAAGTCTCCTCTTTATCTGTGAGTAGACTGTCCAGCATTCACTACCATATAAGAGGACTGATATTACATAGCATTTTCATCAATGGTATACTCTGCATCCTTTTGTAGGACCATATCTTTGTTGCTTGAAGTTTCCTCTTCATCAGCAAGAAAATTGTCCAGCATTCACTGCCATACAGGAGAACTGATATTACATAGCAACTCATCACTGTTTTATTTGTTTCTAATAAATTTGTTTACTTGTGTGGTAAATACAACCATGGTTGTCTCCCTCTCAAACTATTCTACTATAAAAAGTGATGGTCAAACCTCATATATGTGCAGTGGTTGAATAGCTTTGTATAAAGCTTCATTACAAGCTTAAAGGTTCATCTGTTTTCTTTACAACTAGGAACAAACACTTTTTGAGTAGTTGGCTTTAAAATTTTAGTTCAACATGGATAAAGTAATTTATCTTTTGATATACTAACATTTTCCATGATGAACAATGGTAGAGACTTGTGAAAATAAAATATACTTTAAAATATCAATCAGAAAGTGATGAAGCATGATCGCAATTACAAAGAAAAATGCTTTTTATTATGCAATGATTTTTAAAACATAGTTAAAAAGAAATACTGTGCTTTTCTTATAGCTTTGTTATAGAAACAAAATTAATTGTAGATGGAGGAGAGATGACATTAGAGATAGAATATTAGAGAAAAACTATTAATGTTTATTTACATTATTTGCATTTAAAGTAATGTCATCATCTTTGTTGTTATATAACATTTCAGACATTGTGCCCATGGCTTTCTTTGGGTGTCTGTCAATCTGGCTTACCTTCATTGAATATAAATAATAATAACTCCTCATACCAGAAATTCAGACAGTTATTAATGTTAGTTTTTGCTTTTTTTGTACTAATTTCTTAGAGCAATATGTGAACTAAAAAAAATTATTTCTAACCAACATAGATACTTAACATCTTAATATAATATAAACATTATAACCAAATTTTATTTTGAAAATGTGTTTACAAAATTAATTGAAAGTCACTTTTATTGTTTTTTATCCAGCAATTTCATAAGCTGAATTCAGAAAAGTTAGTTTTGTTAAGAGTCTCTGTGTTGGCAGTATAAAAGGAAGTTTAGTATGTTCATACCTGGCATTATCAGCTAGAATATGACAAAAACTACAAGAATAAATGTAAATATAAAATATATTGTTAAATTAAGAGTTACATTTAGATGAACATAAATCAGAAAAAAATTTAATCTTACTTCCGCAAAGATTAATCAACATAGAATTATGCAATATATTTTAGACTAACATCTGATAATGCAAAATAAAATAATAAAACAAAAATAGTCAGTTAGAATGATGATACTCTTGGGAATGAAATAATTTATTAATTACTTTTTTCAAACCAAAACTCATTGCATTATAACAGAAATAAAAATAATGAAAATACAAAATAAATTGAGTGCATCTTGGAATTAAATCAGAAAATATGTTCTATTTGATGTCATTAACTTTGAATAATCTATTGAAGTTTTATGTTTGTGCATTAAGATATATGATTGTGTCCACATGTATATCTTAAATTCATAACATTTTAAAAATATTTTGTATATAAGATTTATATACATGTACATACACACAAAAGTGATTCAAAAAGTCTGTAGCTTGACAAAGTTATTAGCTGAATGTAGATCTGAAATTTTCATTATATAATGTTTAATTTGACAGAGAAAGAAAATGTTGAAAGTAAAATACTCTTATCGTATATAAAAGAGATTGATGTATCTTTGTACAACTATACATACATATATAAGAGACTGAAAGAAATATAGATAATTTCTCAGTCTATTTTGTTATGTTCACTTTATACTAATGCTCTTGGAAAAAATATTCTGAATTCAAAACAATGGAGAAAGGAATGAGAAACCAACCTGTTATCTTTTCCAAGCAATCATGGTAATTAACAGATAATCATGGCATTATCATTCCACCATAGTTGAGGTCATTGAGCCAATGTGAATGATCCTTTCTTTCACTGTATAGTATGTGCTACACCAGGGCTACATACGGTTTTAAATTGAGGGTTAATTTCTCCTAGAACAGTTGCCACCCAAGTCTATAGAACACAGTCTGTTCTGCTATTTATCCATAGCTGGGCGGGGAGAAGATGAGGATTCATACCTTTTATATACCTGGAATTCAAACTCGGATCTCAGATTCCTCAATCTGAGCCACTATCGATTACTCCACCATACCTTCTCTTACAACAGGTAATAAAAAATTTGTAGAGAGCCATGATCACCTATGTCCTGATGAGATATACCATAAAGGAATATATTAATACAAATACAATGGTGTGCTAAAAAAATCTGTTCAACCAGGAAAGTATTTCTAGAAAGAAATTCTGATATTTGGTCATATAGTCAGATTTCAGGAAGTGGGCTGGAGAAAGAAAATTTCTTTATCCACCTTGTACATAAATACATACATACATAAATAAGCATACCTGTCTACAAGTGCAGCTAGCAAAGCCCTAATATACATGCTCACTCAACCCACAGAGCACTATACTGAATGGACCTTAGTAACAATTTCTGGGAGAGAGCAAATAATCTAGCATGATCAATTTTTTTAACAAGGGCAGTATGGTCATGATGACTTGAGACTGTATGGTAGCATAACCATTGGTGGCTTCCAAACAGTTCCATCTACCCAATTTCGGCATAAGGCTTGGATTAAGCTGTGGTGTGGTTTTCAGGCAAAGGAAGGGTGCTGTGTGCTGGGATAGCTTCCCCAAGCCGATATAACCAAGAAGACACCTCATGACAAATGGTGAGATTTAAACCTAGGTTTCATGGCAAGAAAGTAAACATTCCTACCTCCCAGTCATGCTCACATACATAAATGCAATGCTGTAGTGAGCCTATGTGTCACTAATGAGAAGATGTCCTACAGCAATTTTATATTTGTATTTAATAGTTTAATAGATTTATGAACATGAATTGAAAACTGATGTAAGAATTTGAGTATGAATGCCCCACAGTGATAAGTCTTTTGATTTGTAACATACAAGCTCATTAAGTTCTTAATCAAATAGTTCCTCATGTTTCAAGGATAAAAGGAAAAATATTATGAATGCAATACATTGCAGTTAGAGTTGCAAGATTATAAAATAGTAATATGTTCAGATAATTTTATTGAAAGATTATATAAAGAATATTGAAAGCAATTATATGTTTAAAATTCTTATTTCTTGACATGAATATCAGTCACTTTATTAAATTCATATTTGAATGTGAACATTTCATGCTGATATTAATGCAAAAATACTTGAATCTCACAAATCCTCTTCCTTTTATGTTTTTCCTTTCACATATTCATTGGCACTCAGTGTGGAAAAACTATAAAATTAAATTAATTAGCCCTTAAGTCTCACACAATATCCCCATATCTACCAATTTCCAAAAAAGAAATATAAAGTTGACTATTTCAATAATAACATAGCAGCAGTTATATTGTGTTCTTGAGCCCCAGGGGTGCATTCTCTCACGTAATACCTTTCGTTTGTGAGTAAGCTCAGCTTATTACTTGCCACCTGAGGCATTTCTAAAAGGGAATGCCCACGGGGCTTGAGCAGTTTTTGTCCCTAGTCATTGTATGTGTGAGCTACCAACCCACTTTAAAGTCAACTTTATATCACATTCTGACTGGGTGGGCATGTGGTTAAATGCCAACCTTTTTACATTGTATCTTTTTGCATATAATTTAACAATTCTCATATCTCGTGAACCTTGTCCGGATAAATATAAAATTCATTTTATTAGTTAAAGACAGATCAATTTATGAATATATTTTTACCGGGATTTATCATTTCTGGGAATATTTTTTAACAAAATAAGATCAGCAGATGACACCATATTCATGGCAGACACTGAGAGAAAACTGCATAAATTCTTAAAAAATATTAAAGGAAAGTGGGAAGAAAGGACTAACTATAAATTGTAAGAAGATAGAATGTCTAGTTGTTAGCAAGAGGGTCAGCCTAAGATGTGAACTACAAATTGGAGATATAAAAATAAAGCAGGTACAGAAATTTAACTACAATGGAAGTTTTTAATAGATGATAGAAAAGGTGATACAAAAATCTGAAGATAATAATAGTAAAATATGCCTTTCAAAATCTAAACAAAGTATTAAGAAACAAGAAAATTTACTGAGAAACAAACAAAAGATGGCTCAATTGCTATGTAATGTCAATCCTCTTACATTACAGTGAATGCTGGATATTTTCTTCATAGATAAAGAGAAGACTTGAGGTAACAGATGTGGTTCTACAGAAGGATGCTGAGAAAACAATGTAAGCAATGAGGAAGTCTTAAGGAAAATTTTAATCAGAAGGAGAAGTTAGATGCAGGAAGAGAAAGTTTAAATCTCTAGGATATTTATTGAGAAAATAGGGCTAAGAGAATATGTCACATGATATATTGAAAGCAAGAGAGCAGAAGGAAACAACAAATAACCTACGTAAAGCATTTATGCAACTGGATGGCAAAACAGCGAGGAAGAGGCCTAGTAAACAGACAAATATTGCTAAGAACTACAAAGAATAGGATATTTTGGAGAGCTATGATTACACATGTCATGTCAGGAAATGGCTCATCAAAGAAGAAACTAACGTATTCATCTATGTTATGTTAAAGCTTCAAAGTTGGTTATAATGACAGTAAAATGATTCATATCAACAGAGAGCTGGCAAGTGTTGTTTCTCTCAAGGTTAGTCCTAACAAAATCAGAGAATTTTTATAAAAACCATTGGTTGTAAACATCCTGATAATAGTGTCTTCAAGTCAAGTATTTTTAATAATTTTTGAGAGGCATTGTTCCAACTTATGATACACTCAACAGACAATGAATTTTTCAGAATTTTTAGGATTATTCTTATACTGTACCACCACATAACTTTTTATACTGAAATAAAAGACTAAGAACTAAAACAAATTTTATGCATTTATTAAAACTTTTTTTCTATCATTTCCCATCCAAGCAAGACAATAAAGCCACTAAAACACAAGGGGTTACTGAGTGTGAAAATTTATAGGAAAAAGAAAAAACACTATTAAGGAGAGAGAACAATAAAAGAAAAAGAATTAAAAAAAAAGAAGATAATGATTAACATTGCATTTAAATTTTTGCAGATCACACTTGACTGGAAAGCAAGAAGCCGAAAAAGAGTTCCACAAGTGAAAAGTGTGAGTGAAGAAACTGTTAACATAGAACTTACATTTAAACCTAGCCATTTCAACTATAAAGTGATTAAACCTAACAACCAATCTATTACTGTGCTTAAATTCATAAAGTCAAGGTAACAAAGAGGAAACCTCATCAGAACAATTATCATGAAAATATTTATAGAAAAGGCACAATGTATTCCTATAGCAACTGTAACCTAAAAGAAAAACAATATATCCTATTTTTACCTCTAGTTTCCAAGTAAAGAATAGTATAGAAAGTAGAAAAGTAAATCCACATAATAAAAAAAAGAGATTTATTATGTGACAATAGACAAATGGATTAAAGCTATTGGTTTGTGAATTTAGTAACATAGTGGTTATCAGTTCAATCCCTGGTGTGTACTTGAACAGAAAATGGAATAGCAATAACTGAGCAATACTGTATCCCTAGACATGGACAGTGGAACAAGAACAGTCTACCCTCATAGATTAAATAAAGAGTTCCCTGTAGGTTACCTAGATCAATATACCCCTGAGGAAGGCCAGAAGGCACAATAGCTGAAACATTGTAATAACACCAACAAAGATGAGAATAACAGTCCAAATATAAATAATGTAAATAAACTCCTCATCCCAGAAATTCAGACATACTAATTATATTTTTTACATTATCTTACAAAGTTATCATTCTGCAAATTTTTCAAAGTTTTGTAATGAAATATGGAGAATTTAAGTGAATGACACTTAACAGATTTATTGATTATATTTTTTCTTTAACTAAGAAGCACAAATTTATTTTGTCAGTGTAAGCTTTTTATAATGAGCCTCACCTCACCTCACCTCACCTTACCAGGTATGATTTAGTTAGTATATTGTATATTTTAATTACTAATTACATTGTGTTCTAAGTATTTCTTTTCAACTACTGATAAAAGAACAATTCTTTTTATAGAATAGATTACCAGGTTCTTTTTTTTGCTGTAATTTCACGTGATGTTTCTTGCTATAAATGTGAAAGAAAAACCTAGATTATTGTTGAACCTACTTACTAATTGTTTAGTTAGAGATTATTGTAATTACATCTCAACAGAAGAAATTTATTAAATTCAAGTATTATAAGTTTTATAATATACTTGAATGTAAGCAGTAACAGTTATTTTAACCTGCAGAATTATAGTTCTTCAAAAAGAAACATGCAGGAAGCTGGTGGTTATCAAAAAGAGTATGTAACTGTGATAAATACTATTAAGAAAGAGGAAAGTTTTGTTAAAAGCTGCTGACTGTTGAAGTTGCTGGTGAAATGAGTGTTCCCATTTTTTTGTGGTCTGCAGGGTAGTATTTATATTACTTCAGTGGATCGAGAAGGCATCCACATTCTTGACTTGTGGTGCCTTCTGATTGGCTGAAAAAGCTTGATTGTTTGTCATGTGACTGCTTGCCAGTACATCCACCAGTTAGTGACCTCGAGATGACCTGTAGGCTGTTATAGTATTTTTGTCCATAAAGAAGGGTCCATGAATCTCAACGAGATTTGGCTTGGAGTATAACAGTTCTATCAGCCTATTAAGTGTTTTTTGAAAGTTCCCACAGGTCAACATTTTGAAATTATTCCAGTCATTTCATAAGTTTAAAAATATTTTATGCTAATATGAATTTATTATTTTTTAAAATTTGAACTTTAATATCTCTCCTTTTGAATTCCAGTCAGGTTTGTTACATTTACTTATGTGAAAATACCCTTGGGAAAGGTATGTATACATCTCTTCTCCCCACCCCCAGGTATGGGTTGAATAGCAGGGAAGACTGTCTCCTATACCCTTGGTTGGCAACCAGTCTACTACAGAGAAAAATGGAAACCTATTGTGGAAAAATCTTCTGCCTGGTCCATCATGCATCAAAAAGACATAATTGCCAAGTGTATATCACATATGGCATTTAACTGATTGAATTAGTTATGATAATTTAAACATCATCGTATAAACTGAAACAATGTTAATACATCTATTAAAAAAAATTTTCATATGAGCCATCAGCATATGTGGAAGCATAAATTCCTTTATCTTTTTCACTTTTTTCTTAAATCCAATCTCTGACATTATGCAGATTTAAGTCCAGGTACAAAATGCTAACTCCTTGGATTAATAATTATAAGAAATATAGTTACATCCATCTTTATTTTTATCACATCCTTTTTGTTTGTTGTAATGAAAGTATAAAGCTTTGAGGCCTATCAATTTCAATGATAAATTTGAACAAAAAAGGTTTGAATACAGAAAAGAATTAATTTTTTATAAACACATGTTTCCGGGAAGGTGATATTGAATACAAGTGGGTAAACATGCCAAATGTGTGAAACAAGAATGTAATAATTTTTGTCTGAATTTCTCATCTTGGGCCTAGTGGATAAAAGCATTGGTTTGTGAATTTGGTGATATAGTGGCTTAGTTTAATCCCTGGGTTGGGCAGTGTGTATTTGCATTCAGTGGAAACAGGCAAGCAAAGACTGAACAGTACTAAATAAACTAAGAATTAGACAACATTTTTTGACATGAGCAGTGGAATGAGAACAGTCAACTCCCAGAGATCAAATAAAGGGTTAGTTCAGAATTCCTTGTAAGTTATCTACATTAACATACACCTAGGGAACAATAACAAAGATGAGGACAGTAGTTTGAATATATCAGGTCATCCCATAAGTTCTGTCCGAATTTTAACTTTTTGTTAAAATGAACAAAATTTAAAGAGTATTTTATAATGTCTAATGGAGCTGAACATTATTTTTATGTTTAGATGCATTTAAACTGATCAAATTTTATTTCAGAGAACAATAAAATTAAATTTTGTTTGATTAAAACCCTGCTAACATGGAAGTACCCAAGAATCATTTGAGGCACATAATGCTTTATGAGTTCAAGAAAGGAAACTCAGCAGCCGAAGCAGCTAGAAACATTCACTCAGTTTATGGAGAGGAATGTGTGAATGAAAGAACTTGCAGAAGATGGTTTGCAAAATTCAGAGGTGGAGATTTCACCCTTGAAGATGAAGATCGAACCGGACGTCCAGTTGAGTTTGATGAAAAGCTTCTTGAAGCAGCCCTTGAAGAAAATCCTGCTTTATCAATTGAGGAATTGGCAGTGGTTCTCAGTTCAAACTATACAACTGTTCATCGTCATCTTCAACAACTTGGAAAAGTTCCTAAACTTGGAAAATGGGTGCCTCATGAACTGTCTGAAAACAACCTCAAATCCTTAGTTGACATCTGCTCTCCTCTCCATTCTCGCCAACTTGTTTCACCTTTTTTGGGTAGACTTGTGACTGGCGACAGAAAATGGATCTTTTATCGAAATGTTAAGCATCATAGACAGTGGCTTGGTAAAGTGGAAGGGCCACAGCCTAGAAGGGAACTTCATGGGCAAAAGGTTTTTCTTCTGGTGGGATCACCAAGAAATAATCCACTTTGAATTCTTACCACCTAATGCAACAATTAATGCTCAAATATACTGTTAGCAATTAGAGCGTTTGAACCAAGCTTTGAGGAAAAAAAGACCTGCTCTAGTGAATCAAAAAGAGGTGATGTTTCATCAGGACAATGCACGACCCCACACAGCAAGAATCACGTCACAAAAGATCGAAGAACTTGGTTGGGAGAAAATTACTCATCCACCTTATTCTTTTGATCTTGCTCCTTCAGACTACCATTTGTTTCATAGCTTATATAATCACTTGGAAGAAACAGCTTTTGTAACACAAGAATAGGTTAAAACTGACATTTGTGAGTTCTTCGAATCAAAGTCAAAAGAATTTTACAGTAATGGAATTAGTAAGCTTGTTAATAGATGGAAGGAAGTCATAGATAATCAGGGAAAATACATTGTTGATTGAATCTGTAATTAAATGTAACATTTGGTCACTTGTTTTCTTTATTCAAAATTCGGACAGAACTTATGGGATGACCTGATAAATAGTGTAAATAAGAAAGTAATAATTATGATTAAAGATAAAAGACTCCATAAAAAAGTTGGTGTATTTGTATAAAAACCAATAAAATATTGTTAAAGATTGATCTTCAAAATATGAAAAATTCCTGTATGTGGAAACAAGTAAATTGTCATTTCTTAGAGAAATTCAGTATGTATGACTGTATGATGGTCAGTCAAAAAGTAATGCAATTTGTATTATTATATGAGAAATAAGGAACACAATTAAACATATCATACACCAAGATATAACTGTACACCACAGGTTGACATCCCTACTTCTCAACATAATCATCACCTCTTTCAAATGAGAGCTTTATAAAACTCAGCTGGCTACTGATGTTGCCAATTTATTACAGCTGTTTCAACTTCTTCATCACCCCCATAGCATTTGCCCCTCAGTGCCTATTTCATTTGACAAAAGAGATGGAAGTTTGAGGGTGCTAATTCAGATGATTATGAAGAAGCAAAGCATATTTAGCAGTGCTGGTGGACAACATGTCAGTTAGTGACATACGATTTGTGAACTCAGTGAAATGCCTGTTTTTCCTATAAATATTTCATGTGTTTAACTGCCAGATAGGTTCCCATGAGAATGTGTTGTACTTGCTTTGTACCTTCTTCAGTTTGGTTGGTACAAATGAAATTGGCACTGTTGACTCTTTTTCCCTTCTCTAATAGGGAATAGCACCTCCTGTGTGATCTGACATATTTGAGGCTAGTAATAACTTTACAGTTAGATCTTCTGAGAGGTAACTGAGTTTAGTGTAATCCACTAAGGTGTTCTTTGAATTTGTAAAGGGTGTTCTCATAGCAACATTAAATTTGAAGTAATTATACTTTGTTTTTAGAACAGTTAAAGGTCGCAAAAATGTGTTAAGACTTTGGAATGAAACATCTATAAAAATGAGACCTATGAAATGTCTTAGTTGGCATAAAGATGTTTGTGTTGAGAGAAATTATAGTTTTGGTACCACAGGTATATATTTATCCATATTGATTTTGAAGATAAATATTGGAAAAATTATGTTAAATGTTTAATGTTCCTGTTCATACTTGCTAGTTTATCAATATGTCAATGTATGTGTTGCAAGCACTAAAGTGCCAATGAATATGAAAGGGTCTCGTTCAAGTGCACTGTATAGCCTAACATAATCTATGTTAAGAGAAAAAGAATGAAAAGTAACCCACAATAATAGAGATGAGGCATTGTTAAAGGGAATAGAGGGATTTATTTATACTTTCACTTTGGGGCTATTTACAAAAATGATTAGAGTTCATCTACATACATAAAAGTTGGTATTACATTGTAGTTGTTGAGAAAGATCATGTGAGGAAAATATACACATGTATGAGCTTTATCACATAGTAGAATTGGAAGATTTCATTGTGTAATGGCCTTGGCAGCTGTATTTGATCAATGACACTGGGTTTTAATGTGCAAGTTTCTTCAGTGAGTGTCCAGCCAAAGTGAACAAGGGACATCAAATGACAGTCATAGCTTGGGTGATCTTTTCTGGAGTCAAATAGATGGGCGTTTTGTTGGAGTGGCTCAAGAATGAACCGTTGCTTGAACCTACATAGATCTTTTCTGATTGGTCAAAAATATTTTTTTTTACTTTTTAATATCTGTTTTTTATCTCAGAAGAGCAAGCTTAAAATTAAGTCAATTTGTGTCATTTGCATGGTGGCTGTAAAAGTGAGCATTTCCATTTTTGTTAAAGAGTGGGAGTTCTGACATGCTACAATATATGGCTGAAAGGTAGACCTCTGCAAAATTAGTCCATCAAAATCTGAAATGATTAGGCTGTATTATGCAAACTAAAAAAACATTCTTGTGAAGTTAGAAAGTCCAGTGATTTATTTTTTTTTTAGGTATCATCAACTTACCTTTAATTAAATCTATTTTAGAAATTATTGCTTTACCTTTAAACCTATATGCATGGGAATTGTTATCTATACAGAGTAGTTATAGTATTAAGTTAATGAATATATCTTTACATAGATATCATATATGGGAGTGAAGTTTAGGCAGTTTGAGGGTTTAATTATGTCCTGTTGTAACATGTTTGGGAGTTTTTCTTCTGCAAGTTTTAATGTTGGTAACTCCAGATAATGTTGGCCTGCATTTTTCATATGATGTTTATATGATGTTCAGTATAACATTTAATCACTTCTCTGTAGTGAAAGGGTTTGAATAAATCCAGGAAAAGTTGCATGAACTACAAGAATGGGATAGATGCATTGAGTTCTGTTGATGTGTAATTAGATTTGGTGTCTGTCAAGATGAAATCTGTTTTGTTGTCAAATTAGAATTTGTTTTTTTTTTATATTGACAGATTGTATTACATCAGAAAATCAGTGCCCCAAATAGCTATCCTAACTTTTATTATGGTAAATTCCCAATTAAATGTATGTTTATTTCTAAGCTAAGTATTAATGTTTTTTTTGTTTTGTTTGAAAGTTCTAATTTTGTTATCACTGGATGTTTGTAACCAGTTTCTAGATATTAGTTTTTTGTCTGTATTGAGGACTTAATTTATCTCTTGTTTCCACTAAAAGTTTGTAGACACTTTATGATATAAAAGAGACAAAGTGAACAACAGTTTCCAGCAAAGGTGATCATCTTTAATTGTTGGAAATGCCATTTTGTGAGTTTTTACACTGAAATATGCAGGAGTTTGTAGGTATTGTGTTTCGTTTTTGTAATTACTATGGTATGTAGATTGTTGTTGCTGATGATTATGCATATATAAATAAAGATATATCATCAAAATGGGAAAGGTCTTTTTAAGAAATGGGTAATTTGTCCTTTCTAATTCAGTAGATGTCATTTTGCTAACTGCTTTGTTGTATATCTGATTATATTTCTAAGATGAGGTGTTGTAACTATTTACACTATTTACATTGTTCAGATTGTTGTTCTCATCTTTGTTGCCATATACACAATGTTTTGGCCATGTATACTCTGTCCTTCTTCAGATGATTAGAATTTTAAACTGAACCCTTCATTTTGTCCACCAGGGTAGATTGTTTTAGTTCCACGTGCCATGCCTCTTCCGGATGTCTCAGTATCATTTATCTCCCTTTAACTCAACTCTCCAAGGTTTTTTTTGTTCACATCAGCTGTAACCAGGTTTTTATCCACTGGACCATGTGTCTTTGAGGACACATGGTCCAGTGTATAAAAGCATTGACTGAATCCAGTGACTTGACTCAAAGAGTTGTGACTTCAATACCTGGTTACAGTAGAAGTGAACAACAAAAAAAATAATCTTGGAGAGTTGAGTTAAAGAGAGATAACTGATACTGCGACATCTGGAAGAGGCATGGCATTTGTTTATATGATAAATGCATGACAATTTTTCTCAACAGAATCTATCTTACACATTTACATGTATACCAGTCATCCATGCATTGAATATTGCTGCCACATCTTGTCTGGTGTTTTTGCTATGTATTTAGTGAATATTGTTAAAATCAAAAGGAAAATCTGCAATGTTATTGGTCCTGACCTGACATCTTGGTTTCAGTAACTTTTCCACCACTTTGACATAGCTTCCCTGTGCCTTTTCTATAAATATTTCCATAGTAATTGTTCTGATGAGTTTTCCTCTTTGGTGCTTCAACTTTACAAATTTAAATGCAATACTAGATTGCTAACTAGGTTTCATCATTTTAAAGTTGAAATTGTTAGATGTAACCATAAATTCTATTTTAATAGTTTCTTCTCTTGTACTCCTTGAAAGTGAAAATCTCTTCCAGCTTCTTACTTTCAAGTAAATTTTGCTCTTCAAAAATTTAATGCAATATCAATTGTTATATTCTGTCTTTTTAAATTCTTGCTCTTTTATTGCTCTCCCTCTTTAATAATGTTTTTCTTTTTCTCATATTCTGATGTAATGGAATAACCTATCACCCCCATGAGTGACTACACTATAGGTAGTAACTACCTATAAGTATCTTTAAGTCAACAGACTAGCTGGAATCTGTTGAGTACGATTCAGACTTACATGAGAACTTCTAACCTTCCACTAGTAGCACTCACTACTGAATTGACTTGTGATGACCTTGTGCATAACTGTTACCTTTATTCTTATTGTACTATTTTTTTACAATAAGCCTTTACTTATTTTATCCACTTTGTTTTTCAAGTATATATTCCTATTAGCACATAACATATTCTTTCACACACAGTAACCACTTGCATCTTAGTGGCTTTATTGCCTTATCTGGTATGAAATGTGAGAAAAAAATGATAACATAATGAACACTTTAACTTTGCATCTATCAGTTTATTAAGTTTCCAGTTTTGAAATTGTTGAGACCATATCATAGGTTTAAAATATTTTATGCCAATTTGAATTATTTTTTTAAAATTTGAATTTTGGCATCTCTCCTTTTGTGCCAATTGATTTTCTTCTGTGTATATAAGTATATGTTTCTGTTATTCTAGCATGAAAGCCATTGAGACCACTTCAAAGAGTCCTACAATATCGACAAAGGGAGATTTCTCTTTAGGAGTCTGATCATTTGAAGGTACCTGACTAAGATGCCTCATAGCACTCTGGAGCTCAAATTTAATAATATTTATGGGGAGGTTCTTTTACGTTAGCAGCAAATCCCCAAACAATATTCAGTAGAAAATTTTAGCTATCTAAAAATAGATGAATTCAATATTTATTTACTTCATTTACAACACATAATAATGGAAAAGGTTTATCATATTTAATCCTCTCTCTTTCGCAAAATTATAATACAAGCAAAATGAGAACAAGATAATAAAACAAAGATTATAACAGCATTAGATTACCAGTTCATTACAGAAGTTATCAGTTTGTAGTAGAATTGTCTAGTTTATTGAAGAGGGATATTTTCTTGTATTGGAGATATATATATATTTATATGTATGTTTGAGCAGATATGGTTACTTGAAGTATTTTTTAAATGGGAGATAGTGTAGTGATAATATTGTCTTGTATGATATTTTGGGACTGAATGTTTTTCCAGAGGGGAAATGAGACACAGCTTGTCATTATGGCATCCTCTGGCTGAAAATAGTGAGAGAGGGTTTTAGCCCTTTCCTTTTATATTGCTTTATGAAACATCACCTAGCAAGCTTTAAGAAAAGTTCCCTAGCAGGTAATGTAAAGTAACTCTATAATTATTTACAAATGTATTTCCAAACTGAAACTTGTAACCTGATTGCAAACATGCAATTCTTCTCTTATCAACTTCCTGTTTTTTGTAGCTTTAAGTAATATTTTTCTCTGTACAATCCCTCCATCTCTCTGTTCTGCTGTTCATTTACACGAGCTTGTTAGGTAGGTTACTCACTGTTTCCTATGAGTGTTAAGTTCTCCAAGTCTTCTTTCTTCATTATTTGTCTAAGAAATTTTAACTGTTTCTTTTTTCTTCTCTTTTACTTAAAATTTCTTCATTGCTCACATGATCAATCTGTGGTATTCTGAGCATCATTTCATAGAAGCATATTTCTGTTACCTCAAGTTTCTCCATCTCTGCAGAAATTGTCAAGTATTCATTGACATATGGGAGGATTTACAGTACATATTAGGTCAACACTCTTTTCATTGAATCTAATGAATAAGCAATTAAATGATTTATATTTTTTCTAATGAACATGCAATTAAATTCTTTACATTTGTTTCTAATGAACATGCAATTGAATGCTTTGCATTTGTTTCTAATGAACATGCAATTCTTCTAAACATTTTTAATTTTAAATTCAAATTTTGGATATCAGCCATGAAACTTTCTGACTCTTAGAAATTGAATTGTGAGATTTTTTTCTCACTCATTATTCACTCAACAAAGTCAAGATAAGAAGTTACATTGAATTTTAAAAAAATATGTTTAGAATTTTTGGTAATTTTCTTTGGAACCGACTTTTTTTTAATAAAAGATGCAATTATTTTTTAAATTTGTGTAATAATATCTGTAAAGCATAATTTAATTATCATTTTGAGAAACACGTTTTGTTTGTAATTAGTTTAATTAAACCATGAAGTCATGAAAGGCATTTTTCTTAATCCTTGTCTGAAAGCAATACAAATTGATTAAAGGATGTTTATCCGAGATGTGGTGGGGCATTTTCTCTTCAATTTCAGTAAAGAGTTTTTGTGCAATTGTTTCTTTGCTGCAGGATATCCATAAAGTTGCATCAGCACTGCCCAGAAATGGATGCAAGTACATGAAGAATCCCATTTAATAATGTGGCTTCATGTCACCAAATCTCAATTCACCTAGGCATCAGTATGATAATATTAAACAAGCTTTCAGAATATACCACACAGTAGTTTGCAACAGTTATTGAAAGAAATGGAATCAGAATGGGATAGTGATTCTGCAGTTGAGTTTGACAATTCATGGAGTCAGTTTTCAGATAGATTCAAGGTAAAAGGTTTCACCATTTGTCATTAGATATGTATCCAATAAATTGCCAACTATATACATTATGTGTATTCAACTGTTTTCTTTTGATTTCTTGATATATTTGCTGTGTATGTTGGCTTGGTAGAGTAGTGATTCTGTTAGAAAAAGTGAGAGTGGGAAAAATCAGGGTGTAGATTATTATTTGGATAATATTCAATGGTGGTACTCTCAAGGATTTTCCTTCTGAATTAATTATTTTCTTTTTTTATGAGTTGCATTTATAAAATCAAGAATGTGGTTGAATTTATGTATGACCAGTGCATTAGTCAAATTGTTATGTATAAGATTTCTTTTGTGTATATAGATGCATTTTTTAAATTTCTGCATGTTTCTCCAATGTATTGTGAGGAACAATTTTGGCAATTTATTTTATATATGCCCACTTCTGAAATATTATTGTTATAGGTGTTTGTAGATCTGATTATATCCATAATGGTTTGGGAATTGGTTGAGATGGGATAGGTTGTTCTGGATCACAGACATTATGGAGTTGGTCAGTAGTATTATGTATCGGTTATTGTATAATTTATTATTATGGATGATGTTATTTTTGTTGTGGTTGTATATTTTGTATATCTTGCATTAATATGGATATTGTAGGTTTTTGAATGGGTTTTCTATGTATGTTTCTTCTTTGGTTAAATTTTGGGGATTGCAAATTGGTAATGCTCTTAAATAGAAAACTATAATTATACCAGATTTATTTTTGAAGGAGTGGTTTGAGTGGAAAATGACCAGGTCATTTTGTTGGTATCTTTTCTATACATATCAAAATTAAGCTCATTATTGTTTTTGGATAACATTATATCTAGGAAGGGAAGAATGTAGTTGGTTTCAGTTTCAAACCTGAAGTCATTGTAGGTTCAACATTTTTAAATTGGTTGACAAGATCTGTTAAATTAGTATTTTGTGGATATATTAGTAATGAGTCATCGATGCATCTGAAATAGAAGAGTTTGAAGGTAGAATGTTTTTGAATGATTCACTTTCTAGGAAAACTAAGAATAGACAAGCAGGAATGGTGCTAAGAGAAGATCTCATTGGTAAACAAAATTTCTGTCTATAGAGGTGATTATCAAAAGTTAAGAAACATTGCTTGATGATTAGCTGTCATATTTTTATGATTTTATGTGTAGGTAGAGGTAATTTAATTTCTGTTTTTGTTAGATGTGTTTTTAGTAGATTTAGACATTTCTCTATAGGGATGTTTGTATAAAGAGATTTTATGTCTAAACTAGCCATATACTTGTTTTTGATGTCTATGTTTTTTTAATTTGTTTAGGAGGTAACCGAAATTTTTTATGTGTGATGGACTAATAGTTGGGTTGAGATTTTGCTTAGTGTGCTGGCTAGTTTATCTGGGATGCTACCTATCCATGATATGATTGGTCTCATTGATATGTTTATTTTATGTTTTTGGTAGTTCATATAATGTGGTGTTCAGTAAGTTTTATCCAGGAGGTATCTTTATTTTATAGTAGCTTTTTGATATTGTTTGTGAATTTTTGTGTTTCTTTTGTAGCTAAGTTTTCATTTACTTTATCATAGATGTTGTCATCATTAATGAGATCTCTCAATTTTTGTTGGTAAATATATTTATCCATAACTACAATCCCCCTGACCTTACAAGAAATAGATACGTGGATGTTTTTTATTGTTTGTTAATTCTTTCAGGGCTTTTATATATCTTCGTTAGTTGACTAACAACATTGTGTTTTTGTTTATAGAAACTTTGTTCAAGTAAATTCATGTCTTTTTTGCCTTGAAAACGTTCACATAAGACTAAACATGTCAGGTAATACTATATAGTTTTGCCATTGCCTTTTTACATATTGTCTTTTTCTACAGATTAATTCTGAGAATTATATATATATATGTGAAAAGTGTATGTATATAAATATAAAATATATATATATATATATATATATATATTATTATTTATATATTATATATTATATACGATACTTAAATTGAAGTTTAAAAGCAGTAAATTTGACCTTGCTAACCAATCGATCATCTGTGGTAAAATCAGTAAAAGCACATTAGACTATATGACGGTTCTGTATAGGGTACAGGTCCAAATCCTGTTGGAGGACAAAATATTTTCTATGAAAATTTCTTGGACATTCAGGCCGGTAAATGTTATTTAATACTGTTTATTATAAACAGAGCATTTACTTAAATATTTGTATCTATAAAAAGAATATTAAACATAAAAATGTCTTAAAATGTATATATATATATATATATAATAGTGTATATAAAATATATCATATTTAAAAGAAATATTTTATTTGACCTATATTAGAATGTTTAATCATGCTTCATTTTTTCAATTTTTTTATTTATAAAGATAATTGTTATTTTTAAAAAACTGATTTCTTTTTAAGTCATTACAAATGCTAACTGATAATGTGATTTAGTTCATTCATTTTGGGATAAGTTGGTATTATTTGGAGTTATTGTCATGAACAAAAATTTGACGTGTTAAAAATAGAGAGAATTATGGTCTCAAATAGTTTTATCAGTTAGACACTACCAATTTTCCAGCATTTTGGTTTCAGAACCATTGCAGATTATCCATTTTGCTATATTAACAGAAGTCAACATCATAAGAATTCAATAATGTACCTCTGACTCACTAATTATACATTTCTGATATCTCTGCAGAATTATTGACTATTAGAAACTTATATTAAACTATTGTTACATGCAATGCTGCCTGTGGCTGCCCAGTTAATTAGTCTGGCAATTGTGTGATATTCAAATGCTTGCTCATAATTTTATCTGGATTATAAAAGGTGCTGGGTCATCAGTTGCTAGAAAATCAGTGGTGCACATGAAATATTCTGCCTTAGAGTACTAAATGACATGTTTAATGTGTTTTATACTTAAGAGTTAAACACTTTAAAAACATTTCAGCAACTGGTGTAAAAAAGATTTTGTAATGCTGAAGCCATCAATGAGTATAAGTTTCTGTGAGAATTTTTTTTCACAAATTATGAGAATAAATTTGAAATATAATTAAAAAGAAAGATAAGATACATTTCAAAATAGTAAATTTAACTTTGAGACTCCAGCAGATACACATGATGGCTTCAAAAACAACTCAAAATTTAGAATTTTATTAGTATAAAATCTTAAGAAGAATTAAGTTAGTTAAAGCTAATGACAAAAATAGTATAAACTTTAAGTCTATCCCAATACACACACACACGTGTGTGTGTGTGTGTGCACACGTGCATGCATGTGTAAATTAATCATCTGCTTGTCACATTTAATAAAATCTAAAAAAATGGTAATTCCTAAACTATAAGAGGTTCTATCCACAGGATACTGAGCACTGTATTATAAAAATCAATGATAACCTGTACATAACTAGAATTACATTTAAATTAAATAATTGTGTATGTGTGTATAAAATATTAACATTAAAAACAAATTTAAATTTCTATATTATAGATTTTACTTTATTACTTTTTAATTCTCTAACTCTTCAAATGTCGAATGTATAACTATTTCTAATTTCTATATTTCTAGTTTTTCACTATATTAATTATATCTTATAATTGTTCCCTGTTCTAATAATTCTCTTTCCTTTTATCACTTACACCTCTTTATCTATATTTTAAGTTTTTTAAATATAACTTTGTATTGTTGTATTTTTCAATATAACTTGTTTTTGGTTTAACTTATCTTTAAAGTAAAAATTTTTTCTAATGTATAATTTATTTTATATTTTATTCTTAAATATATTTTTATTCTTTAATATAACCAATTTTTTTTATGAATTATAATTTAAAAAATATATTCTTACTTAAATTTAATATAAATTATCTAAATATGATTTATTTTTAATTTTTTAAATATACCTTATTTTTTAAGTATAATTTAACTTTGGAAGACTATTTTTAAGTAACAACTTGTATTTTTAAACCTAACCTTATCTATATAAATATTTTTTATAAAACTCCCTTTTTGGTCCTATTTTAGTTTCAAATTGTGTTAATTCATTCTTCATATAACTCCCAATTTAATGTCATAAGGTTAATATCCAGGTTTAATTGTATAAAACCACTTCTCTTTAAAGCTAATACCTTCCACCCTCCCCTGACCACAGTATTGTGCATTTCATCTGACTGAAACATTGAAATGGATAAATTATGTATTTATTTATTTGTATTTGTCACAGTTAAATTTCTAATTCTGACACAAACTCTGTCTATACACCAGGGTTGAATAAGACTGGCGAGATTTTCATCAGTTGAAACAGATCTATCCCCCATATGAGGTAATTTTGAATTTTTTGTGTAATACTACACACACACACACACACACATATATATATATATATATATATATATATATATAGACATAACTCCCTTTTTGGTTCACTTTAAGTTTCAAATTAACACTTCATTCTTCATATAACCACAATTTAATGTCATAAGGTTAATATCCGGGTTTAATTTTATAAAACCTCTTCCCTTTAAGGCTAATACCTTTCACCCTCCCCTGACCACTGTCTCATGCATTTCGTCTGACTGAAATGTATAAATTCTGTATCAAATTTTCAATGGCCATCATAGTTAAACTCCTAATTCCAACACCAACTCAGTTCAAACTCCAGGGTTGAATAAGGCTGAGGAAGTTTTTTCAGTGGTTAAAATAGATCTATCTCCCATATGAGGTAATTTTGAATTTTTTTTGTGTAATATTATTTATTGGCTCAGTTATAATAAATACATTGAGCTCTTTTTGTGGATCAGTTTTAATATTTTATATTAATAGGATCCACTTGAATTATATAACAGATTTATACCTTTACTATATATTATATATATATATATATATATATATATATAATAAACAATATATAAATATATATATATATTTAAAATATATATATATATATATATATATATAAACAATATATAAATATATATATATATATATATATATATATATATATATATATATATATATATATTTAAACAATAAAAAAAAAATGTCCAACATTTGGATATTATTTATTAAGTTGGTCCTAAGCTTTCATCTTAAATAAGTGATCCTCAGAGAAAAACATAGCCATGTGCATAATATTAGGCATATATTAGTTGATAACACAATAATATTCACACATACACACAATAAAAAAAACTTCTGATATTGAAGGTCATATACATTAAATCGAAGCAACCCACAGTCAACAAAATTGCATTTTAAATTAGTCACACCACATTACATTGAATCTAGACATTGTTTCTGTTGTAATACTTCAGTTTATCATGTGGTATGATGTCATAGAACCGCGTCTCTTGAACTTACAATTTGCATCTGCTATTCTGCGACCGTTATCATAACATAGCAATTTTCTATGTCAAAATAACAAAATATCATATTTGACAGTAGATATCTTTGTTTCATATCTGTATAACCACTCTGAGGATTGCTTATATGAGCCAAAAGCTTAGGACTAACTTAATAAAAAAATATCCAAATGTTGAACAATTTTTGTCTTTATTTTCACCAGAAATTAAAGCAAATATTTGAATATTAGAATGGTTCACGATCAGACATAATCGATATTCATGCTCTGTTATATTTAATAATATATGTTTAAATAATGATCTACTGCCCCAATACTCTAAATATATATATATAAAAGTATATATATATATCAATTTATATATATATATATATATTTAAAAAAATAAATATTTAAAAAAACAACAATCATAGCAGCATCTATATATTAATATATATAGATAAACCTACTTTCCTGAAGATCCGTTTAGGTGAAACCTAGGTAGGTTTATTTTGGCTCACTAGGTTTATCTAGGTCTGCTCTACGGTTGTATTGAGCTCTTTTGTTAGTTAGTTGTTTACTCGTATCGGGTTTTTTCTTTGGGCTTCAAGCCTGCATCTGTGCGATTTTTTTTTCGACAGACTTTCATGTTTGTAGCTCTTTCTTTTTTAAACCTTTTTTTCCCTCGAGATTGATTTGATTATTGGCAAATAAAAAATTCGAGGTTTTTCGAAACAGTATAGTTATCTATATTTGTATGTATTAATATATATATTAATTTTTATATATATATATATATATATATATATATATATATATATATATAAGGCTAAACCTTACAACAATCATAGCAACATCTGTAACCTTTGTCAACAAGAAAAATTATCTATAATAAGATTTCCAGACCCAAAAAACATTTTGAATCAGAGATCGGAAATTATGACCTGTTGTATACATACTAAAATGTTCCTTTTGAGTTCATATGAAGTGGGATGAAAAGAAAATATGTATATTTCATTTAACCTCCACGCACCAATACAATTCCAATATACCTCATTTCCCCTCATCCTCTTCCTCCTCACCTTCTATCATGCCTCACATTGTGTGCTTATTTATTTATTTATTATTTTTAAAAAGAAATAAAGTGTTAGGAAATCAACTAACTGAAATCGCCTGAAGATACCAAAAGTTTGAAACTAAGGTAACAGAATAAGCTGATCTCCTAATTTTCTATATATATATATATATATATATATATATATATATATAATTATTGTCTGTGATTTGCCATAGTATAGATAAATTTTCTATATATAATGGTTAAAAATTAACTACATTGTAAGTGTATTCTGACCAAAAAGTTTTCATCAAGTTAAATTTAATCTTGTAATTACATTTTTTTCTCAGTATTAAGAGTTCATGTTGCAAAGGTGAAAACAAAGTAATTTAAAAATACTAAAGATTGAAGAATATAAAAGCTTTTTAATTTAATTTGGTAACATGAAGCAAGCAAGTACAGAAATTTCACTATCTGGAAAGTGTTATAACAGAAAGTAGAAAATGTGACACAGAAAACTGTAAAAACTTCTTAAACTAAACAAAATACTTAGAAATAGGAAAATTTTGTTAGAAACAAAGAAAAGTCTTTTGAACTGTTATATGATAGCAATCCTCCTATATGGCAGTGAATGTTGGATACTTTCCTCACAGATGAAGAGAAGACCTGAAGCAACAGAGATGTGGTTCTACAGAAGGATGCTGAGAATACAATAATAAAGAGGCAGCTGAAATTTCTGGGATACATAATGAGAAGAGTGCTTAAAGAATTAGACAATTCACAAGATATATTGAAGGTAAGAGGGACATAGGGAAAGTTACCTAACAAGGTTGTGTAAATGTTTGGCAGAATATAGAATGGGAGAGATATTAAAAACAAAAAGCTGCTACAAAGCTACAAAGGATAGGAAATTGTGGAGAGTAGATTACATAAAAGAAACCTGATCTTATTAAGAAGCACTTCCAAA
The DNA here is from genome assembly GCA_903632075.3 of Acanthosepion pharaonis. Classification (NCBI taxonomy): domain Eukaryota; kingdom Metazoa; phylum Mollusca; class Cephalopoda; order Sepiida; family Sepiidae; genus Acanthosepion; species Acanthosepion pharaonis. The sequence goes on from CAHIKZ030000224.1 coordinate 5,508,862, forward strand.
AAAGAAAAAACAAAATTATGTTCAGTAATCATTTGGTAAGATTTTGATCAGATGAACTTTTCTGCATACATTTGCAAAACTAAATCTCTAAATTTTACATTAGCAGTAGCTGTATATATTATTAGTGAAACTTAACTCTCATTCTTTTATTGTTTCTTTATTGATAAGCTTCTTCTAAAATGCTTTTCAGTTATTAATAAATAATCCTAATATTTCTTGAATTGTCATTGTTGATAGGCAAAATTATTTCAAAATTTGTTTCTAATATTAATTAGATGTATATTCTAGAGATCAGAACTTACAGAATAGAAATTGCAAAGATTCTTGCTTTCCACAACTAAATTATTTTATATAAGTTTGCCAAACAATAGTTAACTCAAACTGATTTATATGAGGATGCATCAATAAGCTTATAACCTAAAATTGTAGTTATTAACTGAAATTTGATCTGAAATTTTCAGTGTATGTTGATGGACTCTCCTAATGTCTTTGGTGCAACAATTCAGATCCTAGAACTGAACAATCTGACTACCGAGCAGTCATAATTATGGTGGTGAAGTCTTGTGTAGAACCATCCACACTTTTCAGAAGAAATGAATACAGAAAACAGCCATCCTCAGGTTTTGAATTTAGAGTTGTCCTTCTTCTATACTGGCTACCAACTTAGGTTAAAGAGCTGAATCTGTCCTACTGTTCAACCTATAGCTGTGGGAAGATGAAGAGATAGCTTCCTACCTTCCCCAAGGGAAGTTACACATGGAATTTGAACTCAGATCTCCAATTTCTCATTCCTAGCTGCTATCCTTTACACTACACGTGCATTCTTTTTTTCAATGTATAATGAGGAAGTTCTATATGTTTGATTAATAGCAGGTAATTTAATGACAAAAGGAAAAAAATCTCCTATGTTACATGTTTTGTCCTTTGAAAGGACTTCTTCAGACTAATACTAGCTTTATTTATGAAGTCTTATATAGATAGGGATTATAGGTCAAACAAAGCATTCAGTTTAAAATTTACTGAAGGTTACTTGAATCAAGAAACATCTGAAGAAGGCTGGATATCATAATGGGTGAAACACTGCAATAATAGCAACAAATACAAGAACATTAGTCTGAATATAAATGTAATTAATGATAATTCATCTTACAAAATTCAAGTAAATAAATATTTGTTGTATAAAATAGTTAGATATGGATATCAGAATGTCTGAAATGCTGTGATAATAACAACAAAGATGAGGACATTATTCAGAATATAAATAATTTAAATAATGATAACTCCTCTTCCAAGAAATTTAAATATTTGTTGTATAAGATAGTTTTTTCATCATCAGACTACAGACTTATTGATTTACTTCCTTATATCACTGAAGCATATGTCACATTACTAGTAATATTTCTTCTGTCAAACAAATGCCTTGCCTTTCTGCGAAAAAAGGTTATTTAATTATTGTCGCTTTATCATATGCACTTTTTTTGACATATATAAGAATATCCTGCTTGTTTCGTGTTAGCCAATTATAGCAATCATTTCTAACTTTGCAGCAAGGTCCAACCTAATAAGTGAGATATTTTTTTTCTTGTGTATAAAAAAGTATTGGATTGAATCTATTCAGCCTACTCAAAGTTTGACTGTTAAGATCAATACTTTATCTCATTGTCATATTTTGATTACTTTCACATGGAGGGAATCTACTTTGATGTGCTATCATAACTCCCTATCTATCTATCTATCTATCTCTCTACTACTACGAAAATTATTGAAAAGATGTCAGACGAACATCTTCCTTCAAGGTGATTGTCATTCTTACATCAGTCTTATATAGTATGTATAGAAAGTTAAAACTTTCTAATCTCTTTATTTTCTTGGCAAGATTGTTTTCAATTTATTTATCTTTTTCTTTTCTAATACTCAAGTATAGAAATCTGCTTTTCATTCTTTGTTTAGTTACATATAGGAGCTAATGTTCTATATACATTTTGACATATTTTCCTAAACTTCAGATCAACCTATTTACATTTCTTTCTATTCCATTTACAGCACTACCATTTTTCCAAGAGGTGGAATTTTATTTATTTAAGAAGTTCTTTACATTCTTGAATTAGGTAGAACTATACAACAACCACTTAGATATATCTTGATTTTATTGCAAAACTATCCTATAGTTATATCATTCAGTAGAAAATTTTAACATTCTCGACATAAATGAATTCGACATTTATTAAAATTCCTTTGTAAAATATAAGAATGAAAATGGTTTATCGTGTTAATACACTCTCTCAAAATAATAATAATACAAGCAAAATAAGAAAATAATGAGGAAAGAGGGCTTGGGAAATTTGATACTCACAGAACAGATTGAAGGCAAAGAGGAAAACAACACATAACCTACTTAGCTAGTTTTAGAGAAAATAGAAATAAAAAGGACACTTAACATCAGGAAGAGAGTGTTAACATTTCTAGGGCATATAATGAGGAAAGATAGCTTGGAAAATTTGATACTCACAGGACAGATTGAAGGCAAAGTGGGATAGATGAAAACAATGCATAACCTACTTAATGAGCTTGAGTAAATTATTGGCAAAACAGAGTTCAGAAGAAATAACAGACAAAATTTATTAAGAGCTACAAAAGGAAAGAATTTGTGGCGAGCCATGATTGCCTATGCCCTGAGAGGACACAGCATTTAAAGAAAAAGAATAACTTTTATGGTTCAAAATATCACAGAAAGAATAAAATATGTCACTCCTTGCTTAATTTTCATCTATGAAGCCACGTGAATTAAAGTATATCATTGCCAGTCTTATTTGTATGCATCTCTTTGAATTTCATTCTTAATCATTTTATGTACCTATTCCCTTATCTTCTTTTCTTCTTTTTTTGGCTGGTACAAATTCTTTTTTTTTTTTCAAATTTTTTTTCTTTTTTAATTGAAGTGAATTTAGTTTATTTTATTTGAATATTAGTTCTTTGGCTCATACAAGAATTAGATGTTATCTTAATTCCTGGCTCACAAGCTTTATATTTCAGTTTCAACTCTGAGTGCCATACACATTGCTCAGGGACTTCTTCTATGTTGCTTGTCTGTCTTTTTGGTTTTTGTTTGTTTCTTTGTGGGTGTGGGTGATAGGAATAGATAAGCTTTCCTATCACCTGGTCAATAATTCTCTCCCTTCTCTTGAACATAAGTAGAGGCACATCCCTTGTTTCCTGTTTAGGAATGGGTTCCTGGATCCTTTCTTTTTCTCTGGCCTCTGTAGTGGTGCTGTCATGAATCTCTTGTGATGTGTGCAATTTGTGGCAATGTCTCTTCATATTGAGGGTACCGGGTTGACAGTTTTCTGGTTGCAGTTTCTGATTGGTAGTTAGGAGCCCAAACTCTTGCATAGCATCTTGAGAGGTTGCTCTGATCAACAGTTGCATAATATCAGGGTTCTTGCAGTGCCATGTCGTGTATGGAAGGGTGTACCTGCAGGCACTTTTGGTGGGCAACCCTGAGGACACATTATGTTGCAGTCTGTGCCAGTTCCTTTCTGTCCATAAGATGATTATCTGCTACTATTACTTTGTAACTCAATATGACCTTAAACAATCAAAAAAATAAACCTAAACCAGCTCAAAAAAATCACCTAATCTCTTTACCTTTAACATTTCTTTTCCAACATCCATGGCATTCATACCAACTTTTGCAGTGTGGACTCATTCCTCTTTGAAAAGTCTCCTGATATACTAGCTCTATGTGAGACTAACCATAACTCGTCAATCCCCTCCTCTGATTTCTTGATTCCCAGCTACCTTCCTCTCCTAAGAAAGGGCTCTAAAATCCACATGCATGACCTGGGAGTTTATGTCCATGATCATCTTCTGCTGGCTAGGGAACTCACTCTTGAATCACCAAACTATTTGTATATATGTCTCCATCTACCTCTCCTTAATTCAGTAAGCTAACTTTTCTTTCTCTATCATTCCCCTTCTTCTCACGACTATGGTGTACTCGATAGCATTTCTGATAATATAGACAAAGCCATCTCTCAACATCCATTTGCATACATATTCGTGTTCGGTAACTTTAATGCCCACCATACCATGTGACAAACAATCTGTAACTGACCTTGCTGGCATACAAACCTTTAACTTTTCAATAACTCAATCCCTCACACAAGTGGTTGACTTTCATAAATGTTTCCCTAGTAATCCTGATGGTAACATTTCCTTCTCAATCTCTGTTTTACCATCATCGCTGACTCTTGTCATGCTACGCAGCTCTGCCCTCTTGGAAACTCTGATCATTGATTATTTTATCATATATTTGTTCTTTCTTTGTGCATTTGCATTTATGGAAATAATTCAATAATTGTCAGATGCTTCCTAATATTATATATAGTTTTTAAGTAACTAATTACTAGACATAACTAACAAGTTCCCTGCTAAAAATGTCCTCAGGGATTGTTGTTTAGTAGTAATTTAGGCTTCCACATGCCTGCCCTCAGTCGTGGACCCCAGTCACAAGGTTGTGAGGCCTGATATATGGATCATCTTGATATATATAATCTGTGTGCAAGTAGTGTAATGGTTAGCAGCTTAAAAAGAGAAATCAATGAGCTGTGTTCAAATTCTAGCCAAGTTTGTTGCACAAATAATCTTGAGAAAGGTGTGAATCCATCTCTCTCTCTTCTACAAGCTATTGGTCAAATAACAGAGTATAATGGGTTCTCTAGTATTGGTTGGCAACCAGTCTAGGAAATGAATAGCTGTGAATTCAAATCTGTAGATACCTGTTTAAAGACTTCATGATATTATAGCTGCCTGTAGTCTGGTGGTTAACTTCTAAAAAAGCTGAACTCTTAGGCTCTCATACATCAAAATATTAATAATAAACATTATATATATGATAAAAAATAGTTTTAAGGTATGCTATAATTTTGGGTAAAAGTGGGTATAGAACATATGTAAATATAAATGTGGACACTGACATTAACACCAAGTGGTGACAGTATGTTATATGCTGGAATGTAATCTTCAAGCCATTTAAACTTCCACATCAGCTTACTAGCTAATTGATTTTCTTCCCAAAAGGATCTTCAGGCTGCAAGTGCTAATTTTTCCACATGGAATAAGATGGAAAAATGGACAAATTTCATTCATCCAAGAGCTTAATATAAACAAGTTGGTGTGCAAATGATTCAATTTTGTTATATTCCTTTTTGCTGTATAGAGAGAAAAAATGGTGATGAAATCATAAAACTACACTTATTTATTCCAAGGGGCAAACAAACTAGGCAAGGAGGTGGTGTACATTTCCCAGGAGTACTTGCTATACTTTTATGCCCATATATTTATTATTATCAAATTTACTAGTAAATATACAATGTATTGTATAAAAATATTTGCTTCGTTAAAATTCTGTCCTTAAATGATGAGACTGGAGAGACTTCTCCAGGGTGCAGGCCTGAACGATGGCATGTGGGAGCTGTGCACTACCCAGACCACATGCTTCCCACTCGTGGCCTTACCAACAATAGCCAGACCAGTGAATTACATTTGGGGCTGTTTCGGCTGCAAGAATTGCCAGAAGCTTGTCAGTGTTTTCTGTCTGGATTTACTTCCACAGTCTTTTCTATATTTGGATATGACTTCAAGACAGCAGAGGTTTAAAATCCCAGGCTGATGCGCTTCATCTACCTGAGACAGTTGGTTATGAGCTTGGAACTGGCATGCATTAAGAAATATACATAATATCTTACATTAATTGCACAATTCCAAGTCTCATGTTGAAGAAATTTTCAACTGCTGGAATTATTATTAGTCATATACCTACCTATATTTACCCATTCAGTTATATATATATATATATATATATATATATATATATATATATATATACACAGACACACACACACACACACACACACACATATATATATATATATATATATACACACAAGTTGTAATCAAATATAGATCATAATCTGACAGAATGATAAGATAAAGAAAGAGCAGGAAACGTTTAGCAATTTAACATATTTTACTTTTATTAAATATGGTATTTTTACTTTTCTGCTGTTTGATTTTCATTGTTTAATCATATTTCACATGCATTTGACTTGTTAAACAAATGTTAGCATAATTTTTGGCATTCCAAACTCAAGGAGAGATAACAGATCCATTCAAAGTTTCAAGAAATTAATGGATTCCATGCCTAACTGAAAAACCATAAATATATCCTTATATATGTAAGTGTATAATAATTCTAGTTTCTCTGTAGGATTAAGATGATAATGTATGTTTGTGTGCATATTTGTCTAGCAGACATTATGCTTGTTGGTTTTTCACATATTGATTTGGGAAAGTTTTTATATACATACTGTTTGTTTTAGATAAACATACATTAGATTCTATAAGAAGGTTAGTGATAACGTGTGTTTATAATTTGTAATATTGTTATTAGTAGGATCTCAAAGTACTTTAGATGTAAAGAATTATGTTTTTAATTAGGGCAGCATTTGTAAAATCACTGTTATGGCTAGTTTTGCTCCTGTGTATTGCAACAACCATTCAAACTCTCTCATAATGAAAAATCGAACAACACAAAAGTAAAAATACAAGAATTTCTTTCTTTGTTTACTCCATATTGCAGTTTCTGATGAAGCTTTAATAAAAGTGAAACATGTTAGAATAATAAATATTTCCTATTTGTCCTTTATTTTGTATGTTTATATATATATATATATATATTTGTGCATTTAGGCAGCAAATTCTTTTTTAGGCATGTCTGATTAAATAAATTACAGACATGTCTGCTAATGTTTAATAAAATCTGTTCATATTCATGAATAACCTTCTGTGCATTAATGTTAAAGGATGAGAGAAATGTGGTATTTCAATTTTTTAATGTTATAATGTTACAATATAAAAAATTACTAATCGACAACACAATTATCCTACACCAGGAAAACAGCAAATTCAGATACTAGAAGCAATTTATATTTAAAAATTAAAGACTGCACTGAACAGAATCAACTATGTAACATTCTGAAATGCCTGTAAAGGAACAGTTTTTTCAAACATTAATGCGTGCATAAACATGACATTATAACATAAAAAAAATTCCATAAAGGATAATGTTTTCACATTCTAATGGACACTAACCACATTGTTAACCATTTTGCATTTAAAAGCATAATGAAAAAATTATGGTCATGGATAACACAGCATAAATTTTTCTAAATACTTGTACTAATGAACAACATATAGTTTTGTACTACTTGCACCCCTGAAGATGACCTTGGAAAAAGGTCAAAAGTACTTGGGAAATGAAAATAAAAGAAATTTAAACAGCTATAGCTCATCCTTTAACATCAATACACAGAAGGTTATTCATGAGTATGAACGGATTTTATTAAAAATTAACAGAAATAATGTTTTTAATTTATTCAATCAGACATATATATATATACAAGTAAATATTGAAGTCAACACTCATTGTGTCTAGCATGAAACAGCCTGTTGCCTCTGAGCGTTGACTTCAATGTTCACTTTTATATATATACTTACATATGCTCTATCTCTGATACTGACCACTTTTTCCCATAAATATAGCACACCTTAAAACTATATTCCTTCATATATATATATATATATATATATATATATATATATATATGTAAGGATGTTGATTTTTCACACTATCTCAAGCAAAACATTTGGAAGGAAACTCACATCAATACTAGAAAGAGTGATAATGGTGGACGTGAGAAATCTATTTTTTTTAATCATTTCACCCTGAATAAAGCAATAATATCACTATGATGCAAAGGGTTACTGAGTGTAAAAGAATATGATTTTCTGAGGAATTGTTTGAAGAGAAAGATTTTTATGAATTTCAATCAACGGTAAATGAATGCTGAAATTTCCTGTATGGCTAATCTCACAATTACCATAAAATATATTGTATAATTATTAGGTTTAAATGTGTAATGAAGCAACAAATGCAAATAAATTGGCTGTATTTGAGCTATCATTTACTCAGAAATATTCATCATCATCATCATCATCATCATCATCATAATCCTCATGACTGAGTGTGGTCATAGGGTCACTGCACAACTGAGCAACTGACCATTTCCCTCTAGATATCTGGGTTGAAAACCAGAGAGATATCATTCATGTGTAACATGTCTTGGTCAAGTAGACCTGGTGGAGACTATTCTTCCCCAAACCAAACTAAAACTGATGTCCTCCAACTTGAAGGTTCACATTGGTCATGGATACATTGTTGTTGATTCCATCAGGAAAATGGCCATTGACTTCAGTTTATGAAGCCTGGCTCATATATAACTATGGAGTTCAGTCTACCCCATTGGGCTAGATGGCCGTTGACCCTACAAGATGGTTCATCCACTTCTTGATAGGTCTTGATTTTAATCCTGTAGGGTGTCTAGCCACCCTCCTTATCATAAACACCTAGTGAAGGAATCAGTTTATTCACCAATGATCCAACCAGGCAGCAGGTAGCACTCACACTGAGCTGACATGCTAAAATATTATAAACTTATAACTAGATAAAAGTTATTCTTATAGACATAGTAATTACAATTCAGTTTGCATCATAATAACAAGGCATTTTTTAAAGATATGATTACACATTGGTCTACAATGAATAGACAATTGATCAGGATAGCTTGGAATGCTGATGTACTCACCTCCCACTTCTTCCACAGTAGCATGGTGGGTACAACTCTGTCTGGGGATGACTTGTGATAAAATTGGATACAAAATTTGTGACTGGAATTTTATTCATTATATTTTCTGAATTTCAAAAAAAAATTTTTTTTTTAATGAAATAATATTTTAATATGTATGATTATATAGGTGGCCAATAAATTTTATATGGATTCAAGTTGATTTTTCTTTGGATTAACATTTTGTGTAATCAGTTCATTTAAAGAATTCCAATAATAGAAATAGCGGAAATGTGACAAAATGATTTGGTAGTATTCATTGTATAAAATAAAATATAAAATTTTCCTCATCTATAATTAGAATTAATCCTAGATGGATTCAAATATACAGACTGCGATGAGTAAATTATTGCCATTTCATATTTTTAATTTTGTGCATGCACACTGTTTTTGATTTTGTCAACTGCACAGTATAGTAGGGTCTATTGGGCACCCCCCTGTGAGAAAAAGGACACCATGATGCAATTCACTGCTAGAAATTTGGAAATTGTATGCTGTATTACTTGGCATTCACACTGAAAGCTCCAATACAAACATTTCAGAGTGTTTGAGTGTCAATCTGAGAACATTGCAGAGGATTCAGAAAGAGTTGAATGAGTCTAATGATCATTAGACAGATACAGTAGCTTGGAAAATTCACTCTGATCATTCTGATAAGAAAAGAACTGAATTTGTTGGTGAGTGCCTCAGACACAGAGACCTACATCAAGTGCCTAGAGGAGGTAGTGATGCCCTGGGTCAAGAGGGTGGCTGCTGGAAGACCCTATATCTAGCAACAGAACTCTGCACCATGCCACACAAGCAGGAGAACCCAGTCATAGCTGTCAGATAATTTCTACAACTATATCACCCCTTACATCTCGCCACCTAACTCCCCAGACTGCAATCCCCTTGATTATTATATGAGAGACCAACAAAACTTCTTGTAACACCAATGATGAACTAAAGACAAGGATTATGGTATCATTCATCAACTTAAACAAGGAGGCCATCCAGATGAGTTGCAGGAGATTCTGAAGTGGTTGAAGATAGTGGCAAATTTAATGAATAAATTTACTCTTTAGTATTTCAAGATATTTTTGTGTAATTTTGGTAAATATATCTGTTACAATGAGATGTCAGTGTTATTTTCATTTTTATGTAATTTAGACAACATTTTACCCATTAAACCCTGTAGAAAGTGATCGTATATTTTTTTTATGTGCCATGTCCATTCAGAATTTGGACAATCATGTCCCTCCACAATTTACTGTCTTTTCTGCTCTAACTTTTGACCTTTTACCATCCCTTGTTGTTCTTGTTTTTCCTGCCATTCACTCAAAACTTGTTAAGTACGTTACTTGCTATTTTTCCCTGTTTCTTTTTCATTTGATATGCCCTGTGAACATTAGATTCTCCAGTGTATAAAATCATGTTATAACTTTTGTTTATTTACATGTTGTTCTTTTTAGTTTTTCAGTACACAGTTCTCAGATTATGTATTGATTTTCAAGTAACTGTTGAGATAATTTTTTATCAATTTATGTACATAAAGCCTCATATATTTTCTTCTTTTATGAAAATAATAACCTTTGATAGAAGACAGCTTTACCGCAACATACCAAAAACTAATTTTATCTTCTCTATGAAACCTATTTTTGTATATTTTGCAGATATGCCAACTTTTTTGTCTATGAACATAAAAATTCAGTTTTTAATTGGATGTATTTTTATTAATTGTTCAGGGTGAATTAAAGTCTACGTGACAACCTATAACCTGTAGTTTCTTGGCATAATTTTAATTTTTAATGAAAATGTATTTATTGGATTAATGTGTAGTTTAATGGTTAAAGTGTTAACCTTTTAAGCATCAAACTCAGGTTTGAATCCCTTCATGGTCTAACATATGTTAGAGAGATGGCTTCCTGATAATATCTGCTTAGATAGATGACCTCAGTGTATGACACTATTGGGAAATACCTGAAAAACATACAATAGTTTCACTCAAGCCTTGTAAGTAAATTCAGGTTGATGAAACTGTATGAAAGTCAAGTGATGATTGTGCTAGTCATTGTGATCAAAGGTTTAAGTTTACTGGTCAGGTTCAGACACTGATCCCACCAGATTATATACTCTCTTCCAGAAACTGTTAGGTTTGCTCAGTATAGTTGCAATATAGACTGCAGGCTGGCTTTGTGGGTTTTAAAGGAACGCAAATGTGCCTGAGCTGGTGTCTGCAATAGGAATTAGCTAGTTACCCTAACAAATGAGCATTATCAAAAATTACTTATATTTTGTGTGATTCTTTTTAACTGAACACTTGCAGCAAGCATTAGAATTTAATGATTTACTTTTTAATTTTAAACTTTATAGAACTTCTTTAATATCAGTTAGAGTATGCAAACTTTTAAATTTTGTTGAATGAGATATATTAAATGCTTACACAATGGGTTACCTCAAAGTTAAGAAAATTTGAAAAGTGCACATCAACTGAATATCTGCTGTTCTGTGAGTCGAACTCAATATGAGCAAGTTCACTAATCCTTCATTAGTACTGTGGGGCTTTATCAAGACATTAGTACTTTGGATTTTCAAATACCACATTTCATTTAAAATATTAATTTATCATTTAGTTCTTAATTATCCTGTTATATATTGAGTGTTCATCATCATCTGCATGATATCTTGAATGTTCATCATCATCCTCATCATATCTTGAGTGTTCATCATCACCACCATGGTATCTTGGATGTTCATCATCATAATTCTCATGATATCTTGAGTGTTCATCATCATCATCATCATATTTTGAATGTTCATCATCATCCTCATCATATATTGAGTGTTCTTTCTGGATTTTTGGTATGCGTTTTAGTAGGATAGAGAATCCAGATAAAAGTAGAGAAAGAAGACAAAGTCGAAAAGCTTTTTATTGACAATGCTTCACCTTTGTTAGTGTAGGTGCCTTTAGGTCATAATGATTTGTCTATCATTCTGACTTAAAGACAACTACATAACAAAGGCTGAAAACATGTTGTTAATAAAAATGTTTCCACTTTGTCTCATTTCTCCAATTTTATGGCATAAATGGGATAATTTTGAAAAATTGAACTAAAAGACTAATATTAAAAAAATATACATTTAAAAAATTAGAATATGCAAAAATAGGTTTCATTATATTTTCAGTAGGATCTTTTTGAAACAATTATGTTCATTCTGACTGCTCTTTGACTGTTTTTTCACTTTCCATTATGTGAACAAGAAGCTTACTACAGTGTTTTTAGTACAATTATTACAGATAGTCTTTAGTTTATGCTCATGTGCTTATAATTAACACAAAATATTATGACTAAAACCAGAAAATCCTTGTAGTTACTAGACAGGGTCATTCAGAAAGCTACTTAACTAATCAAGAAAATTTTATTTGCCACTTCATAAATATAAAGGAAAACATTTTGTGGAGTTTAAGAACTACGAGGTGAAGACATTTTTTTTTACTAAACAACTTCCTCAAAATCTTTGCTGAGCAGGTCATAGTGAGGAAGGAAGACTATGATTTTCTAAACATCCTCCTAATCAAGAAATTAATCTTTGACCAAAGAAACAGATGGGTGTGACAGAAAAGATTCTTGTAAAATTGGTTGCTGCCAATGGAAAACAAAAGCTACCAACAGAGATACATAGAGATTGATCTTTCAGGCAATCTCTATCTAAAACAAACCACTGAGCTCAAATAGAAGAAAAAAGTGGGGAAAATGCTATAAGACTGGAATTCTCTCTGATTGTCAGTTACAGCCACTGTAAAAAATGGCTTTCTGTCCAGCCATTACTGGATGTGTGATAGATGGGGAATCTCCTCCAAAAACTTAATTCTCAAAGCCAAACAATAATATATATATATATATATATATATATATATATATATATATATTAGATGTATTTATCATTTATACACATTTGGTTGTAGACCAATGAGAATTCTGTCTTTAATTATTGTAGCATGTGTGCAAAAATTAGCAACCAGAGTTACACCCCTTGATATGGAGCATTTCCTGAACAAGACTCTGAGATGGTGCAAAACAAAAAAAATGAGAGTTCAACATAAGAGACAGAAACTGTACACACTTTTGAAAATGTGAACTTGGGATAATAACTGTCAAATGGATCTCCTTATCTTTCATACCAAAACACCCGACTTGGAAATATTACAATTATTTTCTATTTATTTTTTCTTCAGTTCAGACTATTTTCCTGGTTCCCAGGGAGATTTTGAACATAAATTGTCCAATATCTTCTGAGGGCTTTTCATTTTCCACTCAACTTTGATCTTGAAAAAATTAAATGCAATGTCAGTCATTATCTTCTGTCTTCTTAATTCTTGTTCTTTTATTGTCCTCTCTCCTTAACAGTAACCATGATCAAAAAATTGTTTGTAGGTTGATAAGGTTGTGTTTATAGGTGTATCTTGTGTTTCTTTAGAGGTATTTGATTGGCACATTGCATCAGTGGGTATGTATTGTTATTTAAATATCCTGTTTTCAGACATCAACCTGTGGTGTACTGTCATTAGAAAATGTATAGATATTTGGATACTATTTTCAAATATGGCTTACAGTGTATATTCCAAATCCTAAATCTGTATATGAGCACTATAGCATATACCTTCCTTCCTACATACGTATCTTGCTCCAAAAGAATTTTTTAAAAAGAGAAGCTTTACCTACTTGAAAAGTTCAAAGAGGTAAAGGAGTAATAAATCTCAAGACAGCAAGCCTATGTCTTTCTTTTATTATACTTTTTTCTTTTCATTTTTCTCCGGCTTTCTTATTTACTTCCATGAAAAGTGCTCAGATGAACTACATTCCTTGGTTCTGCCAGGTCTAACCTTCATGACTAGGACCCACTATGCCACTTACATAGTAGCAAACTACTCACATTCCCTCTGTATTCTATTGGCAATAAGTAAGTTCCACTCAAACCACTGCCCAATGGAATAGACCCCCAAGAGGATGTTTCTCTGATCATTACAATCTTAACTTTTTCAAGTCTAGAGGTAACTGTTATCTTCCCCTCTTGTCCATATAAACCACCCCTTAATGTAACCTTCTACCTTAAGTGGCTCCTGGGCTTTGTACAGGGCAAAGCTTATTGTAAAAAAATCAAAAAAATCCGACTCCTCTAAATATTTATGAAGCATATTCATTATATTTATATTATTATAACATTTAAAAACTCATTGTTGGTATTATGTAAGTATAATTACAGCTGATATTATGGAATTATATTTTTTTTTATATATTATAAAACAGAATTTATAACAGCCATCAAGAAATGATTAGTAACCAGACTTTGTCACTGATTCTATTCATAGACTTCTTTTAAGCTGAATGGTTAAAGATAATGTCCACTAAATTTTCAAACACTGTAAAGGTAGATTAGTCAAAGCTTTGCTTAGTTGTCTGAACAGCTTTTGTGTATTATAATCAATACATTGTAAGTCACGAATCAGTCAGTATTCACCCCTACAGAGATTATATGGTCACAGATGTTAGGGAAAAGAAACATAAATGAATTTTCTAGATTTGGCCAAACAGTGATTAAAAGTATAGAAATAGACTATAAAAAAAATAATAATATGAAGAATTTGGAAGCAAAACTGATAAAAAATGTTGGTAAATTTTTGAAACTGTACCTGATAAAGATTTTTGATCAGAATATTGAAAGTTGCTCATTCAAAATTAAAAAAATTATGAAGAGACACTAGAATAGAGTGTATTTGTTTTTTCTCATGATAAATTTCAATAGAAGCAGGATTATATCTAATCTCATAAGTTACATTTGATAGAGAGAACAACAAACCTTAAAATTGAATAGAATTTAGGTTAATTCTAATATTTTACAACAATTTTATAAGAAGAACTGATAAAAGGATTCATATGAAATATCTGAGTAAAGTACATAATATAAAATTTGTAAAAATTAGTTGGTTGTTTTTTTTAAATTAATTCAGCCCTAAGCAAGGTGATAATGCCACTAAGATGCAAGGGACTACTGGGAATGAAAGAGAATAAGAAAACTTCAGAAGAAACTAGAAACCCAATCCTAAACAGGAAATGAGATAAATCACTAATCCTGTTCAAAAGACCAGAAGTAAATAAATGATTGAATAAATAAGAATTTAAGCACAGTACTAGATTGGCAGCAAGGTCTCATCATTTTATAGTTGAAATGGCCGCTAGATGTAATTGTAAGCTCTATGCTAATAGTTTCTTCTATCACACTTCTCACTTGTTGAACTCTCTTCCAGCTTCTTGCTTTCCAGTCAACTTTGATCTTGAAAAAATTAAATGCAATGTCAGTCATTATCTTCTGTCTTCTTAATTCTTGTTCTTTTATTGTCCTCTCTCCTTAATAGTAGATTTTCTCATATTCTCTAACACTCAGTAACCCCTTGCATCCTAGTGGCTTTATTGCCTTGCTTGGTGTGAAAGGATTAAAAAAAATATGCTAACATGGAAATAGGCATAAGACAAGGACGTATCTTCTCATCAGATTTATTCAACCTTTACAGTGAGGTGATCCTAAAAGTCCTACTAAGATTCATTATTGGAGGACACAATCTTAACAACATAAGATATGCAGTTGACACAGTATTATTAGCAAACACAGAAAAAAAAACTACAGGAATTCCTAGAAAATTTAGTAAAGGAAATGAACTGTAAGAAGACAAAATGTATGATTGTCAGTAAGAGGAAGAGCCCAGAGCTATGAATTGGAGATGTTAAAATCAAGCATGTTCAAAAATGTAACTATCTGCAAAGTTTTTAAACAGAGGTTGGAAAATGTGGCACCAAAATCTGAAAGCATATTGGAGTAGCAAAAGATGCCTTCCAAAAGTTAAGCAAAGTATTATGAAAAAGGAAAATTTTGTTAGGTACAAAGAGTGATCAACTGCTATGTAATATCAGTTCTATATGTTGGACAGTCTCTTCACAGATGAAGAAAACAGAAATATGATTCGCAAAGGATGCAGAGAATACCATGGACTGAACACGTAAGTCACAAGGAATTTTTATGGATAATGGAAATAGAAAGGTCACATAAAATTAGAATCAGAAAGAGGTTTGCTGAAACTTCTAGGTCATACAATGAGAAAAGAGAGCTTGGAGCATTTGACAGTCATAAGTCATATTGATTAAAAGAGGGTCAATGAGTAAACAGTAAGTAACTTACCTAACAAGCTTGTGCAAATGGATGGTAATACAGGGATTGGGAGGAATAGTGAAAAAATAAACCTTAATAAGAGCTACAAGGGATAAGAAGTTGTGGAGATCCATAATCGTCTACGTCTTGAAGTGACACACCACACCAAAAAAGAAGTAGAAGTTTGATGTATAATTTTTTTTTATTTTGTTGTCAACATTTTGGTCTGTAAGAGCATCCTCAGAACAACTGAAAAAAATCTAAGGAAAAAAGTGGTAACCTTGCTACTTATAAATACTGTAGTTGATTTGAAAAAAATAACAATTAATAAAATTTAAAGGAAAATATCTGAACAAATCAGTGAGATTGGTACATTTGATTAAGAAAAATAAAAGAAAGTTATGGTGAGAAAAATAAAGCACATATATTTTTTCAATAAATAAACATTTTTGTGGCAATAAAGCCACAAAGATGTGAAGGTGGGTTACTGAATGTGAAAGAATATAAGAAAATGAAAAACAGTATGAAGGAGTAAGAACAATAAAAGAATTCAGAATACTGTTGTTTAATTTTATGCTTTTTGCTGTTTCTTTTTTCACTTAAGCCACACTGATATCAATGGTGAAGTTCCTTAACATTTGGTCACATTCGAATACAAGCACATTTTTCCTGATCTTCTGAACAGGAGTAGAGGTGTATCCCTTATTTCTGGTTTAAGATTGGGATTCAGGTTCTTTCTAAAATCTATACTTTTAGTGAGTCTGCCGAAACTCTGAAACTTTATTTACTATTTAATAATTAATAATTTTCTTCCTCAATGATAAGCTCACACTCTTTTGTGATCTTTGGAACCGGAGTAGAGGCTTATCCTCTTGTTTCCTGTTTAGGATTGGATTTCCAGTTCCTTCTAAAGTTTTCTCATTCTCTTTCACTCTTAGAAACCCTTTAAACCCTAGTGGCATTATCACCTTGCTTAGGGTGAATTGGTTAAAAAAGGAAAAAAAGATCCTGTAATTATTGCAATTAATTTGTCTATATTTCTGAGATGAGGTATTATGTACAGTATTTACATTAGTCGGACTATTGTCCTCATCTTTGTCGCCATATTTGTCAAATATGGTGACAAATATGGCGACAAAGATGAGGACAATAGTCCGACTAATGTAAATACTGTGCAATTAATTTGCCGCAATGGTTTGACTTTGAGGTTGGTTTATCTGTAATTCTTATTTTATGTGCTGTGTCTCTTCAGGACAATGACAATCATGGCTCTACAAAATTTCCTATGATTTATAGCTCATAACAATGTTTCATTTTTACTACTCTGTTCTACTATCCCTTTGATACAAGTTTGATCAGTAGGTTACTCACTATTTCCTTCTGCTGCTCTTATCTTCAATATGCTCTGTGGGTGTCAAATTCTCCACTTTCTTCATTATGTGAAGCAGAAATATCAGCTCTCCCTTTCTGATTCTAAGTATGTTTCCTTTTGGCTTCCATTTTCCTTTAAACTTCCTCATTGGTCAGATGTTCCATCTATGGTATTCTAAGCATCCTTTTCTAGAACTACATTTCTGTTGCTTCAATTCTCCTCTTCATCTGTGGGAAAACTGTCTAACATTCACTAGAAAAAGGATTTTACAGAGCAGTTGAGCACTCAGTCTTTAACAAAATTTTCTTGTTTCTTAATACTTTATTTAGCTTTTCAAAGACATCTTTTGCTATTTCAAATGCACTTTTTAGATTTCTGTGTAACATTTTCTATCATATGTTAAAACGCTGCTTAGATAGTTTAATTTCTGCATTAGTTTGATCTTGATTTTCAATTTGTAGCTGTTACTCTTTCCAATAGCCATACATTCTCTAATACTGACTTGGCCAGTGCTAGACATGCATTTTAAAAATCACAAGTCCTTCTTCGGGATGTTTTGTAGATTTGCAGAATGTTGAATTGACACTTTGAAATGTTGTTTATTGTCAATGTTGGTAACTGTTTGTCATCAAACTATTTTGATATGTTGCTTTACTGGAACAGCAAAACAATCCTACTTTGTTTAATTTAAATTAGCTACTGTGGATATTATTAGATTTTGCTTGATTTCCATGTATGTGCAGGTAATGTAATGTAATGCAGTGTAGATAGTGGAATTGGAGTTTTGTCTGTTTTGTTTATTGTTTATTCTTATTTTGTATCTATTATTCATTTAGAAAAATAATGAATCCATCTTCCTTCAGCTATGGACTAAATAGCAGGGAGACTGAGGTTTCTTGCATTGGATGGTAGCCAGTCTAGGAGAATGAAAACTCTGAATTAAAATACTCATTGCCTTGCAGCTACTGGGTAAGTAAAACTCTGATCATAAACTACTGTTGATGGGACTCCTTAGCCTACAAAATGAGGAGCATGTGACGTTTGTTCATATCAGATGTTGAAAGGTCAGTAAACTTGGATAGAAACCTGACTGGTTAGATTTTGATTCATTTATAATAGCAGTTAAAGTAAAAATAAAAATTCAGAGTTCTGTTAAATCACTTCAGTAACAAATAAGATTGATAAAAGTATTTGATCTTGGGCTGTTTTTGTAATGCATAAATATTTTCCTCAATATTCTATTTTTTTATTTTCTACTAATTGTATTGCTCCTTTGTATACAAGTGGGATTAAAAGAAAATAAATATTTATTTGAATCTTACCAACAAGTTATACTTCACTCTGAATTTCTGGGATGAGGAGATATCATAACTTACTTTGTTTACATTCAGACTAATATCTTCATTTTTGTTGTTATTATCACAACATTTCAGCAGTTGTACTCTCTGGCCATTTTCAAGTGTCTATCGATACAATTAACCTTCAGAGAATTTAACTTTCCATGTCTTGGGTATTGTTTGATTGGTTACTGGAAATTAGCAGCAGTTATGTTCTTTTAAGTATATTTATTGATTGATTTGTTTTTAGCAGCTTATCCGCCTTTTGCAGGTTATTTAAAGCCAGAAAGTTGTTTCAGATAGTAAGAATTTTTTTTGGAGATAATAACAGTTTTTAGTGATACAAGTCTTATTAATTACCCCATAGCTGATTGGAGAAGAGTTGGATATATTTATACCTTTCCCAAAAATATTTTCACATAAGTAAATATAATGAACCTAACAGTAACTAAAACTCACCTCGCTAATTAAAAATTCCGAGCCATTACAACACCTGCACATCCAAGTTTACAGCACTTGTTATTCCCAAGTGGACACCCATCTAGGTACTGCACATTCGATGTTGCTTAACTTCGGTGATCATACTGGTGTTTCAACATGGGGTGGCTGTAAGCCCCATGTTTAGGAATATTGCATCATGTTATTTTTTTAGTAAACTAAGTTAGTACAAAACAAGATATCCACAGATATGGACAGTTGAATAAGAACAATCTACCCTAATGGATTAAATAAAGAATTCAGTTTGAAATTCCCTGAATTCCAGAACTACCAAAACATTTGATAACAAAGATTAGGACATTAGTTTGAATGTAAATAATCTAAATAAAATTGTACTTTAGCTGTGAGAATGCCAAAATATAAAAGTAGTTTTTGCCTTTGAATTTTATTAAGCTAGAAAAGTTAATACAGTTAAAAATAATTATATCCTGTTGCTATAAAATTAATAAATTAATTAATAAAAGCTGCTAACACATTGATTGATGGAGGTAGTTATCATCTTTTATCCTTGGTTCTACTCTTCTTAATGAACAGTAATTGCAGGTACAACAAAATGGCCTCTGCTATTTTTGTTGAATTGTTGAAGCTATCCATACTTCCTTGTTATGGTACTAATTAACATGATACATGGGTGTGTTCATTCTTGGGAAGTGTAAAAATCACAGGTTAGGATTTTAATGTCATAATCATGAAATTTATTACACTTCAAACAATTATAAAGGGTTAATGTTCTTTTAATTTAAAGAAAAGAAGGGGGTTCACATTTTTAAAATTCTTTAGATGTGAATATTTTTAAAAAATATACTGTAGTATTGTGTGCAAATTAGATAGACAAGTATAAATAGAGAACAACTGCTGAATATAAGGGCTATGCCTAACAAACCGGGTTGCTATTCAGGACACGGAAAACTGTACTATGACTACTACTATGCAGAGAGATTGCAAAACATAACATATACATTGCTACAGAAAACTTAATTTAATTTGAATATACAATGCCTATACAGATTCAAGTATCATGAAAAATAAAAAGATACACTATAAAAATATTCAAATTAATTTTTCTAGTAATTACTTATAATTAAGAGATGAAAATAATTAAGAGATAATCCTCTGTGGATTAGTGATTAACAGTCAAAACAAAACCATTTTAAAAAAAGAATTATATATTTTGGGCATTATTTCCTTTACTAGACTTGTCAGCTGCTATAATTTATATTTCATGACATTAAAGTGAAAGTTTCTAATCGTGAAGTCACCCTTGTACACATTTTTCTTATCTCTTTTATTCAGTAAGTTACATTAGAGGCCACACGTCATTTGGAATTTACAAGATATTTATTTGAGAATTCTATACTCACTAAAAATAATACACACCAGTCTACAATTTATCTGATACTTTACAGTATTCCTGAGGGTATCTGTGCCATCAACTTTCTTATTCTTTGTTCCATTCAAATCAATAAAATGAACAGGGGAAGTCCAAATTGATCTACAAGTTGTATCTGTGGCAAGGGACAATATTTTATTTGCCCTTAAGTTGAAGAAATGCTACTAACACACATTGACCAGTGAAGGGTATTTATCCTCTTTTATCCTGGGTTCTACTCTTCTTGATTAACAGTAATTGCAGGTACAAGGAAACAGTCCCTGCTATTTTTGTTGAATTGTTGAAGCCATCCATACTTTTGTTATGGTTCTAATGAACACTATGCATGTGTGTGTTCATTCTTGGGAAGTGTAAAAATCACAAGTTAGGATTTTAATGCCATAATCATGAAATGGCTGAGCTTAACCTGCCTTAAGGTCATACTTCTTTGGCAAACAAAAGTTGAAAGTTTAATGAAACCAGCCAGACCATTCTCATTACATTCTAGACTATATCCGTTATTACATATTGAAAAAAAATCAAAGCAACAATAGGAATTTATGAGTTTTTTTTGTTTTTTTTTTTTAATAGGTTTCACCCCAAGCCACTAATACACAAGGGGTTAATGGCTGTAGAAGAACTAGGAATAGAAACATTAATAATGAGTGGGAAGAGGAAAGTGTAATCCAGAGGTCAGTAGATAGTGATTGACATTGTATTTAAATTTGTGCAGATTAAAGTTGACTGGAAAATATGGAGCTGAAAGGGAGTTCGACAAGCAATAAGTGTAAGAAAAGAAACTGTTAGCATATAATTTATGGTTACATTTAGCCAGCTCAACTCTAAATTGATGAGATCTCAATGCCAGTCTATTGTGCTTAAATTCCAAAAAGTCTAGGTACCATATCAAAAAGCTTATCCAAACAATTACCATGAAAGTATTTATAGAAAAGACACAGAGAAGCAACCTTATGTTGATGAGAAAGTGACTGAAGCTGAGCTGCCAGATCAGGACTGATAATATTGCTGATTCTTCTTTGGATTTTATCAAGGAGCTCAAGGTAAATAGCAGGGGGCACTGGACCATATGTGGATTGGTTTTCCACCATACATCTATGCAATGGTTAAAAAAAAACAATGTGATTTCCACTTTCACAACCTAGATTATATATAATCCATATTGTTTTGTGATGTCAGTTTAAACTCATGATTTTCATTAAAAGCAGATATTTTGTCATGTTCTAGCAATTCCTGCAGGGGTGTTTCAAGGTGTAGACATTATGTATATCTGTTAAATAATAAAGAAGAGTATGTTTTAAATATTTTCTTACAACTTGTTTCAAAAGCCTGTTTAACTATACAGTCTAACCTCTTTAATGCAACACTTTTTTGAATCAGCTGCCATTAGTTTGTTGAGCATTACCACATGTTATTTACAACTTTCAGCAGCAGCTGACAATAGATGTGTGTTTTGGTGATATGATCTTGCTCATTTCTTTTATATAATTACATATTTACCCATTCAGAATAATAAGTAAATCTTATTTTTTAGTTTTAGGTTTTTTTTTTAAACCTTTGTATTGCCTGAAACAATAAAAATCTTGTTTGGAAGCATTAAGGATTATTTTATTTCCTGTTTTTAGCTTTATTCTGTGCTTGATAACACAACAATATATATGTGGAATGAGCTAGCAAGACTGTTTACATAGAGGATTTCTGTTATCATTCAGCATTTTCTCTAGTTAACAGTGGCCTAGTCCCAAGGGTGCCAGGTTAAAAAAGCTGGACTGTATTTCTAAAAAAATCTTGATATGGTTGACCACTAAATTTTTTTGTCAAGTTTTCAACAATTTTAGAAATTTGTTTATGCTAATCTTATATGTTCATTTGTCAAAGTTTTAAACAGCAAGGGTAACTGAAGTACCCATGTTATGTTATCAAACATATTGCTGTTTTGTTACTCATTATTATGTAATTATTTCTGTAGACATAATGCATAACACTCATTACAATTTGGGTAGCTTCTATTAGTCTCTTGCCTTATAACGTATTTCATTATTTACTGCTGATCTGTAGCTTCTACAGATGAATGATTGAAGAGAACAAGATCCAGAACCAGTAGGGGTTCTAACAACTAACTTTTTTTCTCATCCTTCCTTTTTTTTATCAACTACTAGTCCCAGACAACATAGTAAATATCAAATTTCCTTACATAAGACTGAAATTCTTCAATTTATAAAACACTGTCTATTCATTTATCCATTCTTTGAATTTGCAATCATTAGTTGTTGTCAAAATTTAATATTTAATTTGTTTGTTCCTTCTTTTGAAACATTTTTTTGTTTATTTATACTCTTGTAATTTTCATGGTATTTGATTTGTCAATAAAGGATAAAATCTGTGTGAATCTTTTTTTTATGTGGATCAGCATTCAGTTAGAGTTGGTTGTGTCGGAGTTACCTCCTCCTTCAGTTTGTAACCCTTTCACCAGAGGTCTCTTTCCTGGCTATAAATAGCCAATGACCCTTCGCTTCGATCTCTTTTTTTACTTTTCAGGCTTGTGCACCAACGCACCGAGGTAAATTTCTCTTCTTCCTAGAGGATTTCAACTATCAACCTCAAAATGTAGTCCCTAATAAAGAAATAGCGTGAAATCACGTAATATTAATACACACACGCTCGCATTAATAACGGAATATTCCCACACTGCACAAGCCTGAAAAGTAAAAAAGAGATCGAAGCGAAGGGTCATTGGCTATTTATAGCCAGGAAAGAGAGACCTCTGGTGAAAGGGTTACAAACTGAAGGAGGAGGTAACTCCGACAGTTGGCTTCTTTAAATTCCTGAAAGATTCTAAATTCAAACACAATTCCATAACTGACATTAATAAAATCTTTCCTTTTTAGTTTTGATTTCATTACAAATAAGAATGTGTGGGTGGTGTTATGGATAGCAGCTCAGAATTTAGAAATCAGAGAGCCTAGTTCAAATTCAAGTTAAGTTCATGACACTGACTTACAAGCAAATACCCTTAAAAAAGGTATGATTCCATCTCCTCCCCCAACTATGGGTTAAATAGTAGTACATATCTAGAAAAAATCATTCATCATTGTTCATGCAATATTCACTCACAAAAAATAAGAAAAGAATTATTATAATCTAAAATATGTTTAGGCTTTAAATAAATCAGAAAGGGTTGATAAGCTGTAAAAAACAAATAAAATCAATCAATCAAACAACTCATTATAAATAATTATGTTGAAAGATTTTTTTTAGATTTTATACTCAGAATATGAGGAGGAATACTGCTGTGAGTTTGCTGAAAGTTTTTAAATGATTACCACTGAATACAAATAAAAGCAAATCTTGATTTATTGAAAGCCATAGAGGGTGTATCAAGGGTATAAAGTAATTATCTGACTCGTGGCGTGTTAAGATCCCACAAACAGAGAGAAACAGTAGGTCATAAAAGTAAAGTGGAAAAGTGACACTTCTGACTGAGAAAAAACAGCATCAACAAACAGACAAAAAGCTGGATATACTTTACAAATAAGCATAGTTTATTAAAACAAATAACTATGAGTAAATATTTTAGGAATTTCCTCAGCGTATTTGCAGAAAGATGAATGCAATATTTTCAAGGTGTTCATAGCAATCAGTTCTCTCTTTTTATGAAATTCTGGATATTTTATGTGGAGGTATGATAAGAGTCTATACTTCATTAGAGTGTGAATTTATAAAAAGGTAATGTAAGAGTTTCTTCCTTAACTGTTAAGAGTAGAGGAGATGGCTGCTGTCGATTAGGTGGATGTATGGTAATAGTCTGTACACACTTTTTTCATCTAAACTTCATGTCTAGGCTTTGGGTTCACAGAACCATATCATGATGTTTGATCGCAGCAAAAGCATGTGGTGAAAAAAGGAAAGTCTTGATTGAGATATCTGGGATCAGGGTCAACTGACTATGGATAATAGCAGTATGAATTCTTTTTTTATTTGAATCAACATTTAGTTATAGTTGATTTCTTTAAATTCCTAAAGAGTTATAATCTAAATTTAGACATAAATCCATAACTGACATTAATAAAATCTTGCTTTTATTAGTTTTGAGTTAATTACAAATAAAGATGTGTGGGTGGTGTTATGGATAGCAGCTCAGAATTTAGAAATCAGAGAGCCTAGTTCAAATTCAAGTTCATTAAATTCACTTAAAGGCAAATACTCTTAGGAAAGGTATAAATCCATCTCTTCCCCAGCTATGGATTAAAAAGTAAGACTTGTTTATAGAAAAATTCATTGTTATTTCAGTATCAGCTAACTTTCTAGTTTCTGATTTTTTTTCTGCATGATATGGAAAGGGCTTATTTTTTTTTTTATTTTATTTAAATTTTTTGTAACTTTCACAAAGTCAAGCAATTTTAACATTTTAAAAATACTGCTCATCATTATTAATTTTAACATAGTATATACTATTATCTGAAATTTTAGTAGCTTTTTATTCACCTTTACACAATCTATATCAGGCGACAGTGCAGGTTTTCCTGAGGCAAAAGGGACCTATGTTTGCATCTTATCAAGAACTCCAATCCTTCAATATTCAATCCTGAATAAATTTGTAATAAAAAGCAATTAAAAAATCAAAATGAAATAAATACTTTTCCAAATTAAAAATGATGGTTGACATTGAATGAAGAAAATTAAATACTTCTACTGATATGCTTTGGACATAATTAAAATTAAGGAAATTGAATTCTGTCCTCTTGTAAGCCCTGTGCCATAATCTATACTTTGGATCTTAATTAACAAACATTTGAATAAACTAGGTAGATTAAAAACAGCTAATAATTTCAAAATTTGAAAAACTGCCAAGACCTTTCAACAGGATTAAGGAAACACAATGATGTATGGATATAAATATGTGCAGAATTTTCTCAAGGAAACTGAAAAGATTTCTTAAATTAGAAGGAAATAATGTTGTATTTCCAATGCGATGCAGATATTGACATTTAATTTTAAATTTTTATAGAGTTATTCACACTTTTTTCTATTGTACCGTAAGTAAAAAGCAGAGATGCAGACATATTTTTTTCATTAATTTTATTTTGTAAATCTATATTGTTATAATTTTCTACTTATGCATTGCAAACAATTGGAGGAATATTTTGATGCTTTCTCAGAGAAAAAGTAATGGTTAGTACCACTATTTAAGATGCTTACCAAAATGCTGTTTACAAGAAAATAAATTTCTACTTCACTTTCAAAAACATCATTTAGGTATTTTTTCATAATCTTTAATATTTTTTTCTCTATTTACAGACACTTAAGATCGAAGAAAATGCAAAATAAACTGAAAATGGCATAAGCAAAGTAAATATAGACTTTTTTTTCTTAAAAGCATTGATATGTTAATGATTTTAGATACAAGTACATTGTGTTGTGTTGTTTCTTGCACTTGTTATTGAAACCTAAAGATGAGAACAAAAGACTGATGTCTGAGAGGTCTAAAATTCAACCTATTCAATCTGTTTTGTCACATTCCTTGACACAGACAGTGATAACCAGATTTAATATCAAACATTCTCTGAAATGGATGATTGGATCATTGAAAGTTCTTGGCATTAAAAAGTCAAAATAGCATTTTCTGAGGAGCTTAGACAGGAAATAAAAAGGCATATTGAGCTCATGGCAGAAGCCATCAATCACAGCAATGCAGAAATAACCATCTTCTTGAAAGTGGTTAAATCTTTTGTGCTCAGAGTGGGGAATGAGCTTCTAGTAAGGGACTATTATCGGTGACCAAGGGAATGAATCCTTATATAAGCAGTCAGACACTGTAAAGATAGTCCAGGACATCCTCAACCATGATTCCTGTGTGTTCATTAAGGTCATTACCAAGTAATTTGAGATGTTGCAGTCTAGTATTACATACGCAGAGCATGAGGGTATGACCTACCTGATAAAGCAAGTGCAGATTATGTTCAATAAGACCTGGGAGAAGATTATGTTTTGATTGAAATACTTACTAAACAACCTCAAGCTCCCTAATGAACTTAAAACAGGACTAGAAGGTTAATATTAGGAACAGCAGATGCCTTTGTGCAGACTGTACAAAAGTAGCTATATCAAGTTCAGGCCATCTAGAAGTCAGGAGCAACAAGGGCATGTCATACTGTGTGACTTTTTCCTACCAAACGTCAGGGTTAATATCACCATCTTTACTGTGGTGCATGATATAGTTGTCAAGTACTGAATAGAAAAAGGCTGTACATGTTCCAACAGAATTATGCTTTCTCCCATGTAACTCAAGCTGGTGGTTGAGAATTTTTGAGTCACTTCCCCTCAGTTATACGTAGCTTCTGAGCCTACATCATTTTAATCCTCTGGAGCTCTCCTGAGAGGAAGACCAATCAATGGCTTCACAATATGAAGGACTTGCTAAAGACCATCCTCATAACCAACATGCATGCAAACAACCTGGATATGTGTTGTAACCTAGAAAAAGGTTACTGAATAAGAATAATCAAAACAAAGGTTGGAAATGGAACATTAATATTCATAACAAAAACAACATGCCAGTGGCTATAGTAAGCAATCAACTGCTAGTTGTGAGCTAAAAATGAATCAAGGGGAATCATAAGTGTATCAAGGTGAAACCCAAGTGAATCCAAATGACTACCACATACAGTATATTCTACTGTATTTATACAGATTGGGACATACCCATTATAATCATTGGTACAGAAAGACAATATGTATTCACTTCCAAGGTCATATCAAGACTGAAGACAGTTTTATTGATTAAACTTATTCTGTTTTTTGTTTTTTTTTATTTATGTTAAACGTATATATAGAAATTATTTTGAAAATATAATGATTTTTTTCTGTTGAATATCTTTATATTATAATTTGTTTGCAATTCCCTGACACATATTATTTTTTATATTCCTTCCTAAGAGAAAAATTTTGGATTTTAATATTAAAAAAAATATATTTGGGTGAATGTCTCATCCAAATAATTCAGCGTGATAAAACTTCTAAAATTTGATGTGTGAATAAAAAAGACAAAATGCCTGAGTGAGAGAAGAGGGATTTTGTTTTTAACTATGGCAAAAGAATGATAGAAAAAATGGCATAAAATTCTTTTGGTTCATAAACTGCAAAAAAAAAAAAAAATGTCTGAAATAATGTACAAAAAGATAATGTTGATTTTTTTTCCTATAGTTTTATGAGTTGATAAATGAAACATTTGATATCAATGGGAAAAAAAGATGTAGATTACATTAAAATTGGGAAAGGCAAAAAATCTTTTAAAAAAAAATGAGCAAAAAGACTTTTTGAAAAGCCAACTGGAACAAAGAAAAGAACTAGAAATGAATGTATGAGGCAAAAAATAAAACTGAACAGGGTTAAGACGAAAAGAATAGAAGAACATTTTTCAACAAATTTCAAGGTTTCTGTTTTCTTTAGAGGCAAGGGAACCAAGTCACTTTAAATTCTATACTACTTAACAATCCATTCTATTCAGGCTGCCTTTCCTTCCTACAGCTTGTTATTTTTGCTATTTCATTGTAAACATCTTTGTAAAAAATTCTCCTGTGGGAGAAAATTGTCTGATAACTCATTTTATTAATTTTTTCATAAGAAATGTTCCTGCAAAATATGTTTATATGCCAAGAAAGTTGCTGAGAATGGTGTATAAGATTAAGGGAAGGTGGTTTTCTGGTAAGAACAATTAAATACCACCAAATTAGAGTTTTTAACCTTGTTAAACATAGTCTAAGTTTTCTCTGCCTTGTGAATTCATTAAAAAAAATTATTGATACTTTCACTCTAATATTGTTATAGCCTGCTGGTGCTGGCTCATTCTGGTAAAATAGGAAATTTACTGGAAATGATTATAAAGATGTTGGTTTCTGGGGGGCAATAACATTTTGGTTTCAATCAGATACTCTGCAGTACAGACTAAGCTAAAAGACACTCCAAGACAAAATATAATAAGAAAATGTCACAAAATAAGTCATATTGTGCACTTCTATACATCTATACTGGTTTAGAAATGCTTGGGAATGACATTTCATGGTGTCTTGAAAACATAAATATGTCATTAGTGTCAGTTTTGTAAATGTATGTAAGTACATCTATGGCAGTGAAAGTATGGCTGATAGAGCAGCAAGTGATATATTACAATAGAAGTTTCCTATTGTTTTTTTTATTAAATATAAACTATTTTATTCTTTGCATAAGTGACTAAATAGTAAACTTTGTGGTCCCAAACTAATATCCTGGATTAATCTCATAATCATTTGATCATTAGTCATTTTTTAATTGCTGTGATTGTTGCATAAAGCCAAACATAACATGAAAGTTTTTTGAAAAAATTCACATGATTTGACAGTCTTGTATAAAACAAAACATGTATTTGGAAATGAAATTTAAACTTTTCTACAAATACAAAAATAGGCAATTAACATTTCATTAGAAAATGAGAATACAAGATCTGATCAAAAAGTAAAGTTGATATGGTAATGCACCTAAAGTATACAGAGTGAAGCCGCTTTAGTACAATTCATCGATGCCCAATATTTTAAAAAGAATTTTGAAAATTGTGTATATAAATGTGTATTTTGTAAATATGGATGTCCATACCTAGCATTATAAAAAAATAACAGCTATAGTAAATTTAAAGCCAAAGTACCTAAAATTCAATAAAACATTAGATTATAGAGAATATTTCCATAAATTTTTAAGATTACCGGGTAGTTAAAAATTATATAAAGAAGGTGCTCACATTATATTACACAAGTAATTTTTATGCATATGTACACTAGATGAGTCAAACTGTCAACACTTTAGAGAAACAGCTACCACCATGTTAAAAAATGCATGTTTGCAATATTTTAAACTTAAAGTAATATTTGTTTCAAATCAGATTAATTAAATATTAAATCAGCTAATATTCCTCAAATACAGTTTCAAAAAGTATGTTATTTTTTAAAGATTTTTTAATAAAGAGAATTATATTGTGATGAAAGATGGCTAAAAATGTTTAGTGATTTCAAAATGAAAACAGTCAATTTAAATTAGTTTTGAAATACAACAAAATATTTTGCTTATTGGAAATATTAAATTTAATTTAGCTTGAAATTTAAACTAAAATAAAAGCTTCAGGAACAATTTTTCATTTTTTTAAATTTATTTAATAAACCTTAGGTATTGTGTTTCTGCGGTGGTTAAAACTGACCTTGGTTTGTTAATAATCAAAGTTTTAAATATTATAAGTAAAAACCTGAATAATAAATTAGAGTTTAAGTAATTATTAGGTTGAAATCTGATAAAATTTTTATGTACACATTACTATGCATATACATTTTTATGCTTTATGAAATCTATAATCTTTCAGAAAAGGTTTTCAGTAGTTTAACTTGCTATTCAAATTGAATGTTAGTCTTTTGTATCCACTAGCATAAATATGGTTGGGAAAGTTATGAATCCATCTCTTCAGCTATGGGTTAAATAGCATGGTAGAATTGGATCTTTAGGATTGGGTGGCTATTAGACTTAGAGAAGGAAAACTCCAAACCTTTGATAAGACAATGGGAAATCACTCAATTATCTTTTGCAAGAATTCAATTCACAGATAGTAAGGAAAAATCCATAGATGGTCATGATCACTTATGCCCCTAGAAAGAGATGACATTAGATAAAAATAAACAAGTCACTGGATGAAAACCTGCATTATAGATGAGATTTTAATTTAGTTCCTATGGAAAGTCTAATTAGAAACTTTTGCATTATGGATTTAAACTATATATTTATTAAACCATATTCAACACCATAAACATTTACACCCTAATTCATTTAAATATTGATGAAAAGGGATTTCACAAAAAATTTCAAATGTTCATATATTTTGGAAACCTATATTTTTACTGGATATTTTCAGCAACAACAAACTCAACTCTGACACTAAGGTATATTTAAAGTTGTGATTTTCTGCTGACAAATGAAAATCATTGAACTAAAATGAAATGAGTCAGGTTTCTGGCTAAAAAGCTTTCAGCTACATATCTGCTTTATATAGATAAAAAAATAGATCAAAATTCAGTTTAGCTAGACTGATGAGTACACAGTAAGGAACCAATTTATATTTATACTGTAAATTGAACCTATTATTAAAAACTTAAATGTGTTAGAATTTTCACAAGGTAATTACTGAAGACTGTTCTTTAGGTCCTATCTATAGCCAGAAAACAAACTAGACAAGTCATCCTTGAGGTATATGAAGATACAAAAAAGCATTTCGTAATATTAAGATTATAACTGATTTTTCCTCATAGAGAGTTTAGTAAATAAATGGCCTATGGATTTATTAAAATATGCTATGATAAAAATAATGTTTATAATGTTAATATATATATATATATATATATATATATATATATATATATATATATATGTCTTAAATATAAAGTACAGTGTATGTGTGTTTGTGTATGTGTGTGTCAAAGTAACTCCTTCACTCACACTGGTTTGATTTCAATGATTCATAGCTCATTCAAAAGCCCTAGAAAAGTTAGGCACAGCAAATGATTTTCATTGAGCTCAGATTCAAGGTTGCCAGATTATGCAAGGTTAAAAATATATATTAACATATTGTACTAGCCATTATCGATGATATCATGGTTCAAGGGGAGTAACTCTTATTTTCCATTTGTATCCAAAATTGCAGCTAGCTTAAAATTTACTTTATATTAATTTGGTATTTACTTGACACCCCCCGACAAAGTTGCATCATGACACAAGGTCAGTTTAATGTGGGGAGCCCAAACATATACACCCAGCCATGAACAAAAATTCCCCAAGACCGTGCAAGTGTTGGGTGAACTGGTCTTGGTGCAAGCACTGATTCCTCTTTCTGATACAATGAGATACCTCGCGCAGCTGTTCCTCAGGGCTGGGCACTTCCAAATATAATTTCCTTCAGTTGCAACTCTGTCCTTTGATGGAGCCACCCCTGAGTGCACTCTGCCCAAAGACAGAGACGTAACTTCCATCTCATTGAAAGTCTTCATCTGTTGCACCTGTCTTTAAGAACTCTGGCGACCCTTCTGACCCATCTAACTACCATCCTATCAGTCTCCTATCACTCTTTGGCAAGGTCTTTGAAGCTTTAATCAATGCCAACGTGGTTAAGCACCTTACATCCCATAATCTGCTCTCTGACAAGCAATATGGTTTCTGTTTTGCCTGATCTACAGCTGATGTGCACATACCCATAACTGAATTTGTTTACCAAGAATTTCACAACAACGGAAAACATTGTGCCATGGCTCTAAAGCATTTGATAGCATTTGGCATGCTGACCTCCTTTGTAAGCTTCAGGGATATGGTATTTCAGGACGATTATTTGACTTAATACAATCATTCCTCTCAAACCATGTAATGAAGGTTGTCCTTGATGGATTCTCCTCCAGTTCCTTTCTCATGAATGCAGGTGTTCCCCAAGGCTCTATCCTGGAAACTACACTTTTCCTTATCTTCATTAACAATCTTCCTGATGTCATCAGTTCCCCCAAAAAAGCATCTATGCAGACAACACTACTATTTACTCTTGCCTAAATAGCAAATCTGGTATCGCTGACAAAATTAACCTGGTCGTTGGTCTCAAATAGGATCTCCAATCTGTTGTTGATTGGGGCAGGGAATGGCTGGTTAACTTTAATGACTCAAAAACAAAACTGCTCTCTATTACCCACCAGCAAGAACCCTGCCTGCCTCCCATTAGAATGTCTGATACTCAACTCCATGAGAGCACCTCCTTGCGACTGCTTGGTATCACACTGTCCGCTGACCTGAGATGGAACAATTACATTGAATCAATAGCTTCATCTACCGCAAGGAAAGTTGGTTCTCTATGTCATGCCAGGAAGTTTTTCTGGGCCGTGTCCATCCTTCAAATCTATAAATCAACCATTCGCCTTTGCATGAAATATTGCTGCCATATATGATTTTGGAGCCCCCCTGTTTGTTTTAGGATCCTTGACAAAATCCAGAGATGGATATGCAATGTGGTTGTCCCTGACCTGGCATCTCATTTACAGTCCTTCTCTCACAGACATGTCGTCACCTCCCTTTGTCTTTTCTAGAAATACTTTCACGGTAACTGCTCCGAGGGGCTATTTTCACTAGTTCCCAAACTGCATGAATTTAAATGTGCCACTAGGTTAGCATCTCAATCCCACTCTTTTACTGTCAAAATGTGTAGCCATCTCTTCTACTCCAATAGCTTCATATCTTGCACTTCCTCTCACTTGCTTCCCTGATAGCTATAATCTCGAACTATATAAATACAATGTCGATCAACATCTCTCGATGCCTTGATCTAGTATATATATATATAGACACACACACACACACACACACACATATATATATATATATAGACACATATATACCTATATATATATATATATATATATATATATATATATATAGACATATATATATGAAGACATACATATATACATATATATATAGACATACATAGCTAGAATATATAGGTCATTATGTACTTTGTACATACATGAGAAACTATATATTACTAAGTTTATAAAAAAGAAAAATTACTAAATCAAAGAAAGGAAATAGCTATTTTTTGTCGGCATTGTCAAAAGTTTTCCTTAAATAATATTTAAAAATAAAATAAAAAAATGAGAGCCGGTAATATACATACCTATATTTGATATGAAAAAATAATTTTAAATAATTTAAATAATTCTATTACATTTACTTGATTTGAAAAGAAATATAGTCTATTAGTAATTAAGAGTAAAAAATATTTTAAAATTGTACTTAAATAAAATGTATTCTAACCCAAACACCCTATTTAGAAAGAATCTTTAAGTATACAAATACGAAAAAAAAATGCTGAAAACCTGAAAAACTTTTTGCCGTTCAACAGATGTCAGAATTCGTTGAAAAAATACACCCCTATCCTCCCTAAACTTGACCTCTTTTTCAAATGTAACTCATAATTGATACAACAATAGTTAATAAAAATGAACATGCTACAGCCCATATCTAAATGATTGGATTTCTCTGTATCCTTGGAAACAGGAAATTATGAATATATATGTGCGTTTAAAACTCAGTAAATTTAAAAATAAGTTATTCCAAAATTCACTTGAAGATGAAACAGAACTAATGCTTTTAATTTAATTATAGAATTAAATTTGAAGTTTTTACCTTCAGTTTTTGAAACATGTTTATTACTGTGTAGCAAATAAACCATATTTTAAATCAGTTAATCTATAATATTTATGCTCTGTAAATTTACATTGAGCACTGTTTTGTAAAAATAAAAAATATCAATAAGAACACCAAATTATATATCTTACTGTTCTTTCTTTTTATATATACAGACATACATATATATAGTCATATGTATATATAAATATATATAGACATATACACACATATTGAGAGACATACACAAATATATACATGCATACACAGATATATATATATATATATATATATATATATATATATATATATATATATATAGAGAGAGAGAGAGAGAGAGAGAGAGAGAGAGAGATAAAATATATATAGACAAACATATATGCCAAGCAAACATTTCCCCAAAAAGTAATATGAAAAATTATAATGTTTATTTTGAAATTTCTGCAGGGGAATGGAAACAGAGATTTTATACCCATTGGCACTCTTTTTACAAACCTAAATTAAAACACCAGGCAGCTCTTTCAAAAAAAAAATTTGTGAACCCACAGATAGATTGGAAGATTATAGGTTCCATACATACACCTATCGCTAAGACTATTAGGAATATATATATATATATATATATATATGTGAAAAGTGTATATAAATATAAATAAATATATATATGTATAATTATTTATATATTATATATGTACTTATTAGAAAGCGCTCAATATCAGAGATAGAACTAACATATTTGGTTGGATAGATGTGAGTTTGTGACCCTGGGTTTCACGCTTTAGCGATCGTCAGACAATGTCTGACAATCGCTAAAGCGTGAAACCCAGGGTTACAAACTCACATCTATCCAACCAAATATATATATATATATATATATATATATATATATATATTATAGGTTCCTAATAGTCATAGAAATAAGTGTAACTTATGTTTACAAGAAAAAAATAGAATAATAAAATGCAATAATCAAAGCTTTAAAAATAAATTCAAATTTCCATAATATAAATTTTACTTTATTAGCTACTACATTTCTCTAACTCTTCAAATGTTGAATGTATAACTAATTATAATTTCTATAATTTCACACCATATTAATTATATCTTATAATTACCCTCTGTTCTAAAAACTCTCTTTCCTTTTATCACTTACACCTCCTTATCTATATATTTTAAGTTTTTTTAAATATAACTTTGTATTTTTAAGTTTTTTTTAGATATAACTTATTTTTATTTTTAGATATTTTTTATATTTTTTTATTCTTTAATATAACCAATTCTTTTATTAATTGTAATTTTATTTAAATATAATCTTAATTTTAATATAAACTATCTAAGTATAACTTATTTTTAATCTATTAAATATATTTTACTTTTAAGTATAATTTATCTGTAAGAGTATTTTTAAGTAGGAACTTGTATTTTAAAAGTTAACCTTATCTATATAATTTTAAAAAAATGTTTTCATTCTTCTCTTAGTTTCAAATTAACACTTCATTCTTCATATAACCCTCAGTTTAATTTCATAAGGCTAATATCCGGGTTTAATTTTATAAAACCTCTTCACTTTAAGGCTAATACCCTCCACCCTCCCCTGACCACTGTATTGTGTCTTTCGTCTGACTGAAACATAGAAATAAATAAATTCTGTATAAATTTTTCGACAGCTGTCACAGTTAAATTTCTGATTGCAATTCAAACTAAGTCTATATACCAGTGTTGAATAAGACTGACAAGGTTTTTGTCGGTTGAAATAAGTCTATACACTATACAAGGTTATTTTAGATTTTGTGGTTTACTACTATTTATTTACTCTGTATAATAAATATATTGAGCTCTTTTTGTGGATCAGTTTTATTATTTTATATTAC
This sequence comes from Acanthosepion pharaonis, assembly GCA_903632075.3. Taxonomy (NCBI): domain Eukaryota; kingdom Metazoa; phylum Mollusca; class Cephalopoda; order Sepiida; family Sepiidae; genus Acanthosepion; species Acanthosepion pharaonis. The sequence continues at coordinate 5,544,480 of CAHIKZ030000224.1, forward strand.
TAGGATCCACATGGATCATATACAAACAGATTTATTACCTTTACTATAGATAAACATTTATATATATATGTGTGTTTGTGTGTATATAAGTGTATATCTATATAGATATTCATAAATATATATATATGTACATATGAATATATATATATATGTAGACACACACACACACATATATATAGGTATTGGTTTTCCTACTAATATCATTAAGCGCATTATTGAATGTAAAATAAATAAATTAAATCTTTAATTAAATATTTAATAAAAACACCTTAAAATTAAGTTACAGTTGCACTGAAAATCTACAAAGAATCATAAAAAAGCATAATAATAAATCCTGGAAAAATACGCATACCAAAACAGTATTAATAAAGATCCTAAACTAAAATTAGACAAAATTAATGGAAAATTATGTGATTGTAGAAACCCAGAAGACTGCCCATTGGAAAATAAATGCCGCACAAAATTTGTGGTATACCAATGCACTATCTCATCCATTGAGAGTCCAAACACTGAAAGGATATACATTGGTTCAAGAGAGAATGAATTTAAAATTAGATAGAGACAACACAAAAGCTCCTTCAATAATATTAGAAATAGAAATCAGACATCTCTATCCAAATATTTTTGGCATTTAAAGGAAATGAATAAAACACCAAAAGTAAAATGGAAAATAATAAATAGAACTAGAACTTGTAAAACCTGGGATGACCCATGCCATTTATGCCTACATGAAAAACTATACATTATTAAGTTTCTAAATAATGAAAATTTATTAAACCATAGACATGAATTAACGGTTTTTTGCTGACATCAACAAATTTTCGCATTAAATAATTAGCATAAAAAAATTTAAATTTCATAGTCTAATAAAAGATTTAAAAGCTTAACCCAATCAGAAGATAGAAAAACCCTTTATGAAGTCATCAAAAAACAAACTACAGTTCAGTGCGATGCATTTATGTACAAAACAGCCCTTTAGAAAAAAAAAATAAAATAAAAATAAAAAAATAAAAATAAATAAAATAAAATTCTTTAGACACTTCACGACGTATTATGGTGCCAACAACTATCTTTTGCTGTGACTGACCAGACGATGTGCGTCCATGACTGCCATTAGTTGATTTGAAATGGACACCCCGGCCCTACCTCAGCCTGATCTCTTTCCGAAGGTGACTGATATGTGGATACAAATTAACTCTTATGCCCCTTATCAAGATGGTCACTCTGACCATTTCCATAGTAATTAATTTTGCAAATGAACATGCTTATAAAGATGTGTAAATTTCAAGATTGGTTATTCCTAAATTTTCACTTGAGGATGAAACAGGACTTGATACTTTAATTCAATTTAATTTTAATAATTATATTGAAGTTTCCAGCTCTTATTTTTGAAATATGAGAACACACACACAGGGTGCAATGGGTAAATTGTTGATATTTTATATTTTTAATTTTGCACATGTGCATTGTTTTAGATTTTGTCAACTGCACCATATAGTAGGGTCATTTGGGTACTGTGTGTGCAGAAAAGAGCCAAATGACACAATTCACTCCACCAAAAAATTCAGAAACTCCAATACAAACATTTCAAAGGGTTTGGGTGTCAATATGAGGATAGTGCACAGGATTCAGAAAGAGTTGGATGAGTCTAATGGTGATTATGGAGGTGTTTTGTGTCATCACTAGTGATGACAACATTATGCCTCCATTCATCCTCTCACAGGGCCTCAGTCTCAACATGGAGGCCTACATCCAGTGACTTGAGGAGGTAGTGCTGCCCTGGTTCAAAAGGGTGGTTGTCAGAAAACACTAGATCTGGCAACATAACTCTGCACCATGCCACACCGGCAGGAGAACCCTGTCATGGACATCCGATAATTTCTGCAAACACATCACCACTTACATCACGCCACCTAACTCCCCAGACTGCAACTCCCTTGATTATTATGTATGGCGACCAGTTGAGTAAGAAACTAGCAAAACACCTTTTAACACCCCTGAAGGCAAGGATTATGGCAGAATTCACCAACTTAAACAAAGGGACTGTCTAGAAGAGTTGCAGGAGATCCCAAAATCATTTGGAGGCCAAGATTGAAGCCAATGGTGATTTTATTGAATAAATTTACTCTTTAGTTTTTCAAGATTTTTTGGGTAACTTTGGTAAACATCTCTGTTAAAATAAAATGTCAGTGTTATTTTCATTTTTGCATAATTTAGGTAATCATTTATCTCACCTTGTACATACATACATATATACATCCTATATATATATATATATATATATATATATATATATATATATATACATTCCATTCTTTTTTCAATGACTCTAAGAGCTCTTTATTTTTTCACTCTTCTGTCAAGTTTATCCCATTGTAATTCTGAGAGCCACTTCAAACTTTTGAACTATAGTGTATATACATACAAACATATATATAATTAATGTGGAAAAACTTGTCACTTAAATGAGTGGTGTTATTTCACTCTTGCCAACTTTGAAGTTTTGTGTGTGCATTGTTGTAATGCCTTTACTCTTCAGGGCTATTGGCTTCCTACTAGTAAACTATGGTAAAAGAACCAGCAATTTTGGCCCATAATGCTCTTAAAATATTATATATAGATATATATATATAGATACACACACATGCACACACACAGAGACTCTATTATGCAAGTCAATGTTTTTATAATTAAATTGATGCTAGTAAAAAAATCACATATCCACCATCAACATTTCCCTTTATAACAAATGTTCTTATTTGAAATAACTACAATAACTTTAAATAATTTGGTTATATGAGATTTTATTCCGGGATTATAATTGTATAGTTATTAATATTTTAATTTTTCAAATATATCAAGATTTCTTCAGATTGTAAGATATAACCCAGAAAATAAAACAAGACATTGTAAATTTATTGAGTAACTGTAATACAATGTTGGAAATCACAAAATATTGAACAAAGATCATAGAATATTTGAAAAAGAAATTCAAAACCAATGGTAAGGTAAGAGGAAGGAGAAAGTATCTTCAAGAATGTCACAAAAAGAGATTTAAAAAAAATCTAAGATGGTAAATATGAAGAAAAGTGATGTGAACAGCAAGAAAATATTTGAAGAAAATGTTTCTATGAAAGTAAACAGAGAGAAAAGATTCAGAACATTACCTGAAAACATGAAAGCAAAAGCAAACAATCTCACCTTTAATAAAACATTATAAAGAGAAATGTTTATGTTTGAATGTAGAAGTAAACAACACTAACTTTTCATTTCGTGGGCCCAATGGCTGAGATACATGTGTTTTTAATGCAAATAATCAATCGACACAAATTAGAAGACAACATGTATGAGGTGGAGTAACGTTTTGGGCTAGTTTTTTAAGCAGTAAAATTATAGGTTCCTTCAAAGTTAATAATGTTAAGATAAATGCAGAGAATTATTATAAGTTCTGAAATAGACCATTTTTTTGAGTCGGAGGATAACCAAGAAAATTTAAGATAAAGAGGATATTTATGCAAGATACTGACTATTGCCCACTTTACCACATAGAAAAAAGTTTCAAAGATACCAAAATTAATAATTTATTACTAACTAAATACTAATATATTTTTAAATACTATGTCCCTTATATGTGAATTTCCATAACTTCTTGGAGATAATAGTGAAGTGGTTTCCTGTTGCTTTTTTAATGATTTCTCTTAGACTGAATATTGCCCAAGGTTAGATAGCCCAGCCTACTCTGCTATTTCATCCATTTCTGGTGACAGAAGAGATGGTATCATTCCATTCTCTAACAGCATTTATTTGAAAAGTGAACACAGCAAACCTGGCTAGAATTTGAACTCAGCTCATTGATTCCTCTTCTATGCCGATAACCATTACACTAATTTCATGAAGACTATTGTCCTCATCTTTGTTGTTGCTATCACAATGTTTCAGTCCTTGTGCCATCCTTCATTAGGTGTTTTTTGACCAAATGACAAATCAGGGAATTTCAAACTGAGATCTTTATTTAATCTATAGGAGAAGATTGTTCTCACTATGGTGACCATATATAGAGATATCTCATTTAGTACTAATTTAGAAGAGTACTGCTCACTTTTTGTTTGCCCTTTCCACTGACCAAGAGATTAAACTTGCAATTACTATGTCACCAGATTTATGAACCAATGCTTTAACCTACTATGCTATTGTCACATAAGATAATCTCAAGTGGAGAACTTGGATTTTTAAACCTATCCTGCCTGCTGAAGAGTGCTACTGCTGGTCAAGCTTGATGGCACTCATCAAGGCCTTACTTTTCTATTGCACTTGCTTCTATTGAAGCCTTGATGTCCTTTATTAATGGTTCCCATATTCTATTTATTTCTATGCTAGGCCTAATAAGGAGATCCACTTAGCCTAGCATATGTTCTCATTCTTTCAAATATCTGTCTCGCTAGTGTTCTCTGTCTAATATTTTTAATTCATTCCACAAAAGTTAAGGATTATACTTTACCTCCATATAAGATCAGCCATGCCTGATTTCATATTCTCACCCCTAATTATAGAATTTTGATGTTTGCTCTATCTTACTTTTAGGGAACAGCTTGCTAGTTTCACCTTTATTTTCTTTGCCACAACTCCAACAAATTGAATACATGCAGTTCTTGGTTATGTTTTCCTCTGTCTTAGGCTTAGTTCTTGTATTTGGTGATGGTGCAATTTTGAATTCAGTACTTGGAGTCAGCGGAAAAAGGGTGATAAATAACTGAGCTGTACTAAACAAGAACTAGACCATATATCCCTGTTCAGTAGAATCAGAACAATCTATCACTGTAGGGTTTCAGTTTGAAATTGACTTGATAGACCAGAGGGTACAACAGCTGAAACATTGTGATAAAAACAACAAAGATGAGGATAATATTATGCTTGTAAGTAATGTAAATAGCTGTTAAACTATTTAAACAATTTAAATTTGTGTTTCATTAAAAATGGTATCAACATCTATGGCTAATGGAGTAGCAAAAAGCTTAATTTCCCTTTCTAATACTAGAATGTTTTGAAAACATCAAATTCTTCATGCAATTTTAAAATTATATCTGCATATTCTTTCAAGTACTGTGATTCAACCTTCTCCAATATCTGAATGGTGGTGAAGTGGGATAAGTTTCTGCCTGTAATCTGCATTGCCCATGACAAAAGTTTACTCTTGAAATACTTCACACTCTATTGCAACATTATTATTACCTGCTTTGGGCCCTGACTCCCACTGTGCAAAGTTTTGAAAAAAATTCCATCATACTTGATGAAAGTACAAACATTATAGGTACTGCTTATTGTGCTGTCTTTCTCGGAGGAGTTGGTAAAAACTTTAATGTCACTGAGCATTATTAGATTTATTACCTTTGAGGGGAACAGCGACAGGGCAAGGAAAAGGCAAACAGGAAAAGTGCGCTGAGTGTGCAGGATTGACTTGGTCAAATTGGGTCCTGGAGCCTCAAGTTTAGAATGTTAAGATGGCCAGTCAGATCACTGAGGAATTGAAGCTTACAAAGATTGGATCACTTGGAAACATCTTTTCCTTTTATTGCCTAGAACAATCCAATCTCATCTTTCAAAGCAAAATCCTATTTAATGCAATACTCTGGGTGAGCTACCTGACTTCAGAAGGGTACAGAAACTCTCCTTATTGAACTGTTGGTGGTTGGAGGCACTTGCCTGTATAGATTTAATAGTTTTCATAACCACATCCATCAAGTTTTTTTTTTCTGCACAGTGCATCTTGATGCAGAATGCAATAGATAACAGAGATCAGTCCACCAAGTCTGTTCAAGTATTCTTTAATGCAGCCTTTTCAGAGCATATTGCAGGTACACCACCATCTCTTGCCACTGACATGAGTTGTGACTAAGCCAATCCTGCACATTCAGTGCATTTTTCCTGTTTACTAAATATATCTTGCCTTGTCACTGTTCTTTGTGAATCTAACAATGCTCAGTGACATTAAACTTTTTCTGAACTCCTCTGATATAAAACTCGTCTTTGCTATGATGATAAACTACATCCAGCAGCAAGGCCTCTAATTGGGAGATTTTGAGGAGCACAGAATAAATAACCTCTTAATTGCTGTTGTTCCCAGGTCCACTCTGACCTGGGGTGGTAGCACCTGTTAAGGTCCTAACTATGGGCAAATAGTGAACCCCAAAACTGGGGTCAAAATATTATGAAAGAGTTGTAGTAAGAATATCAGCAATACATTTTCATAGTAAAAACAAATTACAAGCAATAGATTATTGGAAAAGGAAGAGAAAAATTACCAGCAAAACATTTTTGAAAAATAAATTACCAAAGCTTACAAGAGAATTAATTGAAGAAAAATTAAATTTCAGCATTAAATGACCCATAAGGAATTTATATGCCATTACCAAACCAAACCAATAAGAACAGTAGAATAAGCCTGTACTTGTAATCTCTGTATTTTCATCAAGTTTGATAGAAAATCTTTCAAAATTTTGCTTGTAATCCATGATCCATATGTTAGGCCCATGGGCGCATAGCTGAGTGATTAGAACATTTGCTTTCTGACCATGAGACCAGGGTTCGAATCTCACCACTGCTGATTTGTCAGGAAGGAGACATCCTGATGTTATCGGTCTGGAGGGGGCAATCTCAGTCTGAAAACCATACCACCGGTGAGTGAAATTGGGCAGGTGGAATATTTGGGGGCTGTTGATAGCTGTACTAGAACAAAGTCACAAGTCATCATGATAGAGGGTTTGAGTGTGCTGGTCTTGTTCAGATTGTTGATCATGCTAGATAACAGATTCTCTTCCAGAAACTGTAACTAAAGTTTGCTCAGTATAGTTGCAGTATAAACCACAGGTTGGGTCTGTGGGTGTTGAACAAACACAAATGTGCCTGAGTGAGCATCTGCAATAGGGATTGGTTAGCCGCCCTAGTAGATGGGTATCCTCTAATACAAATGGCCAGCTATTATTTTATTATTATATGTTAGACCAGAATTCATGTCTCTTTTTCTGAGCAGATTCTCATAATCCAAATAAACATTTGCATTGTGTTGTTAGCCAGCCTGTCCTTGTGTCATCATGCATAGCTTTTTATGCTACCTTGAAAAACTCAAAAACACTCAATTTGTTCATAGCATGTTCACCATAAGCCATTTTTAATAAGGATAATTTTTCAATAGAACAATTACCAAACTTCATATAAAACTTGAAGTTAATCAGCTTCACTACATTCCTTTCAATCATATTTTTGAAAATAGTATAACACATACATGTACAACTTACTCTCTACAAATGATTCAAATGGTCTCATTCTAAAGAAAATGGAAGTTGGTTCATATCCAGACATGCTCAGTTGCAAATGTTTTCTTGAATCATTACTCCAGTGGTATGCTGGGATCATTCAAAAAATTAAATTGTCACACTTTATATATATATATATATATATATATATATATATATATATATATGTGTGTGTGTGTGTGTGTGTGTGTGTGTGTGTGTGCATATCTGTAGAGGTAACAAAATGAATAAAAAAGTTTTTCCTCTTGTCACTTTATATATATATATATATAAAATTTAAATGAGATAGATATTTATGAGTGCACATGTGTAGAGACAAATACATAATTTTATGATATCAGACATCAATTACATTTCTTAAATTAAAAAGTTTAATCCATTGATTTCAAAATGAATTGATCAATGAAAATCATCTTCACTTTAGTTGCACAGTTCAAAGAATCCAAAGCTGTTTTTTCTCAAAAATATTTTGATAAGATGTTATTTTGTATGAGTATTTTGATGATTAGATATTTTCTTAGTAATATGACTTATTAAAATCAAATTAAGAATTCAATAATAACTAGTTGCTAAACTAAACAACATACTTTATACTGAAAAGGAAGAAACCATTTTTCTGTATCTTTCACAAATATTCAGAGAAATAATTAGAAATTAGAAAATATGATTCATTTTGAAATAAGAGAATGATTAAGTAACAATCTGCATCAGAAGATTGACAGAATAAACAAAATGTCAGAAACCAAATGATATTTGAAAAACATTTCAGACAGTTCTTTGCTGAAACAAACAACTATAAAATAACTGAATTTATATATTTTGCTAAATGGCATTTAATAGCCTAAAATACGGTTTAGACTACATTAAATGTCAGTCTCTAATGAAAGATGAGAAATAAATAAGATTTTTTTCTTTTCTATAAATATCTTTTTTTAATTTGGAAATATACTTTGACTTTTTTAGTGCATTATGAATGAACATACATTACTATGAATATTAAATTTGTTTACTCAAATTATGCATTCATGATTTGTATGGTTTAAAATTTACATACTTTAAACAGTGAACATTGTACAATTATATTTCAATTTTGTTACTCACAATTTATTTCTAATTTAGATTATGATAAAAGAATCAGAACTTCTTTTTGATGAATGACCAAAATTTAAACTGAGTTGAATATTTTAATAAAAAGTATGAAAAAAGAAATAGTAATGTTTAATATACAAAATTCTGACAACTGGTAATTTCAGAAAAGAGGATAAATTTACCATTTTTATCAAATTCATAGTTATATTTTCTTTTAATTGATATATATATATATATATATATATATATATATATATATACAGTAGCGTCCAAAACTAAGGGACAAAATTTTAAAACCTAATATTTGTTAGAAATAACAACTGTGAAAAGCTGAAATTTTGACAAGTGGTAGTTGTTATCATCCATAATAACATACTAAAATTTGAATCATTTGCAAAGGATAGAAAAAAAGAATTATAACAATTATTTATTTATTTTCAAATTTGGAACGTCCAAAAGTAAGGGACAAAATTGAGAAAAACAATGTAAACAACAAAAAAACAATAAAATACATGTACAATCAATATTTAGTAAATGAGCCCTTGCTCTCAATGACAGCTGCACATCTTCGACTACAAGAACGAATCAGTTCTTGACAATCCTCGATACTAATTTTAGACCATTCTTCTTGAAGCTTCACCCACAAATCCTCCGTGTTAGTGGGATTTCTTTCCATAACTTTCACTCCTAAGGTCTTCCAAAGATTTTCTATTGGATTTAAGTCAGGACTTTGCGGTGGCCAATCCATAATTTCCAAATCTTGCTCACTAAGGTAACTCATTACCACCTTTGCCTTGTGACATGGGGCATTATCTTGCATAAAGGTAGCCCTATATAAACCTGAATTCTGTATGATTGGCACAACATGATCTTGAACAATGTTTTTATAGATCTGCGCATTTTACAAGTTTGTAACCGGACGAGAGGCATTGTACCTTGGCTAGAAAACATTCCAAATACCATGAGCCTTCCGCCCCCCAAACTTGACAGTTTTCTTAGTACACTTTTGCACTTAATCTTTCACCAATACGTCTCTTTACATTGTTTTTTTCCATCATTTCCAAATAAATTAAACTTGCTTTCATCACTGAAAAATACTTTTGCCCAATTTTTCATATGTCCAAATTACATACCTGTTTGCAAACTCTAATCTCTTCTTCTTATTCTTCGAACTAACAAGTGGTTTCTTCCCTGGGGTTCGATTAAACAGCCCTATTTCTTGCAGTCGTCTACAAACAGTCTGTCTTGACACATTAACACATGAGGTACTATTCATAACCCTTTTAATTTCTGTGCAAGACTTAAAACGGTCCTTTAATGACATACGCTGCATTATTCGATCTTCTCTTGCGAAGTTTTTATGGGGTCTGCCGGTTTTAAAAGCACTAACTATTTTGCCAGTATCATTGTAGGATTTAACAACCCTGCTTACAACACTCTTGGAAAGTTTCACTTTCTCTGAAATCTCTCTAATGGTGCACTTTTCCTTGTGTAGCTTCACAATAGCTTGTCTCACAGAGTAATCAAGTTTTTGGCATTTCGCCATGGTGCCGGCTGATGCAACGTTTACAAATGACTTATTCTTTAGAGGAAATAAAAAAATTTGAATATAGCATACTGTTTACATTGTTTTTCTCAATTTTGTCCCTTACTTTTGGACGATCCTATTTTGAAAATAAATAAATAATTGTTATAATTCTTTTTCTATCCTTTGCAAATGATTCAAATTTTAGTATGTTATTATGGATGATAACGCCTACCAGTTGTCAAAATTTCAGCTTTTCACAATTGTTATTTCTAACAAATATTAGGTTTTAAAATGTTGTCCCTTAGTTTTGGACGCTACTGTATATGTGTGTGTGTGTTTCTACCTATTTCTCTCACTCCCAAAATCTTTGTGTCACCATATTAAATTAATTGCTTTTGTTAATTTTACCACAAAATCAAGAGTGATTAACAATATGCTTTTCTCAGTACATTTTATGAATTTTGAGGATCAGAAAATAATTTAGTGCATTTTTACTAATGATGTATGGTGGGTGATAGAACATCTTAAGCATAGTGATGCTGAATAAAAAACAGTCAAACATACTGGGCCACCAGCAAAATTTCACCTTTCACCACTTTTTTTTAAGTTAAAAAGGTTTTTTTTTTGTAACAAGTGACCTTTCTTATTACAGAAAGTACAAAATCTCAAAGTATGGAGTTAGCAATTCATCTTGTTGCCTTTGGCTTGAATAATTTAATGTGACATTGAATAGAAAATGTCCAGATTTTTTCATTGGGAATTTTCCCCATTCTTTTTGGCAGTAATCCCCAAACTCTTGGAGATTGCATTGTTTGAGATTGGAGCACTTCTTACTTCAATTCCCACAAAAATGGTTTAATTATATTCCGATCAAAAGTTGAACATTTTCATCCACCCACAAGAAACATTTCTGTTGCAAGGTATGGAAAGGAGCACTATTAGGCTAAAAAAAATTCTCTATCTTCATCGTCTGTCAGAAGATTAGACTGTAGTAACATAATATAGTTTTCTCTTTTTAGGTTTCCATCAACCTTTACCAACTTTTTCTACCATTGCTTTTGATACAACTCTACATCTTTAATTATTTGCTTCCAAATTTTACCATTTTTTTGTGTATCATGCATTGTTTCTTTTTCACACTGATCTTCTTACATATCCTTTTGCAACTATTTTGTGTAACTATTTTGCATTCAACACTAAAAATTTCTTCTTGCCACTTTCCAGCATCCCATGTTAAATATTTTTTGACCATTCAGTCTCCTATTCTCATGTTTTTTTAGTTAATTTTTTTTGTTTTGTTTTTTGCTGCTATACACCTGTTCATGTTTTTTTCATAAAACTCTGCATACTGTATCAACTGAAACTTTATTGTTAAGACTGCATTCATTCCTCACCTGTCTGGCTGTTAATTTTGATTTTCCTACTGAAACTCTCACAAACCTTCTTTCATCTCTTTTGTCAAATTTTTGTGATCTTCCAGTTCTTTTCATGTAAAACACTTCCAGTAGTAATAAATGCTTTTTGGGTGGTTTGAACACTCAGTTTCTGGAAATTCCCAGCTGCCTGGCTATCTCTATATATATTGAGTCATCTCTTCTTTCAAAGTCACATTTATCTTTGTTTCAAAAGATATTTTAGCCATGAAGAAAAGAAAAAGCCAGCTAATGTTCAACTTCAATGACTTGCCAACTCCTGTTAATAAGATGGAACAATTCCTATTTAGGAATTTGCACATTATCATGACTTTATTATCTCAGATCTTTCAATGGTCCAGTAGTTTTCCATTGCTTTTTTTCAGCTTTAAGCTGCTTAAAGCAGTGTATCTTCTGTTACACAGTACTTACAAAAATGCTTGTTTTTTCTGCTAAACAATCTTACTAAAATAAAAGTTATATAATCATTTTGTCATTGACAAACCACTTTCACACCAGTTATACATGTATATAGAGAGGAAGAGAGAGGGAGACGGCATATTTTCATAAATGATATATAGATATTGTGTAAAAAGTTGCTGATTTTACACACAATATCTACATCAATGAAGTTGATAAAAAAGAAATGACTCAAATTTTTTCTTTTTTATTTTCTGAAATAATAACTTTCACAATTTTACTGTTTAGGGATGAGTTAAATTTATTTGTTTTCTTTTTGTAATATCTAAAGAGATAAGCTGTATTCACTAAGGGAATATTTTGAATATAGGAGTGTTGTGACCTTCATATAAAATGTTGAGCTTATTCAAATGTCAGCCATAAATGATAAAAAGCCAATAAAACTAATAACCTTCCAAACATCAAATCAAACCCATTTAATTATGAATATTCATTAATGCAAACTTTTTTTAACTTACAGTTGGACTAATGTCACCATCTTTGTATTTATTATCCTATTTTGGGAGTTGTGAGCTCTGCCTTTCTTCATGTATCAGTTGATTTGGGTAACCATCAGAGAATCTAAAACTGAACCTTTTATTTAATCTCTTAGGATAGATCATTCACGTTGAGAGATATCTTGTCTTGCTCTTTCTTAGTATTTGTAATATAGTAACAACACTAAGTAGAAGCTTATGAATTTTTGATTAATTCAGCTTTAGTGCTGAAAAATGTTTATTTTATTGTGATGGATGGTTACAAGTGAGAGGGGAGATGGGATGTGCTTATTTTATCAGCACAATACTACACAGTTACTGTTTGCCCTGTTTTTCCTATTGTGTCTAATCTACTACCCAGTCCAGGGATTGAACTCACAATAACTATGCTACTAAATCCTCTAGACTAGGGAATTAAAGCATAGATTTGTGAATTAGGTGACATAGACAGACTCTTGAAGAAGGCCACAGGGTGTAACATCCAAAATGTAATAACAACAGAGATGAATACATTAGTCCAAATGTAAATAATAATGACTCATTCTAGAAATTCAGACTAAAAAAATCCAGTTTCAATGAAAATAATTACTTTTGACATGTATACAGTAATTTTACAATTTTATTGCTTATACAAAATATAAGCAGTATAATTAGTAATAAAATACTATCATTAAATTCCCTTTTTATAGGTTTAAACATAAAGGAACTATATTAACTGCTACATTGCTTGTTGTAGAATTACCATTTTGAGATTTAAGCTTTGATATTTGACTTTTTTTTTATTAAGCCTAAAAAATTTTGGGAGAGAGTGAGAGAGAGACAATAGTATGTATTTAGAATTTTAATATAATTATAAATGTATCAACTGACCAATAAATAGGAATTCTTTAGACTTCTAATAAAGGTGCCTGATATAAAAATTAAAGAATTTTAGTCATAAAGTTGGTCACCATTGGGTTTTTTTTTAATCATTTCATCCCCAACAAGGCAAGAATGTCACTACTACACAAGGGATTACAGAGAGTGAAAGTGAGAGAAAAGACTGAGTATGGGGAAGATTGAGGAAAGGAAAAAAGATGAATGGAATTCAAGTAAATAGAAGATGGTGATTGACATTGCATTTAAATTTTTGAAGATTTTAATTATCAGGGAAGCAAGTAAACACAAGGGAGTTCCACAGGCGGAAAGTGCAAGGAAAGAAACTGTTGGAGTAGAAGTGGTGGTTTATTTGAATAAACATCTTGGGAATATAGTTTATAGACTAGTGGATTAAATGTTCATGAATTTGGTGGCATAGTAATTGTGAGTTCAATCCCTGGGTTAGATAGTATAGACTCAATCTCAGGGCAAAAGTGTGAGACAATGACACACTGACGTTTGCATTATATATATATATATATATATATATATATATATATATATACAGAGACAGAAAGAAAGAAAGAAAGATAATAAATGCTAGAAAGGGAAAAGGAAAAATATAAATGTATATAAGGTTACTTGTTGCAGGAGTAAGTTAAAAATAACTTTCATTTGTAACTTATTATCACCATTTCAACTATGATGATATAAATTTATTTAGTATATACATACACATACACACACACATATATATATATATATATATATATATATAAAGAGTAGTACTGAAAAAAAAATAGATAATTTAAGACGTGGGCAGCAGAATGAGAACAATTTACCTCCATAGATTAAAGAAAGGGTTTAGTTTGAATTTCCCAGAATGTAAACCATATTAACAGACACCTGAAGAAGGCCAGAGAGCACAATGGACAAAACAGTGTAATAATAAATAATGTAAATAATGATAAGCCCTCATCTCGGAAATCATGTTTAAAAACATTCTATGTACCATGCAATTTAGTTCTGTTTTCTCTTGTGTTGATGCAGGAAATTTTGTTGTAGACACTTAACAGGACATTAAATATTTCTGATAGTTTTGTTTTTAGAATTAAAAAATTTCTATTACTTGGCAAAATGATTTTATAATTTGCTACAGAATATAAAATACTAAAGTAACAGTACTTGTTAACTATCATGGTCCCAAGAGAAATCTGCTGTCATCAGACAGTTTCTGTTTTTTGTTTGGTTGTTTTTGGCATTTCATACTCAACAGAGCGATTGACCATTTCCCAAACAAACCTTCTATCAGAAAAATAATTGAAGTGGCTTGGCATTGTGCCAGTGTTCACTCAGAAAGAATTCTTATGTGCCAAAAGTATTATTCACTGTGAAATTCTTCAGTGCAGCACATGTGATTGATGTTAGAGGAATTACACGAAAATAAATTAATATTTATGACTTAAATTGTTTGTTAAATTGTTTTGCTTTACTGCTTGAAATTCTTGAACTGTTTGTTTAATTTTTCAACATATTTTTACTTTTTGAAATTTTTTTTATAATCACTTTATTAACTATTACAAGTTCGGTTGAGTATAAAGTACACAAACCAAAACAGAAGCTTCCTCTATCTGAAGCCAGCACATTCAGTTAACACTTTGATTACAGCATTTTTACCTGGGTGTTCTGTCCCATTTAAAGAAAATTAAGAAATCGCTATTGCTATTGGAAATAAATGACTGTTAAGATGCTGTTAGTCGTTTCCCATAGGTGCCACTATTTTGGTTTTGATCAAGTACTCTACAGTATAGACTAGCTAAACAACATACACTATAGTAAAAATACCCCACAAAAGAGACTCTTTTATGCTACTATGTGTCTAGACTGGTTTAGAAAAAACACTAATAACGAACCATAAAAACCAGTTAACTTCTGAATTCTAATTACTAATGCTGTGATAGGCGAGGAGGTGTGGTGGAGTAATGGATAGCAGCTCGGATTGAGGAATCAGAGAGCCGAGTTCGAATCCCAGTCAAATTCATTACATTCACTTATATGCTAATACCCTTGAGAAAGGTATGAAACCTCTTCTTCTACCCGCCAGCTATGGGTAAATAGCAGGATAGACCAGGTTCTATTGCCTTGGATGGGCACTTATCTACCATAGAAAGAAATGGCAACCTACTGCAGGAAAAAAATGTGCCTCATTAGTCATGTATTGAAAGATACATGATTGCCTAAGCATGTATCACATATGGCACATAACTGAATGAATGCTGTGACATTGTATTGTTCTCTAATACAATTCAATGAATGTTGGGTGACTGCTTGAGAATACCAGATACTGTAAACTTGGATATGCATGTGGTGTAATAGATAATGGCTCAGAATTGTTAATCAGAGAGCTAAGTTCCAATTCAAGTTGGGTTCATTGGGAAAGGTATGAAGTCACCTCATCTCCACCTGACCAATACGAGTTAATTAATAAGACTTGTATCACTAAAATCATTATCATCTCAAAAATAAATTCTTACAATCTAAAAATGTTTTCTGACTTTAAATAACCTGCAAAGGGTTGATAAGCTGTAAAAAACAAATCAATAAATTATAAATATAATTAAAAGAACATAACTGCTGTTAATTTTCAGTAACATTTTCTTTAACCCTACATTAGTCACATTGGATTTCTGAAAAATGGATAGTCTCCTGGTGTCTGCCTCACACGACAACTGAGCTACATCTATGCCACACTACATGCTATATAGTGGGAGGGAGCAAAAGAAACATGTTGCTAACTAGGAATTACAAGTACTTTAAAAATTTGGGGGTAACAAAACACCCCATGTGACTAAAGCAGAGATAAGAATTAGTCACAAACGTTTTGCTTGAGAAAATATTGTAAAGCATAAACTTATTTAATAACATCTAAATAGTGATGTTAAGAAAACAAGGAATGTCATACAAAAAACTTCAGTATGAAAAAAAACTTGCAACTTTTTAATCTGTTATCCTAGCAAAATTTGTTTAGTGTCAGCGGCAGATGACTGCTGGGGGTAACTGACAGACTGATAAAAACTCAGTTTTACATGACACCACCAGTTTTTTTTTTCTTTTTTTGTCAAATTACACAACTTAAAGCAGCAGAGATATGGTTCTACAGAAGAATGCTAAGAATACCATGGACAAAGCATATGAGCAATGAGGAAGTTTTAGGGAAAATGGAAACAAAAAGTAAACATACTTAGGATCAGGAAAAGATAGTTGAAATTTCTAGGAGAATGAGGAAAGAGGGCTTAGTGAATTGGATACTCACAAGACCTACAAGAGGGGCCAAGGGTAATAGCAAGTAACCTACCTAATGAGCTTGTGTAAATGAATGGCAAAACATGGGAGTAGGAAGGATAGTAAAAATAAGCAAATACTGCTAAGAATTACAAATAATAGAAAGTTGTGGAGAGCCATGATTTTCAAATCATGAAGGGATACAGCATATAAAAGAAGACATCATGCAGACTCTGGATTAATCATTATCAGTACAACAAATAAAATAAGCAAATTCATTTTGAATTTCAGCTGAAGTTGTGTATATTTACTAATGCCCTTGGAAAAAGGTATGAATCCACTTAGCAGAGTTAAGTGGATTCATCACAAGAAATTATGACAAAACAGTCTTATCACTGGCATGTCATTATGCTTGAAAGAGAAATGATTTAATGAGTGAGGACTGACTCGACCACTCTTCCATAACTATCACCCATGCAGTAATAATAGTAAAACATTGTCATATCTAAACATAGTCTAAACTTTGACAGTATGACACTTCTTTTATATGATGTGTCCCTTCAGGGATATGGAAGTTCATGATTCTCCACAACTTATCCTTTGTAGCTCAAAGCAATGTTTGTCCTCTTATATCTCTACCATTCCATGCTCTTCCAGGCATTTACATAAGCTTGTTGTGTATGTTACTTACTGTTTCCTTCAGCCCCTTTTGTAGGCCCTGAGAGTGACACAATCTCTAAGCCCTCTTTCCTTATTATGTACCTCAGAAATTTCAACTTTCTCCTTCTGATCTTATGCACAAGTGTCCTTTTCATTCTCATTTTCTTTAAAACTTCCTTATTATTCACATTTTCCATTCATGTTATTCTCAGCATTCTTCCTTAGTACCACATCTCTGTTGACTCACTTTTTCTCATCTGTGCAGTAATTGTTCAACATTCACTCTCATATAACACAACTGATATTCTATAACAGTCCAGCACTCTTTGTTTGCAATGAAAATAAAATTTCCATTTTTTAAATATTTTCCTTAGCTTTTGGAAGGCATATTCCAATATGCCTTTGATTTCTGTGTCAGATTTTTCATTGTCTGTTATAATACCTCCTAGACAGTTAAATTTCTGTACTTCCTTCATTTTGACATTTCCAGTTTGTTGCTTGCATCTTGGTTTGCCCCTCATACTAATGACCATACATTTTTCATCTTAAAACTGATGGTTAGTCCTTTCTATTCACTTTCTTTTACTACCTTGTCTAGAAGTTCCTGCAACCTCTCTCTTTCTGTATCTGCTATCACACACTGGACCTTAATCTCTTTTGACCTATTCCCTAAAGATAACATTACACTTCTCTTCCCACAGCACTCATCAATCTATTTCCTAGCTGTTTTTGTTCATGAGACAAACTTTCATTTTTTAACTTCAACTTTTCTTCTGTCATGTCCATAGTTTGACATGTAGTCAATAACTGAAATTTTTCAGTGTATAATGACTGATTTGTGATGAACCTACATTGAATGGACCTGATTGATAGCTTGGAGGTTGGATAATTTTTTATGTTCAATCAAAATTACTGTGTGGAAGGGGGAGTAATTTTTTGAGCTAGTACTGAAGGCAGTAAAATTAGGTCCCTGAGAAATCAGTAGTGGTGGCAAAATAAATGCAGAGAATTTTGCAAGTTTTGGAACCAGATATTTTTGAATGGTACAGGGATAACAACAAGAACATTTAAGCTAAACATATATTAATGCAAGAATGTACAGGAATTAAATCCTATATAGATTTTTTTAACCAATATATTCCCATCAGGAGACTTATTTGATAGTCAATTATTACAAGATCATATACCAGCAAAATACTTGTGGACATAGTTGTAGACCTACCAAGTTATTTTTGTACCATTTAGAAATTAACAATAACTCCTTTCACCAATCACACAAATTTGAGGAAAAGATTTTCATGAGCTATTATGAAATTATTTTCTAACTAAAGAAAAACTTTTATTCAAAAAGTTCAAGTTTATGTGAAATTAGATTTTAAATCTCCCTTACAGATATAAAAATAAAAGCCTACTGTTTCTCAATGTGCAAAACAGTTTCGGAGGCCAGTTTGAACTACACATGTGTACACACACATGCACCCACACACAATAGAAGAGACAACAACCAGCAGCTGCCAACTAAGGTCTTGTTCACACACACAATAGAAGGGAATAAACAGCAGCTGCCTACATACTCACAAACACATTAGGGTGACCGTCATAAAGTAAGTCTGTCCACACATTTTACATCACCCTATGACCATTTAATTACTTCATAAAACAAACTTCACTGCAAGGAAAATTGAACATTTTATTGCTATTGTATATGAAAAGAATATATATATCTGAAAAGAATGTATAAATGTTATTTTAACTGAAATTGTTGTTAAGTGTTTGGAATCCTGACACTCGAATAGCAACAAAAACCTGGGTAGATGGATTCCAACAAATGAGCCTTCCAATTCTATAAGACTGATTATTGCTCACCTTATAAAAAAGTTTCAAAGACACCAAATTAATAAAATGCTTTCCAGTCTCTCTAGATACTAATGCAATTGAAGTAGTAAACCAATACTAATTATACTACTAAGAAGACAACTTATGACAAGGTGCAAAAATGTTTAGAAGTAGTAATAAAGGTAGTAAAATTAGGTCCCTTCAGAGAATCTTGTAAGTTCTTGGACAAGATATTTCTGAATGGTGCTTGGAACAATGATGAAGATTTAAGTGAAATGTATATTGATGCAAGTCAATGCTCTTTCACAATGCTGATGATTATGCACCTTGTAAAAAGTTTTCAAAGACACCACATTAATGAAATACCTCTTTGTGTCTCTAGATAATATTCCAATAGAAAATTTGTTTCATCAATAAAATCAATATATATATATATATATATATATATATATATATATATATATATATATATATATATATATATAAGAATGGGAAGTAATAGTAAAACAAAGATTTATCTCTGAGGAGAATTAAAACTGTTGAAGTAATGTTAAGTTTGAAAGCCTGATGTTGTGAAATATAAAGGAGCTCACAGGAACAATAAAACTATTTATTCAAATATATAGAATGAAATGTTAATTAAATAGTTTTCCTTCCCTATTTCATTTGAATCTATTTATGCATTGGATGTGCACTAATTTCATGGCATCCAGGACCATACAATGTATCTCCTTTCCTTACATAAATAATTCTATTGCACTGTGGGATGTTTAGAAATAGCAATATAAATAAAAACAAAATGGCAGAGATCTGAATGAGGACAGTTACATTGTATTTAAAAATTAAGCATCTTTCTTATTATAAAATTGTAATCAGTGTATGTTGTATTTCTTCCCCTCCTCATATATGAAAATGACTCCCCACCTACAGAAATATTATTAGTCTGAAGAAAGTTGTGCTAGGGGAAAAAACAAACACTATTTCTGTTTTTCTATAAATTTTATATTGTACTTTATATAATAAAATCTGGCATATTACACTTAAATTTGAGGAAAGCATTCACTGACTTGGTTATTTTAGTAATACAGATTAATAAGAAGATATGGAGCACATAGAAATCATTGAATGTCATTTTATAAAACTTTCAAAGCTAAATAACAGGGTATATTTATGGGCAGAACTTTTCCAAATGTGTTTATTTAAATAATTGAAGTGGCCAACTTCACAAATAAAATTCTTCCTAAATTAAATTAATTTTGTAATTAAATTGTCAGCATATTAATTATAATTTATTATATTCTATAATTTATCATAATTATAATTTCTTTGCTATTTTTCCTTGATTCAATTAAACATCTTCATCTGAATAAGCTTGACTTGACCAATCTCCTACCTTTTTACCCACAGCCACAGCCATGTTCTTTTTTTTGTATGGATACACATTGGATTATTCCTGTGACACATGCATAAACAAAGTTTAGCTATACAACAGTATTTTGCATTTCTATATGATGTTTTATAATTTGTAAGTTTATGTTAAAATCAGCAACTTATATTTTATTAAGTAATATTTCCAAAACCAAATAAAACCTCTGAAAAATATAAACTTTATATTAGTTTATTTCTGTAGATTCCTTGTGGAGCATACAACTGCAACAACCCCATAATAGTTGCATATATTTTCATTGTGTCAGATTTTATTATGCATGTCAATGTTTTACGATAAAATTAATATTAAACATCCAATATTGGTAAAATATTCAGGATATATTTAAGTAAATATCAACAAAGGTAATTTTGTATATAATATATATAATATACTTATATCTAAATGATAGATTTATCATGTGAATTTCAACTTAAAACATTGTCTTTTATTAGAAATATTTACATTAACTTGGTGATGTGAGATTTTCTTATGGAGTTCAGAGATTCAGAGAAACAAGATCTTTTATAATTATTGATAATATGAACACTCTGTTGGAAATTGTAAAGAACAGAAATCTGATATTAATGAAAAAGATAATAAGCTAAAAAGGGGATTGACTAACAAGAAAATGTTTAAAATATTTATTGTTGCCAATGTAAAGCTAGAGAAAAGATGTAGAATGTTAAGTAAAGACATGAACATAACCAAACTAACACCTTTAAATAAACATTACAAAGAGAATCATGTCCTTTTTGTCTAGGAATACATGGAAGCTGATTTCTCAGCAGTAAATTTTAGCAGTAATACATTGACTGTCCCTGATGGCTGGGATGAAGGGAGGTAGAGTGAAATTTCCAGGTAGTCTTCTAGGCAGATGAAATTACAGATTTGGTGATAATGGCAAGATAAATACAGAATATTATTATAAGTTATTGAACAAGATGTTTTTTTTTCATTGATATAGAAATTTTAAGCTGTTGCCAACCTTGCCAAAAAAGATAGCAATTCCAACAAATTAATGGCATTCCTCCTCAGCATCTCCAGATATTAATCCAATAGAAAATTTGTGGTCCTTTTTTAGCAGAGATATATATTTAAGAATAGGAAATCAATGAATGAAAGATGATGAGGAAGTTTTCAAAATACCAAAAAGTCATGTTAACATGTGAAATAATAAGCTAATAATTTATCTTGGTTATTTACATTATTCAGACTGTTGCTCTTATCTTCAATGCCAAGTTCACAACATTTTGTGAATATGGCAATGAAGATAAAAATTCTAATCACCTGCTTTTTCAAGTGATTAGAATTTTGAACTTAACCCTTTATTTCATCCAGAAGAGTAGATTATTCTAGTTCTATGTGCCATCCTCAACCGGTTGTCTCAGTTATCTCCCTTTAACTCAACTCTCCAAGTTTCACATCAGCTGTAGCCAAGTATTGAACTCACAACTACTTTGGGTCAATTCACTGGATTCAACCAACTCTTTTATCCACTGGGTCATGTGTCCTTGAGGCACAATGTAAATAGCATAAATAATTACAATATCTCATCTCAAAAATATAGACAGAAATTAATTTGGTGTATGAAATATTGTGTTAATATAACACTATATCTTTTGTATTTTTAAAGAAAAATTTACATTGCCTTTTGTTTGCATAATAAAACCCTAGACCTTGAAAACAAATTATCAAAATATTTAATAAAGTTATATAAATTGAAACATATGATAAACTCACAAAAATATATCCTGAAATAATTTAAACTATTTACATTGTTCAGACTGTTGTCCTCATCTTTATTGTCAGAGTAAGGATGTTTCAGCCCTTGTACACTTTGGCCTTCTTCAGGAGATTGGATTTTCAAACCGAACCCCTTATTTTATACCCTGGGGTAGATTTTTCCAGTTCCACATGCCATGCCTTTTTCTAGATATCTCAGTTTCAGTTATTTCCCTTTAGTAACTCAACTCCCCAAGTTTTTGTTCACCTTTGCTTTGACCAGGTATTGAGCTCACAACTTGTTGGGTTAAGTCACTTTTGGATTACTTCAACTTTATCCACTAGATACTAGTACAACAGTTGAAACATTGTGAATATGATAATAAAGTTGAGGACAACAGAATGAACAATGTAAATAGTGTAAATAGTTACAATACTTCATCTCAGAAATATAGACAGATATCTTGAAATGTTTACCAAAATTGGTTGGTTAATGCCATTTTATTGTGTGAATATTGACTTGCATCAGAAAATTTGATATAATGCACATAGAGATAGAGCAAGGAGAATTTTGTTTTTAGAATAAAAACCAACAACTTTTAGTTTATTTGTTAACATTAACTATCTAATTTATAAGAAAAACAGAAAAAACTGTTAATTTAATAATTATTTTACAATTACTTTCATCTCTGAGGAATAAAAGTGGATTGCTTAGTTACAAAAAGGGAATTGTATTTAGGAAAGTAGATTGTAAACAATTATTAGAGGAATATGAATTTCAAAAAAAAAATTTGACAGACTTATGAAGGAAAATATGAGAGAAAGAAAAAAGAAACATTCCTAATTATCCAAGTTGTGTTATTTTTTTTAAATATTGTTTTGTGTTTATCATTCACAAATCATCATTTTATTTTTCATTATTCATAATTCCTTAGGTACACACAATTCATTTCATTTGTCTTAAGGGACTTACCTTTTATGAAAAAGTTGAAAAAAATGTTGTATATGTTTTTTTCAAAGGAAAGCAGAAACTATATAGTATTAATATTTAGAATTTCTAAATATCAGATTTTATTATTTTCACAACAAAACTAGCAGTAAGCAACAGATTCAGGATACAAATATATCCTGAAATTTTTATCAATATCTGTTATAGTATGTGAATTTCATATTAGATGTTTTTATTAGAAATGTTTACAATAACTTATTTGATTGTGTGAGATTTTATTGTACATCTTAAGGGGTTAGTCATCATATAATAAATAGTTAAATACAGTGTAACCCGGATATAAGAGAAACCCGGATATAAGAGTCTTCTTCTCCGGTACCGACAACTCTCTTATATCCGGGTCACACTGTATTATAGTTATTTTTATTTCTATTTTAAATTTGAGATAGATAAACATTGCCATTGATAATTAGAAAAATACAGCCTCAACAGGTAAATAAATTATTGACTTACTGAAACATAACATTTGGAATTGCAAAAGAAATTTAAAGAAAGGTCATCAGACAATCAAAAAAGAAATTAAAAACAATAGCAAAACAAAAGCAAGAAAAAATGGTTTTGATAAAGTTACAAAATGAGAGTTGATAAAAATTAAAAGGATCATAAGTAAAAAAAAAAACTGAACTGAGAAACAAATATGTATTTGGAGAAGCTGCCATTGCAAATGTAAACAGAGAGAAAAAAATGCAGAATATTAAGAACATTGGCTAAAGACATGAAAACAACTGAACCTATAAGTAATCATCACACAAAGAAATGTGAAAATTGAATTACATGGAAACTGATTTCTCAATAATAATTTTTAGTGATAAATGTAGAAATAAATTGAACTGATCTGATGGAGGAATACAAGTTTGGGTGTTCATAAAAATAGTAATCAAATACTAGCTAATATAGCTTTTTTTCTTTTAATCATTTCGCCTCAAGCAAGGTAATAAAGCCACTAAGATACAAGGTTACTACGTGTGAGAGAAGATGAGAAAAAGAAAAATATTTAGGAGAGGGAAAATAAAAGAACAGGAATTAAGAAGACAGAAGATAACGCATTTAAATTTTTGACGATCAAAATTGACTGGAAATCAAGAGGCCAGAAGTCAGTTCCAGAAACGAGAAGTGCAAAAAAAGAAAATGTTAGCATAGAACTAACAGTTACATCAAGCCATTTCGACTGTAAAATAATGAGACCTTGCCATCATATTGTACTGTGCTCAAATTTGTAAAGTCAAGTTACCAAAGAGGAAAGCTAATCAAAATAATTACCATTAAAATATTTATAAAAAAGGCACAAGGAAGGTATATCAAAATGGTGGGAAAGTAACTGAAACTGAGATGCCAGGTCAGGACAGATAATATTTCAGATTATTTTTTGTATTATATCAAGAATCTCTAAATATATAGCAGAAGCTCCACCCCAGATGTGGCAGTAATATTTAATGTAGATAAATTGAAAAAATGTTTATGGGTAGTATTAAAGGAAATAAAATTAGATTCCTTCAACACTGATCTTGGTGTCAAGATAAATGTAGAGAATTCTATAAGTTCTTGGGCAAAATGTTTTTGCCATTATACAGGAAACAAGAAGATTTAAGCAAATGTATCTTCATTCCTTTTTATATTATACAAAGTTGACTATTTCCCACCTTACTAAAAAAGGAATCAAAGACACTAAATTAAATGGAGTGGTTACTATCTTCTCCAGATATTAATTTGATAGAAAACTTGTGTTTCATCATTAAAATGAGATGTATAAGAGAATGAAAAAATATTCAAGAAAATAATATCTCTGGGAAGCAATAAAAATCACTGCCAGTTTGTTTTTCATTGTTTCTTCTCTACATGACAGGCAGTAAAGCCATTAAAATGCAAGGGGAGTAACTGAGTGTGAAAGAATGTGAGAAAAGAAAAATATTATTTAGGAGTGAGAACAATAAAAGAACAGGAATTAAGATTACAGAAGATAACGACTGATATTGAATTTAAAGTTTCTGAATCAGAAGCAAGAAGTGAAATCCGCAAGCAAGATGTGCAAAAGTAGAAACTGTTAGCATATAACTTATGGTTACAACTGCCCTTTTTTTAACTCTGAAAGGATGAGACCTTACTGACAATCTATGAGAGAGGACCCAAAAGTAACCAGAATTGTGTCAAATAATTTTATTCATTTATTGTTGCATGTTTCTATTCTTATCATCTTCAAGGTATTCTTCATTTGAAGCAATGCACTCATCCAGACATGTTTTTCATTGTTCAAAGCAGTCTTGGAACTCTTGTGAAGTTATGCTTTTTAATGACTCCGTCATTTTCTTCTTAACCTCTCATAACGGTTTTCTTTGAGGACTTTCTTCATTTGGGGGAACAAAAAAAGTGGCAGGGGGCGAGATTGGGTGAATAGGGAGGGTGGGGTGGTGGGGTCATGCCATTCTTGGTCAGAAACTGTTTCACACTCAAGGCGGTGTGCGTTGACACAATGTCGTGATGCAACCACCGCCCTCCACTTTGCCACAGGTCAGGACATTTTCATCTCACTTTGTCTCGCAAACGCTTCAGGACTTCCAAGTAAAAAGCCTGGTTAACAGTTTGACCAGGAGGAACAAATTCTTTGTGGAGAATTCCTTTCACATCAAAGAAACAAATCATCATCGTCTTGACATTGGATTTCACTTGACATGCTTCCACTGACTTGATTGCTGCTTCATTTCTGGGTCATAGCCATAGCACCAGCTTTTGTCACCAGTGATGACCTTCAAAAAAAGGTCTGGATCAACTTCCAACTGTTCTTTCAGTTTACAACAGGCATCCTTTCAGCCATGGTAAAAAGACTAGAAGCACTTCAAAACAAATGTGAACCAGAGAGCTGTACGTCTTCCCACGATGACACCAGTTAGCACACTGATGCCTGATGGTTGCCTCAAGTAGCATCTAGCAGTGGAAGCCTAAACTACTATGGGCTTGTCACACAGAAAACAATTCCGGTTACATTTGGGTCCCCCCACATAGTTTGGTTTGGTTTGGTTTGGTTTGTTTTACAGCATATCAACTTCAATGGGTTAGTTAATATCAACACGATTTTTATTATTGGTAATATTGTTTTTTAAAAATGTATTGCTGGTAATATTTTATTTTCAAAAATGTACTGCTGGTAATAATTTTTTCCAAAAATATATTGCTGGTATTAAAACTTATTTTCACACTTTCATAATGTTTTAACCCCAGTTTGGGGGCTAACTATTTACCCATAGCTGGACCCCCTAACAGGTGCTATCACCCCAGGTCAGGCTGGACCTGGGAACACCAGCAATTAAAAGAAGGTTCCATGCTCCTCAAAACCTCCTGATCAGAAGCCTTGCTGCTGGATGTAATTTATCATCATACCAAAGCCACCTCATTGTGGGAGATCTTACTCCTCTGCAAAGGTACAGTTGGCATATTTTGAAACCCCAGCCAACAGTCCATGCCAATCTAGTACCACATTTAAGGTGATAAAGTCTAGGTACCAAAGTGAAAAGCTTATTGGAACAATTACTATGAAAATATTTATAGAAAAAGCACAGGGAAGCTACATTACAGTGGTGGGAAGGTGACTGAAACTGAGATGCAAAGTCAGGACTAATAATATTGCAGATTCTTCTTTGGATTTTATCGTGTTAAAATTTGAAACAATATAAAGGTTAATAAAATGAATGAATAAATGTTACAGAATGTCATACAGTTTATATTAACATGTAAAAAAATAATTTATTCATATGTATATGGGATACTGCATTAATAGAATAGCTCATATCTTTTGAATTTATTTATAAAAAAAATATGTTGCACTTAGTTTGCTTATATAATAAATCCTGATCCCTCCCAAAACAAGTTATCAATATTTTCAATAATGATAGATATAAGCTGAAAATTACATGATATATTATTTTTATAATTCTAATATATTCTAAATATTTTATTAAAATTGTTTGATTATTTTACTATGATTTTATTCATGAAAAACATTTTATAATGAAAACATTGACTTACATAATAAACTCTGTCATAGTGTAATGAAATTACATTTGAATATTGTAAAGAATCTTTTTAGATATCTTGCTATGTAAATATGAATTAACTGAATGAAATATAAAAATGAATTTTAGAACTTCAAATACACGGTAGAAATGTAATTGATTTTTTTAAAATTCCATATTTCATAAGCAAATGACTTGCAAAAATGTTTTGGCTGCTGCTATTGATAAGATGAATAGAATCTGAAGGAGTGGAGAGTTTAACAAGTAAAAGACTAACTAAATAATGAAATATCCTTTTGCTGGGGTTTTATATATATTTTCATAAAAGTCATAAGAGATGTCATTGACCAAAAGTTTGCAATAGAATTTTCACATTTTCAAATGCCTAAAACTGTTGACTAAATTTAAATAATAGTTATTCAATAGTAAATACTTATTAATAGATAAATATTAATGACCTAAATTTTTGAATTCATTATAACTGTTTAATCCATAGATGTTTCAAAATTAATGAAAATTCAACAACCACATTCTAATTCTGTTTGTTACTCCATTAGTAAATTAGCATATATGTTATGCCCTGCTCTTACCTCAGATAAATAATGCACTATTCCATTTTGATTGTCAAAAAAAATGGAAGAAAAAGATATATTAGAGATGCTATTTGGTTTTAGTGAGGAAAAGAAGGTCTACATAATAATGAAAAAGAAGAAAAAAAAAGAATGGGAAGATACAGGAAGCAATAATGCACTCACTTAAAATCTGCTTCATTGAAATGGAAAATCTGGTCAATTTTTAATTTTTTCATTTGTACCCTATTACTTCTTAAAATAATGACCTACATTCATAATTACAATTTTGTTAGTGTAATATTTTACTAAAGCTATTAAGCTCAAATATGGGTATTTTATAGTCATAGAACCCACAAATATTTTATTCAATTATTAAATTAAGAATTATGATTAATCAGAAAATTCAAACAGGAAAACCATTTAAATTACACAGGTACCTGCTAATAAGATAATAAAAGATTTGCTATAACAAAAATATAATAACTGATTCCAAATAAAAGAAATAATTTTTTTTCTTTCAGTTAAAATGAAATTTTCTTGACTAATAAGAAGAAGAAAGAAAGAAACCTCACAATTTTTTAAATACGTGATGAGTCATTAAACCTCACCAAATCCAGTTCTCTGCTTTACACCTGAGCCTTATCCAGAAAAAGTGAGATTATCAGTAAGGGAAGCTGAACATTGAAGGGAATAAATGAGAGATGGTCAAGATTAGTGAAGCCTTATAAAAAGTAGTAGTGTGCTTTGTTGGGTGAGAGTAATAAAATGAAGCTGCTTTGAAGTGCTCAGTACTTGTGTGCTCAATGCACCAGTTAATTCCTGTTTTTTAAGTTAACTCAGGAAATTGGGATGACTGAAGTGGAAATATTAGGGCCTTGAAGATTAAGACTTTGAAGTCATAAAAAGCAAACAGACAAGTAAAATGATAAAGAATAAAAAAAAAAAAGGTAAAATATAAAGAGATTTTTAGAATTTCATTAACTTATCTGCTCTTTGGTGATATGAAAACTACTACTTGCAAACCAGAGTATCTCTTAAATTCATTACTTTGCTGACTGAGAACACAAAATTCATAAGAGCTGATTTCAGTTTTTCAGTTTCTTCAGATATCAAGCAGAAAACTCATATGGAATATTAATTGCCATATTTCTTTGGATCTGTCATCCAATCATCAAAGTTATGCAATATCCACTCCTGTCATGAGGGACATGGATAAACATTTGATTAGCATAAAATGAAGCACACCAGCTGTGCTTTAATAGATTAAAAATCAACATCTTAAAGAGCACTTATCTGTTTTTATCTTTGAAAATAATTAAGGCAGTTAATCTTTTTTTTTATTTTTCTCATCTCTTTTTATTTTTTATTTTTTTTTTACTTCTAAGTTTTATTTTTAAATTTATTTCATCAAACACATTAAATTTCCTAAAACTCTATTGATTGGTTTTGGAAAGATAAACAGATTAAAAAAATATTTACAATATTCAGACTTAAACTGTTGTCCTTATCTTTGTTGTTATTATCACAACACTTCAGCTGTTGTGCTGTCTGGCCATCATCAGGTGCTTGACAATCTGGTTAACCATCAGGAAATTTCAAGCTGAACCCTTTCTTTAATCTACAAGGGCAGATTGTTCTTTTTTTCTGCTGTCTATGTATAGGGATATCTCATCTTGTTCTATATTTATCATTGTAACATTTCAACTTTCTTGGCAGATCTTCTCTTATCACAATGTTGGATGCTTGATCATAAAAGTGAGAGAAACAAAAGAATAAGGAAACTGAACAAAATTAGCTTATATGGCATTTCAACATTCCAACATTTTCAGCATTTCTTATCAATGCATAATTATAACTGATGTTTGTATTTTCATATCTCCCCCTCTCCTTCATACACATATATAATTCCATCAACAAAAATGTTACTTTAGTCTGATGAAGTCTTTCTAGAGGATGAAACACATTACACAGTTTTTTCCACTTTGTTATTCATTTGCCTAATATTGTTCTCATATACAGAAATTTATATATCACATTCCCTCATTATGATCATAACATTATAGTTTTAATTAAAGTGTACTGATCTGGTAAATCAAACTAAATTCACTACTTTTTATTGACTTTGTAAACTTGCTTGATTAAACAGTCATTCACTATACAGGTGATATACTGTTTTAACTAAGAAGGCTCATGTAAATATAAATTTATTGGTCACAGTTAGTTCCTTCAGTTATTGAACTAATTAAATTTCTTAAAATCATTAAAATAATTGTTTTGGAATTTTATAAAGGCAAGATTTTTATTTTTTCTGGTTTTCATTAAATTTAAAATGCTGTACAAAAATTGGGCAGCCAAATGAGGAAAGTTGAACATGAACATCAATTTTCTGATCACTCAAAATTATCCATTATTTGACAGTGATAATAAAATGTTATGCAGCTGCAAGTGTCTGAAAAATATATGATAATGTTTCAAATGATAAAATTAAGCAAATTGTTGTTCTCTGAAGAACAAGTCACAATAATTCCCTTCATTCTTTCGACCTTTCTCTACTGGGTACAATCATAACACATCATTTAGAACTACTTTAGCAATTCTTATTCCAAAGGAGTATAGTGCTACTAAAGAATTCATGTATATGAGGCTATCAATTGTAATGATATTGGTAAAAGAGAGACAAAACTTGTGGGTCATTTACTGGCTGAGTGAAAGCAATAAATTGAAGTTAAACTCATAAGCCAATTACTTTTAAAGCTGTCTTCTGAATTATAAAGAGAAAATAAGATTTCTTCTAAGTTTGTTAAATTCTGATATACAACTTTAATTCTTTTCTGTTGATCAACAAGAAATTTTTTTTAAAAGAATATAGTTGCAAGAGGCATAAATAACAAATTTGTAATGTCAGTCTAAGTTATCAGTCACAATAGTGTCAAATGTTTTCTCAGAATTGAATAAGATTCCAACTTTTTTTAAATGCCATATCCCTTAAAGACATTAGTGATCATGGATCTGATGAGATACCTTTTCAATATTATCTGTGAATTGGTGGTTGAGTGGTTTCCTTCTCCATGGTTTTGAATTAAGAGTTTTCCTTCTCTTGAACTGGTTGCCTCCCAGTCTACAATGCTATTTGAACTTATAGCTCTAGGGAGAAAGATAGATTCATACCTTGCTTAAGGGTATTTATATGAAAGTGAATGTAAGAGACTAACCTGAAATTATGCTAGTCTCTAAAATTTCATTGAAGATTGATTTGATTTTTATGGCTTTTGCCAAAAATATTTCTCAGATTGTAAGAATTTTATGGAGATAATGATTTTCTGATACAAATCTTACTAATTAACCCATAACTGGGTGGGGGGAGAAGAGGTGAATTCATACCTTTCCTAAGAGTATTTTCACATAAGTGAATAATAAACCTAACTGGAATTGGAACTCAGCTCTCTGATTTCTAATTTTAAGCTGTTTTTTTTTTTTAAATTTAATCAGTATCACACTATACAAGGCAGTAAAGCCACTAAGCCACAAGAGGTTACAGGGTTTGGAAGAATTAGGAACAGAAGCATTAATAATGAGCCAGAAGAGGAAAAAGTAATCAGGAGGACAGTAGATAGTGACTGACATTGCATTTATATTTTTGTAAATTAAACTTGGCTGGAATGCCTGGAGCCAAAAGGGAGTTCCATAAGCGAGAAATGTGAGAAAAGAAACTGTTAACATAGAATTTACAGTTACATTTTATCCTTTGCATCACCCACACATCCAAGCTTACAGCATCTGGTATTCCCAAGCAGTCACTTATCTAGGCACTGACCAGGCTTGTCATTGCTTAACTTCAGGAATCATATGAGAACCAGTGTTTTCAACATAACATGAGTGTAAACCTTTAATATTTCCTAAATGAGATTAGTCAATAAAAATTATGAACAAAGACATGCTTAAAATGATATTAATTTATTCTTTAGAACTTCTAACAGGAAAAATAAATAAAAAAAATGTTAAGTAACCATAACACTCTCTAAAAGGGTCCCAGTTGAATGCAACATCTTTATTATTTTATCATAAGGTTATTATTATTGTTTTAACATTTATGTTAATACCATGTTAGCAAGCATTGCGCCATTAAAAAAATTAAAAAAAACATAGATATGTAAGTATTGTAATGGATATCAGCATTGAAAATGAATTTAACAAGGCAAGTTCAAATTCAAGCTTGGCTGCCTTCCTTCACTTTCACATAAATACTCTTGAAAGGCATGAATCCATCACTTCTCCTTCCAGTTATGGGTTGAATAGCAAGGAAGACTAGGATTTCTAGCCTTGGGTGACAGTCTAAGAAAAGGAAAACTGAATTCCAGACAATGAGAAACTACTCCATTGTCTTTCCTAAGAAGGTATAGCACTTCATAGAAAATAAAGAAAAGGGATATGTGGAGAGCCATTATAGCCTACATTCTGAAGGGACATGACATTTTAGAGAAGGAAAACACTGAATTTTAAATTGTGGAGAAAGTTACAGAAAAATGATTTGAAATTCACAGATAATAAACAAATAGAATTTGTGAAAATCTTCCCATTGTTGCCTATATTCTGAAGGGACATGGCATTCAATATAATGATGTTGATATACTAAGCAGATGTATGAGGTGTACCTGAAAAGTAATAGGACTTATCCATTCTTCGATGCGAGAAGTATTGTCTACAGTGAGTTCTTGTTGCACAGCCAGGTAATCAATCAGCATGTCTACAAAGAGATCCTGCAACATTTGCTTTGCTCAGTCTCTGAGAAGAGACAAGAGTTGTGGCAGGACAAATGGTGGCTGTTTCCACACAACAATGCCCTGAGCATTCAGCAGTTCCTGGTCAAGAAGAACATCGCCTTACTGAAACAACCTGATCTTGCTCCATGTGACTTTTTTCTTTTACCCAAGTTCAAGGAAATCAAAAAGGTGTGGAACCCATCAAGAGGGCCACAGTTACATTGCTGAGGGAGATCAAAGAAGAATCCTTCCAGCAGTGAATGTAAGCATGGCAGAGAAGAATGGAAAAGTACATTAGATTTGAGAATGATTACTTTGAAGGGGAAACCATGTAGTTTGTGGCTTGGAATTGAAATAAATTGTTTGTGACATCAGTCCCATTACTTTTCAGATAGGCCTCATAATTATATAATTTTTGATTTGTAAATTTAGCAAACAGCCCTAGTCAGATATGATATTTGTATATGTTTCAAGATTTAAAATTCATGTCTTTTATTTTTTTTTTAAAAGTATAATGAGAATATTAGAATTCTGGCCACCAGCACTATAATTAACCTATAAGCTCAACTCCTAAGTAAAGTCATATCCTGTTGAGGGAATCCAATTTACAAATGCTGAAATTCATATCTGAATATGTTTAGATAGAATATAGAATTCAATGGCCCATGAAATAAAGCTTGATTTTGTGAGAAACCAAATCCCTAAGTTTTTTTTTTATAATAGATCAGTGGTTAAACTATTTACCAAAAGTTTTCAGATAATGAGTAAAAGAAAAGAGAAATGTAGAAGTATTGTTCCAAGAATAATGCCTCTTATTTTATAAAGTTGACCCAAAACCAGTGATGACATTCACAACCGTTTGTAAAATCCATTTGCTAAAAATACACAAGTTCAAAGGATAGGTTCTTAAAATCCCCTGATTACTTGCATTGTGGCAACTGGTTGATTATTAAAACCCACTCGGAGGAAAGCTAACAGAAAATTTTCATAGACAAAATATTTAGGATGTAAAAGAAGAGAGAATTTGTTCCTAAAAAATTGAATTCCACCACAGAAATAGGTGTTGATTGTATAGCAGTAGAGATAAAACCTTTCTGTCAATAATACAAAAGTCAGGTAAAATGGCATCTAACATGAAAATGCATATGAAACAGAAGTGTAAATTGAGTTTCCCCATATAGAAAAAAATTGCACCCAGTGACATTTATTTATGCTTACTGAATTATTATAGAGATCAAACAGTGGCTGTGAGCACAGTTAAGCAGTGAGTATTTCAGTAGTAGTGAAAGTAATATGTTTAATCAGCCAATTTACATTACTGTGCTGTGCAGCATCATGTTCAATGCTATCAAAAATGTATAGCCAGTGGTGGTGACTATGTTGAAAAATAGTATGTTTTAGTTGTAACCTTGCTCTGTCAAACAGTATTATTGTACCCCTTGTATCTGTTGTAGATTTTGAGCATTTCTTTGGATGTGCACATACAAAAGGTGGTTATTGGAGTGGAAAATGGGACTGGTTTTTCTAGTTCAAATTCCAGCCAAAGCAATTGCATTCACTTTTGCACAAATACATTTTGAAAGGCATAAATTCATCTTTTTCCCCTATCTAGAGGTTAACAGCAGGCCAAAATGGGTTCTTTAGCCTTGGGTCAAGAAGAAGGTAAAATTAAATTCAAAACCAACTTAAGAGTGATGGCTTCTGTCAGGTTATCTTGTCCTAGACACACCACTGCAGCTATCACTGCAATACATATGACTACAGCCCTAAGAGGCTACCCAACACATTATGTCAGGATTACTTTTTAAACATCTTGTAAATTTCTTGTTCACTGCCATTTTTAGATGTTGTTACTTCTGTTTTTGGTTTTTCTCATAAAAACTTATGAAAATAGAAAGTCTTTCCTGCATTCTTAAAACATTTTAATTTCCATATATATCAACTCATATGCACAACAGAATACTGAATATTATAAACACACAGTCTGCATGCAACTAAGAATACAACTATGTATATGTGTATGTCTGTGTTGCGCATGAGTGTCTTATATATGCTTGTGCTATTTACGGTATACATAAGCACACACAAATAAACACAATTTGACTAAGCTTGAATTAAGACATTGAAATTATATATTCCACTCCCACTTAGTCTGGATATCCCCTGCCTTGAGCTGAACAACAAAATCATTGTGTTGAAGAAAATTATTTTTTAAAGATTTTTTCAGAATCTTTTAGAAATATTTTTAGGTCTTTCATTGAATTAAAATATACATGTACAGAATTATAAACAGATGTATACACTTGAAATGGATATCTGTATCATGGGCATTAATTTCCCTTTTTATCTGGCAACAAACCCTGGTTAACAAGAAGTATAAGCTGAACTCTGCATCATTTTGAAGTTATTTTTATGTTTCCTTTATTGAAACTGAACATATTTTCTAATAATTGTAGTGTTTTCAATAGACCAACAATTTCAATTTGATCATTTTGCCATCAGAGAAGAAAAAGGTTTAAACTTGTAAATATAATATACACATAAAATATTTAAGTAATTTAAACAAATATGAAATATCTTAGAATATGGTTCATTACATATGACAAAAAGTTTTGCAAACATTTATTTGTTGTCATAACTCCAAAGTAAGTATGTAAATTCCCTTTGTTTGCAGAAAGAGGCACTGCCATCTTGCAAAAGAACAATCCACAATACAATAAGTAATCTGGTCCATGACACTAAGTTGATGAATTTCTAAGAGGAATTATCTCATCTATTACATTAAACTGATGACTTCCTCATCAGCAATAGCTTAAATTATGACACTCCAAAATAGTATACAAGTTAAAAAAAACTTGGTTAAAAAAAGACATGCATTTCTTGACTATATAAAAAAAAAACATTTTTAGTTAAAATTGGGAATTTATGAACAGTTAATTAACATTGTTCTGCTCAATGTGATCTCAGTCTATATTATTATATCAGTTTGTCTATAATTACTCATTAGTTGAAACAAATATCTGCTCTATTTTATTACTTGTAGTATAACATTTGAATCAATGTCATTTCAATTGCTTTCCCAGACAGGATGGAATCATATTAACCAGGATGTTTGGATGAAACAGCAAACATGAAAATTTTTATTCAGATGCATTATTGTATTGGAGTGAGATATATTATCGAAAGAATTTTCAGGACATTCTTCAGTTACAAAAAGAGATATATTATAGTATCAATAAAAAGAAGACAACAAAATAAGCAGATATACAGGCAGCACTGAAGTAATATTGATATTTTAATTATAAGCAGGCATTTTGAATAAAATAAATTGTGAATCATTTCCTAAGTTGCCCAAACTACTGAATTTGTTTTTTTTTTACTTTTGTTATTTATACTATTTACATTGTACACTCCAGTTTTCTTCAGGTGATATTAGTTGGAATTTTGAACCAAACCCTTTATTTACTCCACAGTAGTAGATTAATTCTAATTCCACATGTCAAGCCTTTGGATATCTCAGTTTTAATTAATTTTGCTTAGTAACTCAACTCTCCAAGTTTTTGGTATTGAACTCATAACTCTTTGGGTCAAGTCACTTTTGGATCACTCAACTAATGCTTTTATCCACTGGGCCATGTGTCCTTTAGGACAATCTACCCTATGGACAAAGTAAAGAGTTCAGTTCAAAATTGCAATTAATATCACCTGAAGAAGGTCAGAGCATACAATGCATGAAACATTGTTAATATGGCAATAAAGATGACGACAACAGTCCAAACAATGTAAATAGTGTAAATAATTACAATACCATATCTTAGAAATATAGGCAAATGTTGCTTTTGTTCTTTGCATATTTCATCTGATCCATTCTAAAGTCTACTTCATATTTGGTAACAGCATGAGAATATTTTATAAATCCAGGTAACAAGAGTCAAGTAAAAACAGACTTACATCATATTAGTTGACAAAATCATCTTACCAAATATGGATTTCAGCATAGTTTTTTAATCATTTTTACCCCAAGGAAATAATGTCACTAAGAAGTAAGGAGTTGCTAAAAGTGAAAGAGAATAAGAAGACTTTAATGAGGAGAAAGTGCAATAAAGAAACAGGGTTCATGAAGACAGAAGATGGCAAGTGGTACTGCATTTAAATTTTTGAATGTAGGTGACAAGGAAGCAAGAAATCAGAGGGGTTTTCCACAGGTGAAAAGTGCAAACAATGAAACTATTAGAATAGAACATATGGTTGCATTTAGTTATTTCAACAGTAAAATGGTGAGACCTAGTTGTCAATCTAGTAACATGCTTAAATTAATGCAGTCAAGTCACCAAAGAGAAAAGTTCATGTCTCTCTTTGTTTAGCAGAGGGATAATTAGAGAGATCTCTGTGTATAAATATAATATTATCTATGCTACATGTATTGTTGAGAATGGTGGCATCTGTATAGTCTGCATGGCTGGAAATGAGCCAACTGATTAGGTTATTAGCTATCTTTTTTGGTTCACCAACTCTTTCTGTAGAAAAGAAACTCTTTCTTTATGGATTGTACATAAAGGAAAGACTGGAAAATGAGTCAGCTCAAGCATGGTGCTAACAACAAAAGCAATATAAATAAGAACAACTAGTAAAACTGTAAAGATTTTTGTCTGAATTATGGTCAATTTATGTTTTAAGTCTGCTTATTATGAGAGATTTATTTAAATGAATCAGTTCCTTCATTATCATCAGACCCTATGCTGTTTTGTTAGGGAGACCTAAGACAGAAGAAACAGACAACCTCTTCCTGGCCAATCTGTCAATCTCTGGCCAATCTGTCAATCTGGCATGGTGCCGCTTTGCATATTCCTTCTACTCCTCCTCCTCGTCCTCCTCATAATTCTTTCAGTGCTGAGTGTAAAGATGAAATATGAGGTCAAAAGCAGTAAAATATCATAAGTATGTTATAAAAATGTCATATCAATAAGAATGTGAGAATAATTCTAACATTCCTATGCCATTCTCATAACATTTTTATATCATTCTTATGACATTTTATTGCCTTTTATTACAGAAAGAAATCACGGTTTTTGATATGAAAAATGTTTCATCGCTTGTAAAATGTTCAGACGTATTCAATAATGAGAGATTACATTGGAGCATCTCTGTCACATTTTGTTCCTCAATGAGATCTACTTTTTTAAATATGCATACTAATGTTCACCCAATACAAGGCCGAAGAGCCACTCAAGTTAGAGGCTTTTGTGTTAATATGAGTGTAAGAAAGGGCAAGAAGTGAAGTTCATGGAACTATGCAGGAAAGATAGTGATTAACCCTAAACATGAAGTCCAGATTGTATTGATTAGGAAAATGCCCTGTCAGTAGTCTGTTCCACCAAACAGCAGTTCTTGGAAGGAAACTACCCAAATGGAACTTATTTCTTACTATTCGAATACAAAGGGAATGGGGATGATTCAGCCTTGTGAATGTGGCATGGTGGGTCCTAGTTGTACATGTTAGAGGTGGTAGAATTAAATAATGTAGCTTGTCAGAATTCATGCCATGGAAGTAATGAGAGAGCAGTAAGAGACTTGTAACATTTCATCTGTAGGAAAGGGGTTGTAAAATGGAAAATAATTCTTCACCCAGAAGGCTGTGTAGATACTTTTGAACTTAAGACAGGCAAGTGAGAGCTGGGCAGCTCAAGCCTGGAAAGATATCAAGACCAGTTTATTTCCTATATCAAGATACTATTTCCTAACAGATTATTAATCTTCAAAAAAATCTCCTTTCAAATTGATGTGATGTCTTCTAGTCTGTGACATAGAAATTCTCCGTCTGTGCCAAGTGATGCCAGACTTATTAGTAGTCACTCGAATCTATGCAAAATAAAGTCCATTTTGCCTATGTCACTACACCTCCCAGAAACAAAGAGGTTTTATATCCTTCGTTGATCTGTGATTTCACCATACTACAGTATGAGATTTTATCTCTCTTTCTTGAAGTGTGTACCTGGTTATTTTTATTGGAGACCTAGGTCTCAACTCATCTTCTTTCTGATCCTCCAACTCCATGTCAGATTCATACAAACTATTCTCCATTGTTTTTTTACTACTATGTTTTCTTCATCAGAATGCTTTCCACCCTTTCAGGTTCCTCATCCTCTTCCATCTTGACTTCTTCTTCATCAATTCTGGGTCATTTGATCAGAATAAGACAATAAATTCCATTCACTTGTTGCTGTATTACATCCATTTTGTGCTGTATTATGTCCATTTTGTCCATTTTGTGCAATAAAGTTAGCTTTTTCAGGACTTGATTCTCTGTCATTTTTGTACCAAATTTTTTCATTTGTTGAATAGAACATTGTTATAGGAGATCTAATTTGCCTTCCTATCAATGCAGAAGGACTTTACATTCTACCAGCATGTGAAATAGTTCTGTAATTCAGTAATAGTCTCGGTGGATAACTATCTATGGTGTCTCTGGATGGGGAAAATGCCTTCAACCCCATTTTCACTGTCTGTATCATTCTTTCTGCAATTGCATTCAATTGTCAGTGGTTTGGTGGTGTTTTATAAGGGAGGTGTCCAATTTGTTTTGACTATGAACACAAATTTTCATCACAAAATTCTGGTACATTATCAGAGACTAAAGCTTTTGGCATCCCATTTTTGGAAAATATTACTCATAATATTTGCTTTATTGAGGCTGCCTTCCTATCCTGATCTCTATTACTTCAGGCCATCTAGAGAATGAGTCAACCAAAATTAAAAATAGTCCTATGCCTTTAACATGCGCATAATCCATATGAACATGGGTTCATGGCTCTTTTTCTTTAGGCTATGAATGTATCTTGGTTTGGCAAAAGTTTTCTTTTTTATTTCTCTACATTTTGAGCATTTTTGTATGTATTTTTCTAGCTCACACAATACTCAGGCCATCACACTTTCAATTTTAATCATTTCTATGTTGCTGTTATTCCAACATCATTGGTTACACTTTTTATTAAGACTTTTCTTAATTTCTCTGGTAGTATTAAAACATCCCCATTGCATATAAGCCCCTTCTCTATAGTTAACTTGTGCCTTATCTCTTTATAGAGTCTCTCTCTGTTCTAGAGCAATCACTTCATTTGTTTCATTTTATTCTACATTCAATCTTGCTTAATATCAGATTCAGTAAGGTTTCAAATGCAAGTCAATCTAAGGGTAACGCATCTGTTCTAATCTAGTGCAATATTTTATCTTCTTAATTGTCTGATCTTTTTAATGGTTCATTGTTGAACTTTAGTCTTGATAGAGCATCTACATGTGAAATGTGAGGAGGCATGGTGGAGTAATGGATAGCAGCTCAGATTGAGAAATCAGAGAACAGAGTTCGAATAGATCAATTACATTCAATTACATGCTAATACCCTTGGGAATGGTATGAATCCTCTTCTTCTCACCCCAGCTATAGGTAAATAGCAGGACAAACCGGGTTGTATAGGCTTGGATGGCAACTGGTCTATCAAAGAAAGAAATGGCAGCCTATTGCGGGAAAAATATCTGCCTCGTTAGTCATGTATCGAAAGATACATGAATGCCAAAGTGTGTATCTCATATGTCACATAACTGATTGTACATTTAATCATGCACACTATGGGTAAATAGCAGGACAGACCGAGTTGTATAGCCTTGGATGGCAACTGGTCTACCGCAGAAAGAAATGGCAACCTACTGCAGGAAAAAAATCTGCCTCATCAGTCATTTATCAAAAGATACATGATCACATAAGTATGTATCATGCATGATACATAACTGACTGACATATTTGATGTCAAAGTCAAAGGCAATGAGTTTTATGGCTCATCTTAAAATTCAAGCAGATGTAATTTTAGGTAACTCCTGCCTGAAGTTAAAAATAAACTCTATAGATGCATCCGAGGACACTTTAGTCAGTTGTAACCATTCTAAAATTTTGTGATTGTACAAAGCATCACACATACCTTCAATTTCAACTGTATCAACTCATCTTTGATGGTCATTTTTCCAGTGCCAAGTTTTTCAATCTGGAAGCCTCTTGAAGCTTGTTTATGTATTGTACTATTGTTTCATTTAACTCTTGTTTGCTTTGTTCTCTCATCAATGGCCAACTTCTTTTTTGGCCATAAATTTCTCTTTATAATGTCTGAAATTTGTGAAAAGGTTACATCCTGGAATTCTCTGAGATATTTTATGACAGAGATCTTTCTGATGGCTTCACATACTGCTGAAGCCAAAAAGAGATCTGTAATCTCATTCTCCACTTATGCAACTTTGTGGTCTTTCAACTTCTTGACCAGTGCCAGGGCAACAAAACATATAAATTCATATTTTCACAAATTCCAGCTTATCCAACAGTGTTAGAGATCCTATCAGCAGTGTCATATTGTTGTGATGCCTTCTAGTCTGTGACATAGAAGTTCTCCCTCTGTGCTGAGTGACTTATTAGTGGTCTCGCGACTCTATGCAAAATAGGGCAAGTCCATATGTTACTACACCAATTATTTTTAAATTTTGTAATCATGACCATATTTGTAGGTGACCAATTTTGCACTATTTTGAAAATTAAGATTTGCTTTGTAATTTGATGAGTTGTTAACTTATACAAATTTTTCTTGAAATCCTAGGGTCATATTAGAACATAAATTCTTACTCCAGGCTATTAGATTTTTATGAGACTTTATGCCAAAACCTGGACTATAACATCAATAAAACTGAATAATATGAGTATTTAAATATTCAAAAGATTAAATAAAAATATGGATGGAAATAAAGAGATAAAACATCAGAAAGAAAATGGCTTTCATGATCCTTGCACTAGATTTAATAGTGTACAAACATGAAATATATTTTGTTTCTATATTTTAACAATTAGAGAATTGCTTATTTTTAAAAAATTAACAAAGAGAGATGCTTTAAACAAGTAAAAATAAAGGTCAGCATGCCTCAGAAAATGCAACACCAAAATCCAAATGCAAATTGAGACAGTGAAAAATGCCTTTGAAAAGCTAAACAAAGTATTAAGAAACAGGAAAATTTTGTTAGAAACAAAGAAAAATATACTGAACAATTATCTAATATCAATTTTCCTATATGGCAGTGAATGCTGGACAATCTCCTCACAGATGAAGAGACTTGTAGCAAGAGAAATATGGTTCTGTAGAGAAATGCTGAGAATGGACCAAATATATAAGCAACAATGAAGCTTTAGAGAAAATAAAAACAAAAAGGACACATTCTGAAAATTAGCAAAAGATAACTGGAATTTCTAGGGCCTATAATGAGGAAAGCAGGCTTAGAAAAGACATAGAAAATTTGATACTCACAGGACATAGTGGAGAACAACAGTGTATAACCTACCTAATGGGCTTATATAAAAATGGTTGGCAGAACAGAGATTAGGAGAGATAGCAAAAAGACAAAAGTTACTAAGAGCTACAAAACACAGGACTTTGTGGAGAGACATGATTGCCCTTATCATGAAGTGACCTGCCACATAAAAGAAGAAGGCTGAAATTAATCTAGAAAAATGAATATTACAAATCCCAGTAAGGAAATAACATTTTACCAGTTATACATATACACAAATGAATGAGTTGAAATAGTTTTAAAACTAGTAAAACAAAACAACTTATGAGAGAAAATCATGCATACACTCAAATATGTTGAACTCTAGGGTTAACTGTTAACTTCCATATGTATCCACATAAACTGTGCCTCTTACTCTGTAACTCTCTACCATGAGTGGCTTTTGGGCCTTGTACAAGGTGAACATTACTGTAAAAAAACATAAAAGGAATCCTGAAAACACACTTGACAATTTTTAAAGTGCTTCCGAACAGCAATTAAGAGGAAAAAAAATGGTAGACTAAAATAATCTTTATGAAATCTATTTCTTTGCATTTAGGCAAAGAGTAAACTTCTGTGAATCAATCTTGTACATGGTTCAAATAAATCAAAATATTTAATAAATGAATCTACTTAACAGTTTTTTTGTATTATCAAAACCCTGATCTAAGCTAACAACAAAGGATTATTTAGTGTTATCATTTAGAATACATCCATTCTTACATTGTCTTTCCCAGATGCTTAAAATTTAAACTTCTGACTGGAAAATATGATACAGAAATCTGACAGCACATTTAAGTAGCAAAAGATGCCTTCCAAAAGTGAAAGAAAGTATTAAGAAAAATGAAAATTTTATTAGAAACAAAGAAAAGAGTGTGAACTGCTATGTAATATCTATCCCCCATAAGCAATGAATGCTGGACAATTTCCACACAGATGAAGAGGAGACTTCAAGTGAAAGAAATGTGGTTCTATAGGAGCATGCTAAGAATATCATGAAGAGAACATGCAAGCAAAAAGAAATGTTCAGGAACATGTGAACAAAATCAAAAAGAGTTAATTGGAACTTCTAGGACACAAAATGAGGCAAAGGAGCTTGGAGAATTTGATACTCAAAGGACATACTGAAACAAGAGGGGCATAAGAAAACAATAAGTAACCTATATAACAAGCTAGTGTAAATGGATAGCAGGAGGGATAGAAAATGGACATATATTGCTTAAATTAGGCATGGGTCATCATTTTTTTAATAACTGGGCTCTGTGACATATGACTCATCATAAAGTGGGACACCCTCCTAAAAAATTTCAAGATAATTTTTATTGACGCTACTTCAGACATTTTCACTACAAGAGACCATACACATAAGCCTCTGCATTAGAAAGGGAGACAAGTTGTTTTTTAAGAAAAATTCTATCTATAATTAAAAAAAATGAAGCCTTGGTATAATGTTATATCTGGTAACAGAGTGATTAACACACTGTTGTGTGTTATTTGTTATTTCATTTGACTATGTATATCTATAATTCTCAAAATGTGTGTGTGTGTGTGTGTGTGTGTGATTGGATGCTGTTTATATGTTTCTACAGTTTTTATCCGATTTTGATGAAATTTTTTTTTATCAAAGGCAAAATTTAATGTCTATAAAAAAACAGCATACAATCAATTTAGGGAGTTGAAATCTAATGCAAAAGATTATAAGAATTATAAAAAAATATTATAAATAAAAATTATCATATGATCGTTCATGGAAGAGGTTCCTTCCTTGCAAGATTGAGAATACAAAACCAGCCCTTTT
Organism: Acanthosepion pharaonis; assembly: GCA_903632075.3. NCBI lineage: Eukaryota > Metazoa > Mollusca > Cephalopoda > Sepiida > Sepiidae > Acanthosepion > Acanthosepion pharaonis. The sequence continues at coordinate 5,588,059 of CAHIKZ030000224.1, forward strand.
AACTGCTCCCCCTCAAATTGTTAACCCCCCCCCCATTTGGGAATGTGCTTCAGTTGCACCTAATTGTTGTTACTAATATTAATTTTCTGAGGACTGACTTTAAACTTAAACTACTCCAATTGAACAGCAAAAATACACAGTAATGAAACACCTGGTCAAAGACAAGTTATACTGCTAGTATATATATATGTTTAAAAGCAAAAGTATATTTCTTCAGAGAACAAAAGAAGAAACAAACATCATGAATGTTTCCTGTTTCTAAAGCAAAAGATCCTGACATATATGATCTACCTTAACCTTCTACACAACTTCAAATAAAATATTAGGAGGAAACTGGACTTGAGAAACCTGTTTTTCTGAAAAATTGTTTTAAAAGAAAGATTTTATAAATTTCAAATAAAGCTGTACTGGTTGCTCAGTCAATGAATGCCAAATGTTTCCTTATAGGGAAACAGCTAATATTACCATTACCATTATTGAAATCACCAATGATTAAAGTGTTGCAAACCTTCAATGAAAGGTTGAAAAGTTCAAGAGACATTGTATTTAATCATTGTTTATGTACATGGTTGTGTATGAGAGTCTGACTGAACAAGTGAGAATGAAATGAAACAAACAAAATTTTAATATATATCATTTTTCTCATAAAATTAGACATACCTTTTAGAAAGCTAAATGGGCTGCATGTGCACTGTAGGCTGCAGTTTGCCCATGACTAGCTTAGAACTACAACAGATAAGAAGTTGTGGCAAGCCATGATCATCTATATCCTGAAGGCAAATGCCACATAAAAGAAGTTGCACAAATTAACAGTCCTGCAGTTATAATATATATATATATATATATATATATATATATAATTTAAATAAAAACAGACCACTTTAGGTTCCATGTAATAAACTATTTATCACAGTTTTTTTAAAGGACTGTGGATCATCAGACTTTGGAAGTAAAGTCTGATGATCCGCAGTCCTTTTAAAAGGGCTGTGGTGAAATAATTTATTACATGGAACCTTAAAGTGGTCTGTTTTTATTTAAATTATTTGCTCTGGATTTACATCAAGCTCTCTGGATTTTATCCTCCTTAGGTTTACCCATACGGATTACCTAGTTTTTCAAAAACTATATATATATATATATAGCTGATATTCTTGGAAGAGTGGACCAAGAGTAATTGTTGCTGGGTGGGGGTCTGTATACAAAACTATCAGAATCAGGATGCAGAAGGTGACACCAATCAGCTAAGTGACATACTTTATATTTGTATTAATTATCTATCTATCTATCTATCTATCTATATATATATATATATATATATATATATATATATATTATAATAGGACTGTCATTCAGTTTCCATGGCAAGTCTTTTTCACTATTACATTTTTATCGACAGATCCAAAAAGTGTGGATGGTCTGACACAAGCCTTCATCACTTGAAACAAATGATTGTGTTGGTTTTCTGACAACTACATCTAATTAGTTCCACACATATCCGGCTACTGTGAAAAACTCTACAAAACAATAGCAACTTCATCTTGGTACTTGGAATGTATGAAGTCTCCAGGACAACAAGGTTGTGATGTAAATAGTACCAGCTGTGAGAACTACAGCTTTATTACAGAAAATAGACAATTTCCAAATCCAGAAGTTCTGTTGGTGTTATGGTCTTTTGTCTTGTAACTCCATCTTCATACTTTTAAAATCTACAATACTTGTGATCTAAAAATAATTTCAGATTTCTATTATGCTGATGATTAAAGTCATATGTCATAATTCACTGATTCCAAACCAAATTCTTTTTATCACAGAAATTATCCCAGGTTTAAGAAGTTTCTCTTATACCCTGTGAAACATGAAACCAGAGCTTTTCTTCAACTTTTTTAGTTACACTGCCAATAATGATCACTCATCTGGCCTCTGGCCACAGAGAATATTGCTTAATTCTGGTTATTGGTTATCATTTTTAATATCCACAAGTAGTAAGCCCTAATATAGAAAAGATTATATATTCATCTTATCCATCACATTTCCATTCACTCTCTATTGTTATTCAATCTCTAAGATCTTTAAACCAAAAAAAAAAAAGACAAAAACATCATCCATCAGGGTAAGTTCTTCCTCAGATTAATTTTTTCAAAGAAACTGCCAATCTCTTGCAAGTTGAAGAACTCTACTTCTTCAGCACTTGTTTTTGAGATGTTCAACTTAGGAAATGAAGAAAAAATACAGCTTCAATGGAAACCTGTCGCCAGATAACCTGGAACCTGAGCATAGCAAAAATGCTAGGGAAAGAAACCCATCAACTAGTGTATAATGTCAGACATTCAATTCAGTAGTCATCTCCATCCATTATTCTTCATGACCAATCCATCTCAAAGACGATAGATTCTTGGATCTAACAAATGTTTGCTCCGTCAGAGTTTATTCACTAAGATTTCTGACTATAGACTTGCTTTCCAAGGTTTAGTATTTTGAAAAGTTTTTTTACACCAACAACAATCTGTTATTAAATTTGAATATATTAAAAAAATGTCTAATATCACATTTCTCAGTATGAATATTTTGTAGTCATTTTAAGTAGCAAGCAGATTCAAAAACCAATCTAAATTTCCTATATGTTAGAAAATGAATAAACACTTAAAAAATTAAATAAGTATAAGAGTATAACTGACTTAATAGGAAATATATCATCATAGATTTGTAAAATGAAAATTTGATGCTATGATCAGTTTCTAATTACAGAGCATAATTATTTTTATTCAAATTTACATTATATATGTGTGTGTGTGTGTGTGTGTGTGTGTGTGTGTGTGTGTGTGTGTGTGTGTGTTACCATCCAAATGTATTCTCTTGGTAATAATCACTTCATTCTTTACTTAACAATTATTTTTGATATGGTGGCGACATTGCTTGATGAGGTTTTATTTATTAACAGTATTCTCTATTTAAAACTGGAAATAGTTCCTGTATCTGAAACATATTGTATTGTATGAAAACAAGAGATTGAATAACAGTTTATTTGAATGACTTTTATCCCAATATTCATTTCTTTAAATTTTGAGAGAAAGATTCATGGAAGTGGCACCTTAGAGAAAAGAAAATAGAATATAAAGTTCTTGCAAAAAGTTATTTCTTATATTAAAATTTTTAGACAGTTCTTTATTGGAAAAAATCTATTAAAAAAGTGATTACAGTAAGGCAATTCTGAGAGAATTAAAAGATGCCATAATCTTAATGACATAAGATATACAGATGACATAGTGTTGATAGTAGACATAGAAAGAAAACTACAAGAACTCCTACAGAAAGCAGTGAAGGAAAAGAAAAAAGGACTGAACCTAAATTATTTTCTCTGTTAAAACAATTGCCAGATATTTAAATTATTGTCCATTCTCTGTTAATAGAAAATATGACACTGAAATGCAAAGGCACATTGTGATAGCGAAAGAGGCCTTCCAAAAGCTAAACAAAGTATTAACTAACAGGAAAATTTCATTAGAAACAAAGAAAAGAGTACGGAAATGTCACATAATATCAGTCCTCCTATATGGCAATGAATCCTGGACAATGTCCTCAAAGATGAAACAACAGAAATGTGGTTCTACTGAAGGATGCTAAAAATACCATAGAAAGTGGTAGTTGAAATTTTTAGGGCACATAATGAGGAAAGTAGGCTTGGACTATTTGACACTCACAGGACATACTGAAGGCAAGAAGGTGAGAGGAAATCAGTATATACCCTATCTTACAAGCTTGTGTAAATGGATGGCAGAACAGGGTTTAAGAGAGATAATAAAAAGACAAAATTTACTAAGAGCTACAAAAAACAGGAAATTGTGGAGAGCCATGATCGCCAATGTCCTGAAGGAACATGGTGCATAAAAAAAGAAGAAGGTTGAAGAATGAATTAAAGAAATACAGTATCTCTTATAGTTTGCATAAGTGAGTGTTGTAAAGGCTAGAATGTTTGTGATGATAATCAGTCAAAGGTTTTGTGTGAATCGGAAAAAAAATAGAAATAATGAACATATGTATTTTTTAAATCATTTTATGTGAGCATACAAATGACAGAAAATGTAATTTTGCTTCATAATCCTCCTCATTAAGGTAAGTTAGAGCACAGAGCATTTGCTTATATTTCTTGCTCATTAACCCAGATGAAGGAATGATTTTTGGCAAACTCCTTATCTTTACAAGGGTCATATCAATCCTACATAAGTTAAGGATGATTGAAGGATATACCAATTGGGAAATCATGAACAAGTATGCATACTTCTTTATAGTTCATATGAGTTTATTATTTGTTACTTTTCATCTAAAACTTCTTCTATCATCCTCATATTTACAAATGACTGTGTGCCCTTGAAAGAGAGAACACACTGAGTTGTTTAAAACATGGATAATTCTATGCTGAGCAAAATGAAACATTTTAATGATGTTCTTATGAAAGAGAGAGATAAATAGTAGGAATAAAATCTTTTTGAAAGCAGGCATTTTTATCAAAAGTAGTATATTATTTGGTATACAAAATAGATAAATATTAACTTGAAATTGAATTTGAGCCATGACAAAAAACATTTGATGGAACATAAAATGAATGACTATATTTAAGCAAAATAATCTTCTAATATTTTAATTGCTGCATTTGTTTATTTTTTTCATATAAATTTTTAAGGAATTCATAGATGGTTATTAGCAAAAAGAATAATCCAACATGTTAATTACAAATTGGGAACACCAAAATCAAACAAGTACAATACTGTAAATATCTGGCAAGTGTTTTAACAGAGGACAAAATGTGCAACAGTGAAACCCAAAAGTGCATTTGGAAAGCAAAAGTGCAAAGGAAGAGGCAGTTGAAATTTCTGGGGCACATAATGAGGAAAGAGGGCTTGGAAAATTTGATACTCATATTGAAGGCAAGAGGGACAGAGGAAAACAATGCATAACCTACCTAGTGAGCTTGAGTAATTGGATGGTATGGCAAGGTTTAGAAGAGCTAGCTAACAAAAAGACAAATTTTATTAAAAGCTACAAAAGACAGAAAATTATGGAGAGACATGATCGCCTACATCATGGAGGAACATGACACATAAAAGAAGTTTTTTTTTTTAAATTTTTTGAGATTATTTCTTCTTATTATAAATGTTATATTTAGTGAGTATATATGCTTGAGTAGACATCACTGTTAATTCAAACAGTGAAATTAATATCAACCAGCCTAGAGAGTGAGAAGTCCCACAGAATAAAATATACTTCCTGACAGGAATTGAACCTGTATTCACTTTTTCAATCATGGATGTTGGTTAATTTTGTTTCGCAGCATATCAACCTCTAATGCCAAAATGTAAGTTATATGAACAGTTTTATGGCTTCAACTAAATATATTCTGAATACAATTCAAAAAGGTATTGCTTTCATTTTTTTTTTTTTTTTTTACATAAAAATGTATCAGTGGTGTTTTTAGTATAAAAATGTATTTTATTTTTAAACTTTCATAGTGTTTTGTTTGGGGGTTCAGTATTTGCCCAAAACTGGGACCCTAACAGGTGTTACCACCCTGGTTTAGGTGGACCTGGGAACAACTACAATTAAGAGGTGGTTCCACATTTCACAAAACTTTCAATCTCTCGATCAGAAGCCTTTCTGCCAGATGTAATTTATTTAAATCATGAAAACTACTTTTAAGCCAAGTTAGCCTTACTAATTAGGCTATGGAAAAACAACTTTTGCTGGGTGAAAATCTGTATCCGCTAACCTTCTGTAAACTAAGTAAATTTTAATCAATTAATAATTTTTTTTAATTCAATTCCTGTTATTAAGCACATTTTCTTTATTAAGTCTTCTTTATCTCTAGGCCAGTAGATGTTAATTTCACTGTTTATGATAACGGAGATGTCTACTCAAACATATGTACCCAGGAAATATAACATTTATAGCACTAAAAGTTAATATACACTAAAATCACCGAAGAATACAATTTACAGTAACATCTTTCATAGGATAAGTAACAAGTAGGAAACATTTATCAATCTAACATGTTTCACTTTTATTAAAGCTTCATCAGAGAATGAGATATGGAGAAAAAGAAAGAAAGAGAAAAACATTCCGGAATTATTCATTTTTGTTCATTTTTCATTGATTAACCAGACTTCATGAGCATTTGTTGTGTCAAGAGGTATCATGTGCAAATTTTACATATCTAAGTGATTCTAGTCTGTCTATACAAGATTCAAATGATAAAGTATATTTATTTGTCTATATATCTTAGTAGGCATTTTTTACTTATGTTTAGTGGTTGTGGTTTAGTTTAGTGGTTGTCTACATGTTGATTTGGGTCATTTTGCAGTAAAGACCAGCACACAGTATATATATATATATATATATATATATATATATATATATATATTGTGTATATTTAGGCAGCAATTTTTCATTAATGCCTGTTTCATTAAATAATATAGACAAGTTTTGTCTATTTATTTTAAGTAAGTTCCTTTCATATTGTCTGATAAGCTTAATAACATTATCATTGAAAGACGAAAGGAAATCACCATATTGATACATGTTTTAATCCTATCTAAGCTTTCGGCTAACATAAGCCATTATCAAAGATGACAATTACATTTCAATATATCAAAAAATACACAGACGAAACAATAATAATAATAATAAAAGTTAATGGCCAGAGTTGAATTTGACCAGGAAACTAGTATTAAAGAGTGCTGAATACACATATAAAAAGATAAAAAATTAACATTTAGAGTTTTAATTCTTTCAAACATGTTTAGTGAAATAATATCCACAAATTGTGTCTATCCAATTTTTTATTAACTTTCTTAAATTTCAAAATTAGTTTTATATTAAATTTACCAATGTCCATATTTACTTTTTTTCTGAGTACTTTAAAAAGATGCGACCTTCATTTTCGTAATTACATTTTTTTAGTGTTTACATTACTGTTTTTGGCTAATTCCAGTGTTCCATGTTTCAAATTTCAAATCACTCAAGGTGATGTCATATAAATGGTCAAAATGTTTTTTTATTTTATACACACTTCAATATATGATCCCCTATGGGGAAATATATTGAAGTGTGTATAAAAATAAATTAAAATACACATAAAAATTCATTTAAATGTGAGTAACTTGTTTTTTAGCAGTTGTGGGAACACCAGAATTAGTGAAAAAGGAGTTACATAAACAAACAAACAAAAATCCTAGAAAACAAATGTAACAACATTTGAAATTACTCCTAAAAAAAACGGAATTTTGGGAAATTTAGCAATTATATAAAACAACTAATTCGGAAATTTGAAAAAGTTAATAAAAAATTAGATCAACAGAACTTTTTGATATTATTCAAATAAACCTGTTTTTATATATATATATATATATATATATATATATATATATATATATATATATATATATAGGATGTGATGGGTAAATTGTCACCATTTTATATTTTTAATGCATGTTGTTTGATTTTGATTTTGCCAACCACATTTTATGTAAAATCATTTGGACACCATGTGAGAAAATGACAACAATTTGTTGGTGAGGGCCTCAAACTCAATACAGTGGCCTACATCAAGTGCCTTTAGGAGGTAGCATTGCCCTAGGTCAAGAAGGTGGCTGCTGGAAGATCCTATGTCTGGCAACAGAACTCTGCACCGAGCCACATAAGCAGGAGAACCCAGTCAGACAATTTCTGCGACTGTTATGGGACCTTACCCATAATAACATAATGGACTATTCCATACGTAATAAATACTGCACCTCAAGAGGAAGCAGGGAGTTCAGTCTGAAGTCTGGAGTGAAGTCAGTTAGTAGTCTGTCAGTCAGTCAGAGTGAGCGAGTCAGTCAGTCAAGTCAGAGGCAGTCCGAAACAGAGTCACGTTCAGACAAGTACTACTATACCCGATTGTTCGTATTAACACTTTCTACTTCTCTGTATATATTCCTGTTTGTAATATATCTGTGTTATTCCATATCCATGTTCGAGTTCTTCTTTATTAGTTCTATCTTGAACTATTACCGTGGTACAAGGAACCGGACCATAACAGCGACCATATCACCCCTTACATCTGGCCACCTAACTCCCCAGTCTACAACCTCCCTGATTATTATGTGTGGGGCACAGTTGAGCGGGAGACCAACAAAACTCCTTTTGACACAAGATCAGCTGAAGGCAAGGATTATGGCAGTATTCACCAACTTAAACAAAGAACAGGAGATTCCAAAGTTGTCAGGAGGCTGTAGTTGAAGCTAATGGCGATTTTATTGAATAAATTTACACTTTAGTATTTCAAGATATTTTTCTATAATTTTGGTAAATATATCTGTGAAAATGTAATGTCAGTGTTATTTTCATTTGTACACAATGTAGATGTACATAAGATTAATATAAGTAAAAGTTTTGTTAATTAGCTTATTGATGTTACTTTCAGCATCATGAGTCCAGAGTTTTGTAGATGGACCCATCCGTCCACTCACCAGGGGTATCAGAAATTGACTGCTTCTACTTTTTGTTTTTTTTATATGCACTTATCATTGAAACAAGTTTTTTTTCATAGTGTGTTTGTGTGTGTGTTTGCGTGTGTGTGTTGGTACACATGCACCTATCCGCAAAGATGTGTGCATATGTAGTGTGTTGTTATTATTTGGCTTTTTCTTCATTTTTTTCTCAACTTTACTCTCATTCTTTAGCTTTTTACTCTTTTTTCACTTGTTCTTTTTTTCTTTCAATTGTTGCTATTTGATTTCCAATTTTTTTTCTAGTCATGTTGTCATTTTTAATTTTTGAGCATTCTAGTCTTTTCTTGACTTAGGAAAACTGTATTTCATTTACTACACGAATAATTGATTTTAATGCTGAAATAATAAACTAAATATTTATATATGTTTTCACATGGTATATTATTTCATATTCTTATTTGGTATGGTGGTATCTTAAGTGTTAATTGTAGGAAGTTAAGTTTCTAATTAAATTTTTACTTATTATTGTTTATATTTCCATGCATATGCCTGTATTTATACATTTGAGCAAATGTACACACACACATACATACATTGATATACATATATAGATATACACACATGCACATATATACATATACAAACATGCGTAAACAAGTATATGTCTGTGCTTTGTTATTAATCAACTAATGCTTAAATCGTTAAGTTATTTTTTCTATTTTTAGGGCATTGATTATAGTTGGTTGGGTTTATAGAGTGTTTTCTTTGCTGTTTGAATATATCTATATAGAGTATGCAATATATATTCCCACACATGCATATATATATGCATTTTCTAATAGTGCTGCTTATATCATATTTACTTATATCATATGTTGGCATTTTTGCTTTGGTGTTATATATTGAGATATTAATTATGGGAGGTTTGGTTTGTTTATCTGTAGCTATTTGAGTGTGTGTATATATATATTTATATGTGCATACATGCATGTATAGATGTGTATATTTAATATTTGTTCATTTATTAATTTATTAACTTTTTAAAGTTTATATTATATTTATTTGTTTATTTTTAATTAGTGTTTAGATAGAAAAGTAAGTTTTTATTTATATGCCTACATTTATTAATTATTACAGTTTTTAAGAGTTTATTTTAGTTTCTAATTAGTACTAATTTTCCTCTCTCTCTCTCTTTTCTCTCTCTCTCTCTCTCTATATATATATATATATATATATATATATATATATATATATATATATATATATATATATATATATATATATGTATAATACCAAAATGAGTCATATTATATGATACTATATATAAACACCAATTTGGAAATAAAAATATCACAAAGTACACGTTAGTTTATAATGCAATCTAGGGAATGACATTTTTACAGAGTCTCGAATATATATATATATATATATATATATATATATGTTGACAGCAGGCAATGTAAGTTTCACAAAGATGTATATGTACATCTACAGCAACAGAAATGGGAGGCACACAATAGTGTTCTCAAACCCTTAAAGGAATGCATTGTTATACATAATATTGTTTTATTTTTTGAATAAAAGTTTATGCTTGACTAGGCATTGACTTTAAATGTGCTTAGTAAAGCAATTTAATATTTTATAATCTATATAACAGTATAGTAAAGCTTATTTAGATAAATCAGTTCATTGCTGATAGCTTTGTCTTATCTGAACTATTTGATTGACTGTCCACTAGTAGAAATGCAGGTGAGTCTCATGTTAAAAGAAAAATGAACAAAGGTGACAGGAAATAATGTGACACCTTTTGAACAGAGAAAACAAGTTTATTCACAGTGAATTGCTTTGTTCAATGAATTGTCTCCTCAGCTTGATTATCAAATAATGGAATCCAGACAATACACCAAAGTATAATATTTGCATAATATCTAAGCAGATGGATTTGTTGTTCTATTTCCTGTTCATTTAGAGGTTTTTTTTTTATCAAAAACTTTCTCTAAATATGAAATTAGGTGAAATGCATCATTATTATTCAAAACTTGCAAAACTAATCAGAGAGTTTTGATCATTCCTCATATGTAAATTTCAACCTGACCTAGACATCTTAAAATTCATTGGGAATAATTTCCCAATGTTTGAAAAGCAAAATAAATAGAAAAAGTGAAAAAGAGACTTATATGTTTAAAACTTTACTAAATGGCCAAAGTTAGATGTGATGTCTTGCTATCAAATAGTTCAGATATGGTATAGATGGCAATCAAATTTAGAACTCTTTAGAAAAATAAATTGTCAGGTGTTTATTTTCATTCTTTCTTATATGTGGAAGTAAAAACAATTTTCTACTCACTCTACTTTTTAGACCTTTTCAGTAATATATATTAACAGCAGCCATTGTAAGTCAACTGCTGTACAAAACAAAGGCTTTTCCCAAATCTTTCCATGACAACTGTGACTGTGGATATTCACCACCATGTCTTAACATGGCATGTCTTGCTATCACTGAGCACCAATCAACCAACCAATATATATATATATATATATATATATATATATATATATATATACACTACAGTTTGAGGCCACACGTGGTAATTTAAATTGTCCCCAAAAGTAGTTGTTTTGTACTTTTAAATAAAAGAAAATTATTATACATGGGTAAAAAAGAAATGAGACATAATTTTTATTAGAAATGTTATTATGATGAAAAGAAAAAAAGCATTTTATGATTAAATTTTGATCTCATCAAAATATGCTCCTTTACCCTTGATTACTGCAGCATGAATTTTTTTTGCATTTGTTGCAAAAGTTTTTCAAAGTATAAGTAGATAATTGATTCCATTCTTTTTTCAATAATTCTAAGAGCTCTTTTTTCATTTCTTTTTCATTCTTCTGTCAAGTTCTTCCTATGCTAATTCTGGGAATCCCTTCAAAATTTTGAACTGTAGTGCATATATATATATATATATATATATATATATATAAAACTAATGTGTAAAAACTTGTCAGTTAACTGAATGATGTTATTTCAGCCATGCCAAGTTTGAAGTTTCATGACGGCATTGTTATATATCTTTACTCTTCAGGGCTATTGGATTTCCACTACAGTAAAAGAACCAGCAATTTTGGTACCTCATACTCTCACTATATATATATACATGTGTATTATGCAAGTCAATGTTTTCATAATTGAATTATTATTAACCAACTGATGCTAGTAAAAAAAAATCACAAATCTACCATGTAAATTTCAGTTTATAATAAATGTTCTTATTTGTTTGAAATAAGTACAATAACTTTAAATAATTTGCTTATATGAGATTTTATTCTGGGATTATAATGTCATTGCTATTGATATTTTAATTTTTCATATATATCTATATTTTTTGGGATTGTAAGAAATATATAACCTAGAAAATAAAACAAGACATTGTAAAGTTATTGATTACTGTAGCACAAATTTTTGGCATTTGTTTCAAAAGTTTCTGAAAGTATAAATTTGATAAGTGATTCCATTCTTTTTTCAATGACTCAGAGAGTTCTTTTTCATTTTTTTTTTAACTTTTCTGTCATGTTCATCCCATGCTAATTGTGGGGTGGCTTCAAAAATTTCAACTGTAATGTAGATGTGTGTATCTCTCATTTCTCTCTCTCTCTCTGTATATATATATATATATATATATATATATATATATATATATATATATATATATATATAGGTGCATGGGTACGTAATTATAAGTTAGCATTCTAATTATGACTCCTAAGTTCAAATCTTACCCAACATTTGGAACAAATCGGAAGTGACAGAACTATATCATAAATACAGGTAAAATTGGATTGTTTGGAACCTGTTGAGGTTTGTATTAGCAAGTCAACGTGACCAAAATTTTGAGCATATTAACCTTGTTCAACTAGTAATCATGAAAGTCTATGTGCTCTGTCACAGAAACTAACTCCAATCGACTCAGCATAGTTACATCATAAACCATGTTGGCTTTGATCTACCTGAGCAGGTGTCTGCAATAGGGATTTGCTCAACATCCTAGCAAACAGGCATACTAAGCAACCAGCAGATAGCCGTTACCTTATATATAATGTACGAGGAACTTTTAATTCAGCATTGCTAAACTATTAATCTTTTATTAGAAAGAGTAAATGTCTTTATTTTTACACACAACAATAGAGAAAAAAAACAAAAACCTACTTGGGTAAATATTATTAGACTCCCTTAAAAAATTCCATTCTTTTTTAGCCATCACACAAATTAGCTTAGTATGAATAAATTAAAAATTTATTAATACTAAGCTAATTTTATCTATGCTGATGACACAACTATTTAGTCCTGTCTTAATAGTAAGTTTGATTGGTTTGATGATGTCAAAATAACCTTCAATCTGTTGTTAATTGGGGAAAGAAATAACTTGTTAATTCTAACACCTATAAAATGAAACTGCTCTCTTAGAGAACTTTTTGTGCCTTCCATCAACATCAATGAATTTAACCTTCAGGAGAGTGACTCATTGCAGCTATCTATCTTTCATATTTATAAGTTGACCATTTATCCATGCATTGAATATTGGTAACATATCTGGTTTGATGGTATGTATTTAGAGATTCTTCATGAAATCCAAAAAAGAATCTGCAGTGCAATCTTGACATGGCATTGGTCACTATTCCACTAATGTAAAGTAGCTTTTTTATAAACATTTTCATAGTAATTGTTCTCATCAATTTTCCTCTTTGGTACATTGACTTGAGGAATCTAAGTGAAGTACTAAATTAAATATAAGGTCTCCTCATTTTATAGGTGAAATTGCTAGATGTAACTGTAAGTTCTATGCTAACAGTTTCTTCTCTCACCCTTGCTACTTATAGAACTCTCTTCCAGTTTACTTCTTTCCAATCAACTTTCATCTTCAAAAATTAAATGCAATGTCAATCATTATCATTTCTCATCTTAATTCTTGTTCTTTTCATTGTTCTCTCTCCTTAATAATGTATTTCTTATATTCAGTAACCCCTTACATCTTAATAGCTTTATTGTCCTGTTTGAAGTGAAAAAAATAAATTTATGTATTGAAAGTAACAATGAGATTTATCCAATATACGCAGAATATAACAACTTGAGTCAGGTTTCATCTGTTTTTTTTTTGTGAAAGCATCATATAAAAAGAAAAGAAATTAGTTTAGACTTGAGAAAAAGAATTGTTGTTGCTCACAAAGCAGGAGACGGATATACAAAGATTATCAAAAGATTTCCAAGTGTGAAGAACCAGAGTGAGAAGTATTATCAAGAAGTTCAAAGAACAAGACTGACAGACATAGAAAGCAAAAGATACCAAAGATTTGGAAAGAAAACTAGTGAGAGATGTGTCTAAAGACCCTAGACAAACTGACAAGGTACTAGTGACTGACTTAGTCTCAAAGAAGTCAGTCCCTAGAGATCTGTATATAAATGGACTGTGAGGTCAATGTAACAGAGAATCAGGTCAACCCGACAAGAGAACCAGAGTTGGTTGCATGTGGTGCAGTAAGTATCAGGAATTATGTCTTCTTCCCCAATTGGCTGTTAAGAGAGGACATTCTACTGCTGACAAAATTTGAATACAAACTGTACTGGATAGGTATTAGCCAATAGTCAGTGTGGCTCTGGGACTGAGACTGAGAGAGCTAAATAACACCAGCTTTTTCACAGTTGTGAGGAGTACTCCCAATGTGCCAACAACCAGACTAGACAAACACAGACAATGACCAAGGAAAACTCCACTTTTGCAGAAGAGACATCTCCAAGCCAAATTAAAGTATGCTAAGCATAACAAGGAGGAAATTGGAAGTATGTCATTTGGTCAGTTGAAATGAAACTAAATCTCTTTCATGTCATGTCTTTTTAAAGACCTAGCAGAAAATTGGTACAGCTTAGCTGCTATGTCCTACTACACCAACTGTATCCACCTGACCTTTCACCTTCAGATTACCACTTGTTTTAATCCCTACAAAACTGTCTTAATGAGAAGCATTTCAAATTTCTGAAAGCCTGTAAACACAAGTGGTTTCTTTCATGTATTTTACTTTCAGTGAAATAAATATACAATGTATTTTATTGATAAATTATACAATATAGCTGTTTATAATTATAAAAAAGTAGCTTTCAAAATGGCTATATTCCATCATAAATTTAGTAACAGTAACAGTAATTTTAAAATTGTGCTAGGTTGAATATGTGCCTCTTAAGCTAAAATGAAAATATTCTTCAGGCTTGCACAAACAGCTTCTGATAAGTTTTAAATAGATGAAAACACACAAAACTAAAATGAAAACAATTTTATTTTTGGACAGTACTTTTGAAATTTGTTTATTTCATTTTTTTAATTTCCTTTGAATTCAAATCTACAAAAGATACTGCAGAATATGACAGAATCTTAGCAATATCAAAAGGCATCAAAACATGCAATTTCTATGCATCTAAGTCTGAAGTAAAGGGAACTGGACTCATAATAGACAAAATAACAATTTTATAATGCACTATTTTATACTGACAGGCATTGAGAGACTCCGTTAAAATTAACTTGCATTGAAATCAATACAAAAATTGACTTAAATATCACAGTTGGAAAAATTCATTTTTATGCTTCTTACTGAAATTCTTTCAAAAACTGTTCTTGCTAAAGTAAGCATTTTGTGTTTCTAGTAACATATTTAAGACACCAAATACTTGTACTTCAATAGTGTTACTGATAATTATTTAATAATAAATACATTATAGTTAATACAAGCAAATTACACATTTTTTTTCCACATTTCACCCCAAGCAGGGCAGAAATGCCACAAGTATGCAGGAGATTACAGGAAGTGAAAGTGAAGGAAAAGACTGAAGGATTGAGGAAAAAATGGAAATCAAGAAAATAGAAAATGGCAATTGATGTTGCATTTAAATTTTTGAAGATTGTAGTTTTCAGAGATGAAAGTAAATGGAAAAGAGCTCCACAGATGGGAAATACAAGACAAAAAAGTGTTGGAGTAGAAGTGGTGGTTGAATTTATCCATTTCAACTGTAAACAGATGGGACCTAGATGCCAATTTAGTAGCATGTTTAAATTTAAGTATTCAGGACACTAGGAAAGAAAAAACTAGTCATAAAAGTTGCCATGAAAATACTTGTAGAAAAGATAGAGGGAAGTCATGCCAGAAAGTCACTGAAGTCAAGATGCCAAATGAGGATTGATTACAATATAGATCCTTCTTTGGATTTTGTCAAGAACCACAAGATGAATTGCAAGAGAACCAGACTAGATATGGCAGTAGTTTTCAATGCATGGGCAAATGATAGATTAGTAAATGTGCAAGATAGACTCTGATGAGAAAGATGTTCTAGCACAACACAGTGACCCATCTTTCTTTGCAGTAGATGCAGTTATTTATTCAATGTAGGCATTCCACTTCAAGTCAGTTGAAAATGTGAGGCCAAGAAGATACATTATGTTGCTATTTAGGAGTCTAGTATCAGCCATGATGATAGCAGACAGAAAAGTTTCTCTATGGTGGTTAAATGAGAGCAGTTTTTAACAAAAATCCTGTAGATATTTAATATATATCCTCGTATCTTATATAAGTTCATATTTTCATTTTCCTAATATACTTCAGTGAAATTTTCACTTTCTGAAATTATAGTTTATAATTATAGTTTAAATATATGGTGGGGGGGAATGCTGTCAGTTTAAACTGACACCAGGAGGATTTATGTCCATGTCTAGAGTGATTGTAAACCAGATATTATATAAGAAGACAATACAGGTGATATTTGGAAATATGAATAATCAAACACAAAAAATCTTAATTATTTTGTTAGTGAAGCTCTCACCATAGTGACATTGTAAAAAACTACTGTACTGATTAATGTATGCTTTGTTATTCAGACCAACATACTCATCTTAGTTGTTATACTTACAATGTTTCAACTGTTGTACTCTCTGGCCTTCTTCAATGTCTATCTTCATATTCACTAACCTTCTTCGAATTTGAATTTGAACACTTTATTCAATTCATGTGTGTAGATTTTTCTTCTCTTTTCTATGCTTAGGCAATAATTTTTATCAGTTGGTACTCATTGGTTTTATTCCCTTTGTGTTATTTGCTTGTTTCATGACTTGAACCAGAGTATATGACCTTTCAGCACTATCAGACCTAGGGACTGAACTCTCAACTGCCAGGAAGATTGATATGTTTTAACCAATGCTGTATTGTATTTGCAATATAAAGATAGGTTTGGCACATGTGGCCTAATGTATTAAAACTATTGGTTAAATTATATTGAGTCCCTTAGCATTTATGAATTCAATCCCTAGATCTGGAAATGCTAAAAAGTTTTATATTCTGTTTTAGTGAGAAAACAAACAAGCAACACAAAAGTGAATAAAATTGATGAGAACTAATACATGTGAAATATTCCCAAGGCATGGAAAGCAGAATGAGAAAAATTTACGCCCATAGTCTGAGTAAAGGTTACAATTTGAAATTCTAAGTATGAAGACAGATACCTGAAGAAGCCAGAGGGTAAAATGGCTGAAACATTGTGAATATAACAATCAGGATGAACATGCTGGTCCAAATAGTAAAGGAATAATGATAATTCCTCATCTCAAAAATTCCATACTGTAGAGAAGAAGAATGCATAGATAGCAACTTCATTTAATTCTGCCAGAGTTATTATCTACTAGCAGCATGGCCCGGCGTTGCCCGTGCTTGATTCAAAAATCGTACGACTCATACAGTAATCTTGACTTAAAATATTTTTGCCCTTCCTTGCCTTTAAAGGAGTGCCTTTTGCCATGCTGATGTTGCTACATGCCTTACTTATTGCCTATCTCACACTGCAAATTTTTTTCTAAGTTCTATACTAAACATTAAATCTGTTACGAAAAAAGAACTAAACAAAATGAACACAAAACAATCAGCTTTAAAAAAGGACTCATAACTGGAAAAACCAAATGAAAAAAGAATGTTAACAACAAATACTTTTTCACACCCAACCCAGTTCTGCAGAATCAGAATCAACGTTGAGTTTAAGCAAGCGAATGAACCAATTGGAGTAAAGTGCCATGCAGATTTAAATTTTTCCCACTTGTGACGAATGCAGCTATTGATTTTTTTGCATGCTAGTTAACATTCGTGTCAGTCAGCTGTTGGCTCTCACGCTGGCCAATAGAATCTTCCTGCCTATTCGTGGCAGCCAGCTATAGGCTCTCACTCTGGCCAGTAGAAAATGGCCGCAAACTACATGAAAACTGCCGTAGAAGCATGAAAAAATCGATTATTTCCACTATCAATGGAAGTTGGCAAATACAAAGTCAGTCTTGGCCTTTCCACAAACTTGTAGCATGTGCATGTAAATTTTGGTGCAAATCCGTTGAAAATTGTGGCCGTGCATTCAAAACGCACACACACACATCCTGCCTTTTATAGATAGAGATTACTTATTAGCTGTTCAGTGTGAAAGGACATTAATGTTTTTTTTGTATCACATGTTAAGCTATAAATGGTGTTACTTACATAATGTTTCAATATATTGCTGTGAGATATATCAATAGATTGTGTACTACAAATGCAATGATCACGTGACTTCTCAGGAGTATCTCAAAACATTACCTTTCTTTCATGAATAGAAGTGAAAATCAGTTTTTCTAACAAAAGGCAAACTTTTTATAGTGAATACATTGATGTAGTAATAAGCAACTGGCTGGTATGACATTTTAACAGCAAGATACAAATATTTTGTGTCTATTTTCAAAGTTAAAATATATTGTGTAAATTAATAATACAAGTTACATACTCAAAACTTGACAGGAATTTGTCTTGATGATAATTATTATTGAAGTGATAATTTGAAAATTATTCACAAAACTGGACAGAATTGTTTCTACATTAACTCAGAAATGAATATCAGTCAGTTTTTAAACAGTTGCCTTTCTATTTTTGCTTGACACAAAATATGCCATCTTTGGGCTCAAGACAGTAACTGAGGATGAAAACAGATTATTATGATTCAAAGTAAAGACAATCAGGACTAGATTCAGGGAAACCATGAATATTTTAACCTAAAAAGAATCTAAATTTTCTTTGCGTTTATCAAGATTCATGGAAGCTGCATAAACTGTTGATGTGCAATGCAACATTTAGCAATTGGTTTGTTTCAGTGAAACATTAGAATAAAATAGCTACATTTTGGAAAAAATAGTCAAACATTGTCTTACTGTATAACAACACCTATCTTTATATTGCAAATACAATACAGTAATGGGGCTCAGATGATAAGTTCTCCCATGTACTATGTATTTCTCCTGAACTGGATATGAAAATTATAGATTCTCAAATAAATGCCCACAAGTAAAAATTAAAAAAGAATAAAAATATGGGCAAGTTATCTGACTTATTCAACCTATACAGCAAGGTGATTCTAAAAGAACTAGAAGTTCTACCAGGATTCATTATTGACAGCCACAATCTTAATGACATAAGGTATGCAGATGACACAGTGTTGATAGCAGACACAGAAAGAAAGCTACAAAAACTCCCACAGAAGATAGTGAAGGAAAGCAAGGAAAAAGGATTAAACATTAACAGCAAGAAGACAGAATGCATGTTTGTTAGCAAAAGGATGAGCTCAATGTATAAACTGCAAATTGGAGATACCAAAATCAAACAAGTGAAGAAATTTAAATATCTGGGAAGTGTTTTAACAAAGGATGGAAAGTGTGACACTGAAATCTGAAGGTTTATTGGAATAGCCAAGAAAGCATTCCAAAAGCTAAGCAGAGTACTAAGAAATAGAAAAATTTTGCAAGAAACAAAGAAAACAGTGTTGAATTACTACATGATATCTGCCCTCCAGTATGGCAGTGAGTTGTGGATGACTTTCTCAAAAATGAAGAGCAAACTTGAAGCAACAGAAATGTGGTTGGTTTTACAGAAGAATGCAGAGAATACCATGGACTGAATAATGTCTTGGAGAAAATGGAGACAAAAAGGAAACTAATACTTAACACCAAGAAGAGACAGTTGAGGTTTCTGGGGCACATAATGAGGAAGGAGGGCTTGGAAAATTTCATACTCATGGGACAAATTGAAGACAAAGAGGGATAGAGGAAAACAACGCATAACATTTGGTGAGCTTAAGTAAATGGATGGTAGATCAGGGCTTAAGAGAAATAGCAGAAAGAGAAAGCTTATTAGGAGTTACAAGGGACAGGAAGTTGTAGAGAGCCATGATCGCCTACGTCCCGAGGGGACACGACACATAAAGAAGAAATCAAGATTTGTTTAGGCCATCATAACTAAAAAAATCACCAGATACATGTTAACCTTTTGTTATTTCCATAATCTCATTGTAAGTCTAATCAGTATATTGCACTACTGGAATCTAGGCATGATTTTTTTTTTTTATTAAGGGAGTATAATTAATATTTTGTCTAAAAATTGTCAAATTATTAATTAAATGATTTTTTATTAATTTTACTATAAAACAATACTATGAAATTATTTGATTTTATCGAATTGATTGAGTGATTTGTTTTTACAGATTATCAACCCCTTGTACATTGGGGATAATAAGTATTTAATCCTCTGCTAATTTTCTGAATTTCCTACCTTACAAAAATGGGAATGGTCTATAATTTTCAGGGTAGGCTTGTCCTGAATGTCAGAGATAGAATATGAAAAAAATTCTAGAAAATCACATTATATTAATTTTTGAACATTTATCTCTTTTTTATTGAAAAAATAAATATTTCTCCCCCTACCAACCAGCAATGATTCAAGCCCCACAGACCAGTTATGTGACCAGGAGGCATAGAGACTAGTCAATTATTACTCCTAATCAAGTATTCATTTTCTATTTTTGTAAGGTGGCAAACTCAGAAAATCAGCAGGGGATGAAATAGTTATTTTCCCAATTGTAGATTATTTAAAGATGAAAATTATTTTGGCTTGTAAGACTAATTTCTTTTTTGCAAGTGGATATTTTGCATTAACAGTTTTTTAAAAACAAAAATGTTCTTTCCAAATACAAGTTCTATTATTTAACCCATAGTAGGATGGTGTAGATGTATTCATTAAGGGTATTTGTGCATCAGAAAATGTAATGGACCCAACTGGAATTTGAACACTGTACTGCAATTTCTTATTCCAAACCTCTATCCATATGCACATCCTTGATTTCAGTGAAAGAGTAAATCTTAACAGAAGAATCACTAACAAGAACAATAATGATGAAGGTGATAAAAATAATAATGTGCTAAAATTGAATTATTTGATTTATAAGTAGTTAGTCATTTCTCACCAATTTTTTTTTTCTTTAAATAAAAATAGAATCTTGACTAGTGGTTTATCAATTTAGAAGAATGGTACAAAACAGTCTTCTTCCTCCATTTCCCAACATTTGGTCTTCTGTCATACTAAGTATGGGAGAAAGCCATTATATCAATAATGATATAAAATCAAATTTGTAGAATCGTTTATGAAAACTAAAACTTATTTATAAATGAAATATTGTGATAAAACAAACCAAAAAAACAGTAAAAGTTTTACTAAGAAAGACAGCAAACTGTAAACCACATTTTCAGTGAATGTAGCATGGCAACTGAAAAGAAATATAAAAGAAACAGAAATGCTAGCATTGTGATCCTTTGTAGATTGTGCAAATGTCATTCAACCAGGCAAACAAATGGAATAAGCATACCTGAAGCTTTCTTGGAAAATCAAAAAGGTAAAATACAATTGGGATTTTGATATGCAAATCAAACAAGCAAGTAAATTGGATACAATAGCTGTAAATAAGGAAAACAAAATCCACCAGATTATACATATGGTTGTATTTGCAGACCATAGGGTGAAGACAAAAACAGGTGAAAACTGAAGTAAAGAGCTGTTGAACATGAAAGTTGAAGATATATAATTGTTGCACTGAGAAAAAGTCACGAGGGGGTGAACTATGAGTGTTCAGACCATAGAAGTGCTTGGGTCTGCAAGAATACAAAAAAAAAGTGTTGGAGATTTTAGGAGACTTGCCATATTTTAGTCACTGGTGATAATCACACTGGTGTGAATATGTAATATATGAAATAACAATAATAATGATGACAAGGATAATAATATTGAACAAAATAACAAAAGCTATGAATATGATAAGAGTAAAGAAAGAAACAATTCTGGTCCATATAATTATTTTATTATGATTTATAGGAAAATGATGTATAATTATTTTTATATACCAAGACTGATTTTAGGAGGAAGAAGTATGACAAAGTGTAAAATTTTTATGTGTGACATGTTTTGTCCTTCATCAGAATAAATTTATGTTTACATTGAGGGGTAATACTACACATAGACTTAGTATAGCTTACAGTTTGTTTCAAAGTATGCTCATCTGCTAGGATGGTAAGTTAATCCCTGTGGCAAACACCTGCACAGGCACATTTGTATTTGTTCAGAACCAACTTGTTGTTTATACTGTAACAATGATTAGATGGCCTTAATTACAATTTCTGAGACGGAGCACATAACCTGCCAGTTTGAACAAGGCCAGTATACTTCAACCCCCTGTGATGATGACTTCTGACTTTGTGCTAACACAAACATCGACAGATTCTGAATAGTTCTGTCTATCCAGTTTCACTCACAATGCTTAGCTCAATCGATGATATATACTGCATGTTGAGATCACCTCCCTTAGCTGATATTATTATGGTCAACTCTTTTGACAAATCATCTATGGTGAGATTTCAGACACATGGTTAGAATGTTAATATTCTAACCATTCAAACATGCATCTACTAAAACAGACATGTAATGTTTTATTAACCTGCATTTTATGTGTCACAGTATATAAGTTCTACTCTTACTTAAAATAGTTTCCAGGAAATTATTGTCTGATGTGTTCATATTTATGTAGAAGATTTCAGAATTCTGAGCAGTAACAATTTTATGCAGAAAACAGAATCAAAACCCTTTTTTTCTCCATTTCTCTCTTCATTGTCATCTTGATGTAGTTGTTATGGAAGCACTTAACAAAAGTGATACACTCATTCTACCATCCTGAAGGTTATCTTACCAAATTATCTCAGTGGCATATTCACTTTAAATATCAAGTAGAGATAAAGGAAAGTGTGCTCTGCTTATGATTCAAATTTTAAATGTGACTCTTTTGCAAAGCAATTGTGTGAGTCTCACTGTCACGGCATTACTGAATCAATAAATTTCATTGGAAACCTTTGAACGATAATCTATTGTGTTCTACTCAGGCATGAACAGATATCAGTTGATTCTGGCAAAGAGCATAGCTTAGTAAGCAGTTTAGATTCTATTAATTTTTTTCTGTTTTTTTTTTGGTAAAAAAAAATTGTTTTCTTTTTTTTCAAAGTTTTTTTTTTTTTGATAATATATATTTAAAGCACCACAAGGTCAGAGCAGAGTGTCATGCATGCAGGCTGAGGGCAAGAGGAGGTACAGTCAGATTTGTAATTATTTCCTACATATGATAAAGAATATCTTCACAATAAATCTGCACTTAATGTTTTGGCATGTATATATTGAGAGTGAACACAGAATGTAAATAGAAAGTTGCAAAGAGAAATGAACATTATTGTCAAAAAGAATAGAAACATTATTTTACTTAAATTGAATTCATTCAAATACTATTCAGTTGTCAAAAGCGAAGAAAAAACCATGATCTCTCGAGAATTAAAACAAATCACTACAGATATTGTTGTTTTTATTTTTAATCTATATTCCATGTCTCTTCATGACGTGGGTGATTATAGCTCTCCACAACCTCCTGTCCTTTGTATCTCACAGTAAAGTGTATATTTTGCTATCTCCTTCAATCCCTGTTCTGCCAACCATTTACACAAGGTCAGTAGATTGATTTTACCCTGCTTTCCTCTGTTCCTCTTGTCTTCAATATGCCCTGTCAGTGTCAAATTTTCCAAGCCCTCTTTCCTCATTATCTTCCCTAGAAACTTCAACTTCTTCTTTCTGATGCTAAGTATAGGTGTCTTTTTTGTTTCCATTTTCTCTAAAACTTTGTTGTTGCTCCCATGTTCAGTCCATGGTATTCTCAGCATCCTGATGTAGAACCACATTTCTATTGTTTCATATCTTTTCTTCATCTTTAGCTGCTATATAGGAGGACTGATATTATGTAACACTTCAATACTCTTTTCTTTGTTTCTAATGAAATTTTAATAATTCATAAGACTAGCTTTGTAACAATTAGTCAAACAGATCAAACATAAATATAATTAAAACTAAAAAGTAATATTAACTTATGCAATGTCCAATATTGTTTTAGTAATTTATAGGAGAAAAATAAAAGAAAGGTTGCTAAATTATGAATAATATATTATTATGAAATGCATACTTCCAAAAATGATATTCAAAAACAATTTAATATTGTTATAAAGTTTCTGATATAATGGCTTGCAAAAATAGCCTTATTTGTACTAAAACTATTATCCATAAAAAATTATCTAAAATTAACTGATATCTTGAACAAGATAAAACCACATTCATTTTAGATTTAAAAAAACTCAAGAAGAAAGAAACCTTTTATATGATTTTTAGATCATAGAACTTGCTGTACATGTTCCCCAAAAATTGCATGCTATTTCGTCTACAGATTAATTTGTGATGCTCAAGTTAATTATGTTATGCTATAACGTTTACATCAAATAAGATGAAGAGTATGATGAACAACAATGAATTATAATTAGTTCTTTTTTCACAGCTGAATGAAATTTCAAATGATTATGAATTGATATGGACAATGACAATGGGTTTGTTCACATGTCTATCCTAATGAACTTCAAACAATGAAAGTTTGTAAACTCACAACAGGTGAGCTGAAAATAACTTTGCAATAATCACATCAAAATAATTAAAATTTAAAACAACAAATAAAAGAAAAAGAATAAATAGATAAATTTCAAATTCAAAAAATTATTTTCATGTAAATTGATTCACTTAACCTTTAAACAGTGGGGAAAGATAGCACAAATGTAAATGTGAAACAGGTAAAAAAAAAAACAAGAAAATTTATGGCAAACATGGACATTTGTGCATGCAAAAAATCATGGTGTCAAAAGGGTAATTTTTTTCCTTTGACACCACTATTATTTGAACTATCTTCAATCCTTCATCAATTTGTGCGCACACAATAGAGCCAAGTGGACATTTGAGGTTTTTCAACCACTCAATGATTTTCAGCTCAATTATGGAACTGTATTAATGTTATTTGTAAAGCCCACAAAAGAAAAAAATACATATGAATAGAGGTCAAATCATGATTTTATAATAAATACATGAAAAGTTATGTTGAAAACTGATATTTAGTGCAAAAAGTGGGATCAATGATCAATTTAATGTATGAAAGGAACTGAGTATGTTTTAAATATCTTCCTGAGAACAGGTTTCTTATATTTTGCAGATTTAAATAGTTTTAATGTTTGGGAACTTACACTAAACGAGGGGAAAAATTATTTCCAGAATTTTCTTGCTATCATTATTCAAAGTCAGGTGTTAGAGACACAATGGCAACAAAAATATGGCAAAAATTGTATTAATTTGACTGAATTAAAGCAGGGCTTCAAAATTGACTTCTCTATACTGATATGTCACTTTTCTTTTTAAAGAAATACAAGTTAAACCTATCTATCACTTATTACTTTCAAAAAAATTTCAATGACTTTCCAAGCAAAAAGAGACAGAAATAACACTTAATCACATAGGAAATGTTCTAAAAATACCAAATGTCTGCTTGCAAGCCCAGTGTATCCTGAAGGTTTGTCAGGTTCAAGAAAGCAATAACTTTTTATTAATATTGCTTCTTGAACATCACAACTGCATTAGCTTTTTCTAAATACCAGTGGGTGGTGAGTCATTCCTATTATTCTGGAAGCTTTTTTTTCCTTCAGTGGTTTTGAGAGCAACAACTAGTATAGCCCCACCTCTTCAAGCAGCTTATGTTGTAATTTGTAGCTGATTTCAAAATGACCTTCATTTTTTTGTTAACTGGGCCAGAAAATGGCTTGTTATTAAAATAAAACTAAAACAGGGAGAGCAAATCCAACATGTGTATCCACCAAAAATAACATTGCTAGTAATAAGAAATAAAAGCCTTAATTTTCATTTAAACAGAAAAAATTCCTTTTTAAAAGGAAATCTGCAATTATCTTATTTCAGAAAGGTTTATTGAAAACTAAAGGATGACATTTTTTAGGATAAGGTATTGTAAATATAACTAACCTATGGAACTTTGAAAGTTAAGAATATGATGCATCTGTTATTGGCTGCCATGTATTTATTGGAAAATATGTGTTAGCAAATTGTGTTGAGTTTCTCATTAACTATGAAAGATTACTTACCATTGCATCTTGAAGCTATTCTATATATATATATATATATATATATATATCTCTATATATCTCTATGTATATATATATATATATATATATATATATATATATATATATATATATATATATATATATATATATATATATAATTTTGGTTAATCATTTTCTCACATTCTCCTTGGGTAGCATGAGAATGTACATGTTCTATGTTTTGAACCTCATTCTCAGAAAAGGTAATTGAATGGTCCATGTATTAATGGGACATGGATAATTACGTGACTTCTCCTACTAACTTATTTTTTCCTATATACCTTCCTTTGTTAATAAGCAAAATAAAGAATGTATGAAAATAAAAGTTCTGTGATTTCTAAAAGTAACGTGGCATTGCCTTTTATTGTTTCATATATAAGTGCAGCTTTAACTTTCTTGTTTTATCAATCATCACATGATTGTTATTTTTTGTACAACTTTTATTCGCTCAATTATAATGCTACACACTAATACCTTATGCCAAGCAGCAATATTCTATTTGAATTTGTATTAAATTTAAAGGATTTTCAATTTGAAGTTTGTTTTTTTTTCTTTTGCAGTCAGTATGATTTTTTAAAATGTCAACTCACCTCAGTAACCCGTTGCAGTAATGGTTCAATCCAGTTCGCATTGCATTCACAGTGGCTATCAAGAAACGTGAGAATCTTGCCAGTGGCTACATCAGCTCCACGAACTCGTGATCGCATTAATCCTAAAAAGAATGCAAAGAAATAAAGACAATGAATGATATTTGTGCATGTCACTGCATACATAATTATGCATGTATTCATTTCACTCTTCAGAAGACACTGGTGTATACATAAAACATATGTGCATATATATATATATATATATATGTATGTGTGTCTGTGTTTGTATTTTAAAACAAGATAGATAAAACATTATATGGTTAGAGAATTTAGGATGAAAAAAATCAGGAAACATACCAGATATTTTAAGATATTAATACCATTTTGTAAATCAATTTTTCTAACTGATTCTTCAGCTCCAAAGAAATTATGTCCATACTAGAAATCTATCTCTCCATTTTGTAACTGATGGAATCTTTTATTATAGACTGTAAACTAAACAGACTAGTAAGGTAAATAGCAATAGGTCATAATTTCAAGAGTCAAAAATTAATTTCACAAGTCCAATCTCAGAAAATACTGGAGGTGTAAATCAAAAGAGTAAAAAATTCATATCACAATTTGCAATGCACAACATCCTTCTTCAGTGACAAAGAGCCAAGTCATCCTGTAGTCTAAAGTAGCCTTCTTTTATTAGAGCAAGAAAGGTTCTGATTAGTCAAGACTGGTAGGGAATCACAAACAATTACCATATTTTGAGGCCTACTAAAATCATCCAAATTTGATTTTGATTTCTTTTTGACGGATAGCACAAAGAACTCAAATTCTTTTCTGAGGTTAAGTTTTGATTTTCTTCTTTGTCGCCACATGGAAGAAACAACAAAGATTACAAAATAGTTAATTAAAGTCTCAATAAAATTTTGATTTGTGAGTTCTGAAAAAAAGAACTGAAAATAAAATATATAAACAAATCTAAAAAGAATTCAAAATGATAAGGAGAAAATGATAAGGGTTTTAAAGAAAAGCAAATGCCTTATTTTAATAAATAAGGCATTTGCTTTAAAACCCTTATCATTTTCTTTCTTTCTTTCTCTCTTTATCTCTCTCTCTCTCTCTCTCTCTCTGTATACTTCTCTCTCAACTAAAGAGAAGGCAGTTCTCAAGAAGAAGAAGAAAAAATACTTGCCCCAGCCATAAAATGATGGAAATTTTCTGGACTAGAGTCTAGACATTTGTGACTAAAAACTACCAAAAAATCAGAGAGACTCCATGCATAACTTCTGCTATATAAAAAAAAAAAATGAAAAAGAAAGGAACACTGGAAAATAAAATAATTTGGCCAATCAAAAAATTAATACAAAGAGACATTTAATGCTAGCAAAAACCAAGATTTGCACCAGTAGTCTGGCTCTCTTGTCAAAAGGATATAAATTGACAGTCCTGTAATAGAAGAGAAGTGACAACCAAAGAAACTGGAACAAGAGAAAGAGTCGCCAGAGAAACCAGACATGCATGTCATGTGAAGAAGTAAACGTTCGTCTACTTAAGACATTTCTCTGCCCTTCTTAGAGACAAGAAAGGACAGCAGATTGTCTCCATATCTATTTCTAAGATGACAACTAATCTCTGACTTCCAAACTACCAACTACCGAGAGTCGAAACAGACTTTCTCCTGACTGCTACCAAAATCTACCTTATAAACGAAATGTTGCTCCACTGATTAACAGAGGACACATTCCAATTGAAATCAAATAAATAAATATGTATTATTTGTTTATACCTTTCACCACAGTTCATTTTATTTCTGAAGTTCTGATAAATAATATGAATACCTGGAACTTCTCCAAAGATTCATCTACTTGACGATACTTTCTCTAGGAAAGGCTTTAATCTAAAATCTATGAAGCTGCAAAATAAATGTTTTCTAAGTAAATGACATTCAATCTCTCTCTCTCTCTCTCAGTATATATTTGAGACTTTTTCTTACAGTAAAAACAGGTTATTTTCTTGAAATTTATAAAGTATGACAAACATTTCATTTCTTTTATATGCCATGAATGATCACAACTTCACAACTTCCTAAAGTTTGTAGCTCTAAGCAATGCATTTCCCTTTACTATCCTACCCAATCTCTGTTCTGCCCTTTGTTTACAAAAGCTTGTTAGGGAGGTTACACACTGTTTTTCTCTGCCCCTCTTGCCTTCAATATTTAGAAAATTAGAAGTTTTAAAACTGAATCAGAAAATTCCAATTTTCTAAATTGATATAAACAGTGGCACTCCAAATTAAATAACATTTAAGCTAATACAAAATTAATCTATTATCATAAAAAAATCCTGTAAACCATTAAAGTCACATGTACTGACTGAAGCAGTGGGAGTGTCAAGGGGAAGATGGTTTGATAAAGCCCATCCCTATTCAGATGTTTCAAATTCAGTGCTGCCCTTGTTTTTCTCAGACTGGTTGACCTATCAAGGTTAAAAAGCCCAGTCTGTCCTGTTATTTAACCCATAGTTCAATGAAGATAGATTTATGCCTTAGTGCAAAATGAACAAAACATCCTTGGTCAGAACTGGAACTTGTCATACAAATTCTGCTTCCATGCTGGTAACTGTTACGCTACAAGAGGAAAAGAACAAATATGACCTTTTTAATAATTCTAGAGACCTAGGAAATAAATATATTTTGTACAGAATTGTTGTGAAAGAGATTGTAATGAGAACTCATTTTTCCTTCTCATCACTTTTCACTTTATTGGCTTGTGGCCATACCTCATTGAAACACTGGTTCCTCTACAATCATCAAAGTTATTAAATATTGAGCCTGGCCAGGACTTAGATTGGCGAGTGCTTGGGAATACCAGGTTATATAAGCTTGGATATGTAGGGGGTGCAATGGACAAGGGCTCAGAATTGTTAATCGGAGAGTAGAGTTCCATTTCCAGTTGGGTTTGTTATATTCACTTATGTGCAAATACCTTTGAGAAAGGTATGAATCTATCACTTCTCCTCCTAGCTATGGGTTAATTAGTAAGGCTCACTAAAACATTATTATCTTCAAAAATAAAATAAAATTGCATAAAAAATATTTAGATTTCAGCATTAAATAACCCATAAGTGTTGATATGCTGCTAAACAACAACAAAAAAAAACAACAAAATATTTACTTTATCACTTTCAGTAATAATTGTCAGCAAAAATTAATGTTACTTTCACAAGCAAAATTCAGACACTCTTTAGTAAGTTTATATTTAACTTTAATATAAAAAGAACTCAGATGAACTGTCTGATCTTTCTATCAGCCTATTAGCCCTCTACCTCTTTTTGCCAAAGTACAAGAGGCTCTAATCAACTCTGAATTGGTTAAGCATCTCACATCGCAGGGTCTTCTTTCAGATAAGCAATATAGCTTTCACTTTTCAAGGTCAACTGCTGACCTATTAAACATTATTGCTGAAATGTCTATCAAGCATTAGATAGGAATGGTGAAGTTCAGGCTGTTGCTTTGGGCATCTCAAAAGTATTTGACAGGATTTGGCATACCAGGCTTCTTCACAAGAAATTTAAATATGTTGAAACTGTTTTATTAGGTTATTAGGAAAATATTATCCGATTTTAGAATCAACATTTATTCCTGAATTAATGTATTTAAACATCATTTAAATTAGTCAAAATAAGAACTTTGAATGTCTATTCATTTCTGCCATCAAGTTACAAGGTTATTTATGTCTTTATAATAAAACTCTAAAGGTTTGGATATCAAGATGCTTGAAAAAAGTAGTCAGTGAATGAGAAATGAGGAGATCAATTCTTATATCTCAAGTTGATGAGCTTTTGCAGTATGATCCTGGCAACATGTGGCTAAGCAATGTTATGAAACAGAATTGGAATTTGTTGATTAACCAGACCTGGTCACATTTTGATCAACAAAATGAGCATATCATCCGACTGTTAAACAGTTATCATAATCAAGCCATTGAGCCAACCATTTCTGATCACTAGTTGCTATTCGATCAAGAAATGAATCATTCAATTTTTGTAGATGCAGCATCGGACACACTTCAAAATATTGACCTCTTTGACTTTCATTGAGTTCATGTGGACCCCATTTATTGAGTTTCTTCACCTCGCCAATTTTCTTGAGATGGTTCGATATTGTTTAAAATCCTGACATGTGAGATATTTCCCTGACACTATGACATGGGTTTTGGTAAACTAATGTTTTCAGATGTTAACAATTGCAGATGGTCATCCTTTACCACCTGGTTCTTGAAGATCAATGTGGTAGAAGGCCTCCATCCTGTATTCCCATGATGGAACTTCCGAAATACGCACCATACTTTCCGTTCACAAGTGGATCCATTACCCCATGTTCTGTTAATGTTGGCAACAGATTGAGAAACATTATAACCAAGCTTTAACTCATGCAAAAAAAAAACAATAAATAAATGCATATCTTATTTTTTTTTCATTTTCATGTTGAGTAGATATATAATGTTTTAAGTTAAATTTTGAAAGGTTGCCATTTCATTCTGCAGTAGGCTGGTTGCCAACCATGGCAATAGGGCCAAGTATGTCCTACTATTCAAGATATTTAACAAAGAGGACCCAATAATCATGAGGAAAGCGTAATATATTTTCGTGTAACTATTATAATAAATTATTTTTCGAACAACCTTATAACAGACAATGGTAAATATGGTACAGATATTCGAAAATGTATCGAAAGAGTGAAACATGCCCTCTAAAATCTAAACAGAGTATTAAGAAAAAAGAAAAATTTCTTTGAAACAAAGAAAAGACTGTTGCACTACTATGTAATATCAAACTTTGTATAAGGCAGTGAATGCTAGGCAATTTCCTCAAAGATGAAAAGGAGATCGAGTCAACAGAAATGTGGTTCTACAGATTAATAGTGAGAATACCATGGTAGGAACACATGAACAACAATGAAGTTTTAAGGAACAAGGGAATGAAAAGGACACTTATAGAAACAGAAAAAGATAGTTGTGATTTTTGAGTCATGTAACAAATAAAGAGGGCTTGGAGAATTTGATACTAACAGGACATACTGAAGGCAAGAGAGATAGGGGTTAAACAGCAAGTAACCTATCTAACAAGTTTAGGTAAATGAATAGCATAACAGGGAGTGGGAAGGGTAGTAGGAAAACACACACAACAGCTACAAAGGATAGGGAGCTGTGGAGAGCCATGGTCATGAAGGGACATGATACACAAAAGAAAAAGAATCAGTTTCTTTTATGCATTTAACAGTTTTATTTTAAAGCAGGACAAAGATGATTATACCTGTATTATTTTCATTTTTAAGAAAGCAATTTAGGTATGAAATATAAAAGAAATATATATTAAAATATTGGGAAAATGTCAGTGTTAATAATTCTAACATTAAATTAGATTCTGATTCTGTTTATTTTTCCTTCTTTTTTTTAAATGATGACAATATTCGATTTCACAGGGAAGCCATCCACATTTGAAAGGTTTCACAATAGTATTCATAAATTTACATTTCATCGACTGCATTTCTGATTTTGTCGATGTTGATTGGCTATGAAGTTGCAGTGAAGCGGACATGGGTGCTGGACACAGAGGCAAGAATTCTGCAGGACTTTTCTGCTTTCTAGCATTAGTTACAAATCAATCACAAGTAGTTTCAATGGAGAAACTGAATGGTCAAAAGTTCTGACTATTTGAAAATGTGAGAGATTAACACCTGCTGATAGGAACAAGAGCAGAGAATGGAAAGAGATTGTACAGGATTGAATAAGCTCACCAGTGGCTACGTCAGGTAGAAATCAATTCCCATTGTCCATATGTATTAGTTTTAAGCACTACTCATTTTCCTGAATATTTTCTCATAAAAAGAAGAGTAATAAGCAAAGAGAAAGAAAGAAACATTCAAAAATAAAGAAAGGTAGATGGATAAAAATGTCAGAGAAAAAGAGACAATGATATGGAAAGAAAAGTTGAAAAAGGAAGGGAAAAAATCATTTTAAAAAAAAGTGTGGTTAAAAAACCAGGTACTTCATACTGATGTTAGATTTTTGTTAGAAATAAGGAAAAGGGAAAATGTAATTGAAAAGGTTGATATATACTGAAATATAAAACTGATGAGGAAGATAAAATAAAAAAAGTAAGAAAAGAAAGAAAGATATAGAGACAAAATTGAGGACAATATATGAAAGTGAAAGAGAGAGGGTTTGTATTCAACTAAACTTCTTACACACAATCAACTGACCTTGCTAATGGAAATGTTTCATGCAAACAAGTGTATACAATCTAGCCATAATACTATTATACACAAAAGCATGTTAAAAAAAAATCCTTTCTTCTACCCATGCATTATCTCTGCCTTTTTCCCTGCCTTATCTCCCCCTCAGCGCAGTTTATCAGTGTGCATCTAAAAGCACATATGCAAATATTGCTTACCCATAGGCACAAATACACAAATCCATTCCCACAAAACAAAACAGTGTATTCAAAGCAATCATAAAAGATATGTTTGTGAAAAGGCTTTCAACTGGATTCATTCTGTTCAATCAAAAGCAATGTAAAAGGAATGAGATCAAAAATTATTGATAGAGTAACACTGTATGGCAGGTATTGATTCTGAAGCCATTCAGATGAATACCTATGGAAGTTGTTATTAAATATAATATCTATCAGAATATGCGTGCACACACACATGAGCTGAGAAGCAGCCATCATAAGCAATATCTAGTAAGAATAATGTAGAATTGCACATTAGAAGCATTTATTTGTGTTGCACAATGCTTCTAGAAGGGAACATGCCAATCATGAAACACACATATATATAAAATCACTTGTATAGTTGACAGCATATGAAATGTATGACAATAAGTAAGAGGACATAAAAAAAATGTTAATAGTGATGGCTTCAGTAAACTTTTCAAAAAATAACAACAGCACATTTCTTCAAGTCATATCTTTCTTCCCAGCAGAAGACAATTCTTTACTTGGATTTTAATAGTTACAACTTAGTATATACTAGTAGTAGAGCCCGGCATTGCCCGGGGATGTAACAGTAAGAGATAGATCAAATATCGACCATCATAAAGACTGAAAAATAAAATTGACAAAGATTATTGTTTAAGGTTGATGGACACTCATGTCTTAATTATTATTATTTTTTTGTTTTTAACGAATTGGTCAAACCCAAACTCAAACAAAAACATTGTTTTCAATTGTTATGAGTCTACCGATTGAATAGAATTTTATTATAAACAATTGTCTTGTAAATGGAATTTTTAAAGCATTCTGAATGTAAAAATAAAGAAAAGTGTGCAAGACAATAAGAAACACTACTGCAAAACAATTGTGTTTTTCCAATTTTTGGCACTGTCAGAACCACCACAAGGTAATTTTACGTAGTCCTGTGAAGTTTTGTTGAAATCGGTTGAAAAATGTAGGAAATCTGATCCAATATATAAATGTACACACACACACACACACACACACACAACCTGGGTTTTATAATAGGTATGATAGTAAAATAAGATAAATAATTTACATATTTATATCTTTGTAATTGTAATTACTGTATATAGGCATCTTCTTTTATTTGTCATGCCCCTTCAAGACATAAGGGATTATGCTTTCCCTCCACAGATTCCTACACCTTGTGCTCCTTAGCAGCATTTCTCCTTTTTCCAAGACTACTGGCCCCCATTTCACTATCCATTCACACAAGCTCATCAGTTAGGTGGCTCGATGTCTTCCCCTATCTCTATCGCCCTTCATATACTCTGGGTTGGTCAATTTTCCAAGCCCTCCTTCCTTATTATGTGTAAACAAAGATTTGCAAATGTGTACTATTTATACACACAAACACATGTATGCATCTGTGTAAACAGCACACATTTGTAAATCTTTGTTTACGCATAATGAGCAAGGACAGTTCAGAGAAATTGACCACATAGGGCATATTTAAGTGGACATTGAAGTCAACACCCAAAAGCAACAGTCTATTTCATGGTAAATGCAATCATCAGGCACATGGCTTGACAATTGCATTTAGCATGAAGCAGGCTGTTGCCTCTAGGTGTTGACTTCAATGTCCACTTTTATATTTACATATGCTCTATCCCTGATATTGAGCACTTTAACAAATAGATATAGCACAGCTTAAAACTATATTTTATCATATATATATATATATATATATATATATATATATATATATATATCATAATTCATCAGGTCTAAAAGATTCCTCAACAGAATGCAGAAAGCACTGGATAGTCATTTCATCCTATTTTGGAGACTCGTCAGCAGTGTGCATCCACTACCAAGAATCAAACCTGAACCATTACAATATGACACAAGCGCTATACCCACTGGACCAATGCGTATTGGTGATGGAGAGGTATTAAACAAGACTCGATATACCACCAGCTCTTCACAAATTATGCTGTGTGACTCATCTGAATCTACTTATACCAATGAACAAGAACAATTAACTGTGTCCCCATGAGTCACAACTTCAATCCCCAAGCCTTTTGTTGGTCTCTTGATCAATTGCACCTCACACATAATAATCAAAGAGGTTGTAGTCTGGAGAGTTAGGTGGCCACATGTAAGGGATGATGCAGTCGGAGAAATTGTCGGACAGCCACGACTGGGTTCTCTTGCTTGTGTGGCATGGTGAAGAGTACTGTGGCCCAACATATGGTCTTCCAGCAGCCACCCTCTTAATCCAGGGCAGCACTACCACCTCAAGGTAATTGATGTAGTCCTCCATGTTGGGTCTGAGGCCCTTACCAGCAAATTTAGGAGTTCTTTTCTTATCATAATGATCAAAGTGAGTTTTCTGAGCTGCCATACCTTCATTACCATCATTAAGCTATGAATGCTTTTGTACAAGGTTTGTATTGAGTTACAGCCTGCTTTCTTTTTGTCTGCCAACTAGATACTAGTTGGGAACTTCTTTGCATGGGTGAGTATCATATTTTGATTCTGCAGTAATCACCATTAGAGTCATTCAACTCATTCTGAATCCTTTGCACTGTCCTCTGATTGACACCCAACCACTTTGAATTGTTTGTAATGGATCTTCCAGTGTGAATGCCAAGCAGCACAGAATGCCATTTCCAAATTTCTGGCAGAGTGAATTGCGTGTCATGGTGTGCTCTTTTTCTCACAGAGGTTGCCCAAATGACCTTACTATATTGTGCAGTTGACTAAATCAAAAACAAACAATGCACATGCATAAAATTAAAAATATACAGTGACGATAATTTACCAATCGCACCCTGACCGTGGGTGCATGGCTAAGTGGTTAGAACCATTGCTTTCCAACTATGAGACCCAAGTTCTAATCTCATTGTTGAGGAAATTATATAATACTGATAACAGTTCTATCAGAGAATGTTTGGCCGATTTGTCAGTGCATATCTCTTTTGCAAGTATTTGTTGCAAGTGTTTAGAAATCATAATGTATTTTGAAGGGCTAATATCTTGCCACTCTTTTTTTGAAAATGTATTGTTTTGATTTCATAATTTGTAAAGGATAAATAGAATCATTGCAAGGTTATAAAAGATAAGGGTCCTAATTGCTTTACATGAGATCTGACAATATGTTGTACAAAAACTTTGAATTTTTATTTTTATTCTCCTGTACAAATTTTAAATGAGCCTGTTTGTATCTTGAATTCAGTAGCAGTTTACCAGGCAGTCCTTGATCATGTAAGATCATCTTGGTCATCGAATGTTTGATTACTATAATTGAAACATTCATAATATAAACTTTTTCACTTCATTAATAATATCTGCAGACAAATTCTCCCGTGTTTTTATCCATCACCTGATTTATTGAATAGACCTTGGGGTTAAGTTACATGGTATTGGTAAACCTTATCACTTCTGTACATCTGACTTTTCCATTTTGCTTCCAATTTTGGTGACTGCATTTTTACTTAACATCAGCATAGTAACTATTTTTATTAGCTGTTATTCTTTGTACTAATAAAAAATATGTTCTTTAAAATCATTAGTTATTTTTTGTGTGGAGTCATTGTTGAAATAACTGTCTATACACTGAAAACTATGTCTATAAGACCTATTTTTTAAATAAAATATTATATTCAAATTTAAATTTACTTAAATTCTCTACAAGAAATAAAACTCAAGTTTCATTTGAAAATATTCTTAAGATATAGAATGAAATATGCAGGGGTGTACTTATTTTTTAACTTTTGTATGTTCGTATTTTTGGTTAAAGTCTCAATTCTGGACAGTTCAATAATACACAATAACTAAATAAACTCTTTTTAATTGTACATTTAGTTAGAGTCTCAATTCTGGACAGTTCAATAATATATAATAACTAAATAAACTCTTTTTAATTGTACATTTAGTTAGTCTCAATTCTGGACAGTTCAATAATATATAATAACTAAATAAACTCTTTTTAATTCTATAATGTTCCAATAGAAATAATAAAATCCTGGCATGTTTCGTTCAGATGAAAGTGAGCTTTTTATAAAAGAAATTGGCAGGTTGAACTTATATATGGGTGATATTACTGTAATATATGATTCCTGCTGGGAAATACCAGAGGAGTGAAATGAATTTAATGAATTTAATGTCAGTCAGGTACTTTTATTCTAAGACGAGTTGATCTATGCTAACTCCCAATATATACTGGGATCACCTTAAAATATACCAAAATAAGCTTTGTACTTGGTGTCATATCAGAAAATAAAAGAGCTAAGGGCATCAGAGGATTGCTCTGGAAGGTATCTTCATAGTACCTAATTGCAAAATTCGACTTCAAAAGATATCAGTGGTTATTCTACAGGAATCAACACAGCTGAATTTAGGATGTACACACACAAAAGAAAATGACAATCAGTTTAGTATTCTTATCAAGCATTACTAATATGAAAGTTACAATAGAGAAATTAATGACAAAGTGTAAAAACAATCGTATGATGCATTTCATTAAGTAAAATGATCTTTACGTTGATATAAGCACACATGTGCATGAAAGAGAGGGGACAATGAAATTTTAAAACTTTTAAATTCTATTTTTTTTTTTAAATATGTGTTTGGGTCAAACCAGTTTCATTTAGTTTCTGTTCCTTTTTGTTTATCTTTTTATCACCTTTTCTATTAAGTTTCCAACATTATGATAATAGATGATCTGCAAAGGAAGGAGAAATGTTGTAAGAATCTGGATGGGTGATCTAATGATTAAATAACTGTGGGTGATCTAATGATTAAATAACTGTGGGTGATCTAATGATTAAATAACTGTGGGTGATCTAATGATTAAAGTATTTTCTATACACCTTTGTCTTAGTAAATTGCTTTGTCTTTTAATTAAAGAAGCACTTTTTCAACTAAATAAAATTAGGTAGACTATTTATTAAAAATAAATGAAATTTAAAAGTTTAAAATTTCAGTGTCCTATTTACTTCATGTGCCTGTGTAGTTAAATCAACATAAATATCATTTTGGTTCAATGAAGCCCTGAAGGACAAAATGCATGACACAAACATTTTTCTTACACTTTGTCACTAATTTTCCTTACACATACATAGAGATACGTATACTGTCTTTCAAAAATCAATTATTAATTCTCTCATCAGATTTTCTTATTTTCTACATTAATAATAATAAGAAGAACAGTGAGAAACTATTTGATAATTTTACACAAATTTCACTGTAACTATTTTTTCTGGATTCTGTCAGATGTTTTAATCATTCTATGTTGTTGGTTTGATAAAATTAATTTGAATCAACTGCATATAATGATTAATTCTCTGTACTTGTTGAACTTTTTTTTTAAATGCACTCATTTCATCAAATTTTTTTTTTCATTTTCAAAGTCCATTATGATTAATATTTTTTCATTCAATAAAACAAAACAGCATTAAAAGGAAGACTGTAAGAGAAAATTTATCCACAAAGAAACTTTTGTTTCAGTGATAAATATGAGTTGTAGGTGATAAAATATATCTGATCAGAAGTGTTCTTGCCTATGTAAAATGACTGTATTCTAAAGTCTGAAAATTATTTCTTACTTTTAAATTCAAGAAATATATTTCCCCATAAATTTAACTCTCCTACAAAATGCTAAAAATGCCAATGAAAATTATACCCACTGAAGTTAAAAAAAGTGTGATTAAAAAACCAGGTACTTCATACTGATGTTAGATTTTTATTAGAAATAAGGAAAAGGGAAAATGTAATTGAAAAGGTTGATATATATACTGAAATATAGAACTGATGAGGAAGATAAAAGAAAATGTAAGAAAAGAAAGATAGATACAGAGACAAGACTGAGGACAATATATGAAAGTCAAAGAGAGAGGGTTTGTATTCAACTAAACTTCTTACATTCCACTAGTTCTTTTATAGAAAATAATACAAACATTTCCATATCATGCTTGTATGAGACAGATAATAAATGCTTAGTTACACAATATAATTATGTTAGTCTTTGAAGAGCAAAACTCAAATATTTAAATTGAATTGTCATTATAATGTTCCATACAAAGGAAATAAAAAGAAAAACACAAGTATTGGTTTGAAATTTGAATCTAACAAGCAAAGAAAAAGAAATGTTCACAATCTGAACTTATGCAAAAATGAATGCATTTGAAAAAGTGATTTTCTTTAAATATTTATTAACAGTAAAATACAAAGCAAAAGTTCACATTATTTTGAAATGTTCATGTTTTGTGATTCATTAGATTTCTCAAACAAATTTAAGTGATAAATATTCGAGTAGAGAAATTTCCTTCACAAATTGTAACAGTGGACATTATAGAGTACAAGAGTGTCAAGAGAAACATGATAAAATATGAAAAGTTGCTTAATTCAAATAAGGTTTCCCTACATGATTCTAACACTTGAAAATAAAAATATTTGTTAGAATTGATAGAGCAGCAAAGAGAACAATTGTTAAATGATCAAATATTAAAAACATCTTTAAAAATGTCTTGGTTTTTAGTGATTCAGAGAAAAAATTATTCCAAATGTGAACCAAATAAAATAGTTTATAATTTCAAGAAACAATAAAATAATGATAATTCATAAAAAATCTCTTATAAATGGCTGACTATGGGTATATCTGCTTCTAAATATTTCACATAAAGCTACCTTGAATAACTTCTATTAGCTGTGTCTCTTCAGGAACTCTTAATAAAGCCTGTCTTTTTTGATACCTTTCCTAATTACTGTTCTATCAACCATTTACACAAACTTATTAGTTAGGTTATTTGCTACTTCCCTGTCTCATCTACTATGTTATACTGAAAAGTTATGAACTGAATGAACCCACTTCCTAAAAATCTGACCAAATGACTAAACATCAAAATGTTTTGGTTAGAACTTTTTTCATATATATGAAATTATAAAAAAATAAAATATTTTAGTTATTTTCAGTTCATCAAGAAAAAATAAATGAAATAATGAACTTTTCAAAAAGTAAGTAAACATTGCAAAAAACATTTTATTATATTTTCCATTTTATTTCATTGTTTCTTACATTTTACTATATAGAAATTAAATATTAGTAATAAACACTGAATAGGAAGTATTAGTAGCAAATCATAAGTTTAAGACTTATTTCTTATTTCATAACTGCACATAGGTACATCAATAATTATGCAGTCTAATGAGGAAAAAACATTTTACACAACAAATAGTTTTCTGCATAATCTTATTGGTCAAAGTGCTTTAATATTATTATAGTCATGCATATAAATGCATATATAACTGATATTCATCATATAGTGTTGATTCCTATGTTCACTTTCTCTATCTCTCTCAATATATATATATATATATATATATGTGTGTGTGTGTGTGTATAGAATAAAAATATTAATTAAAAATTAAGATATGTAAAATTAAGTGAAACCTTACATTTACACTCTGTAGTTTTGTTTTACATGATTGTCAGTACAAATAATTTTTTTGTGCACATGTAAAAATCAAAATGACACATGTTCATTTTTTTGGTAACCTGTGTGTATACTGCAGTCAAACAATATAACTCATTGTGCATGCAAAAGTGTGCAATTAGAGACTAAATTTAAAAAAGTATATATGCAAACATCAAAATAACTTCCTGAAGCTTTAAAAAAAATCACATAGTTGAAACCTATAATAATGGAGAAGGCTACAAAAATCTATTAAAACAATTTGGAGTGCACTTCTCCACCATGCAAAAAATTATTTATAAATTGAATGCCTTTGGTATGACAGCATCAGAATCAAAAACTGGCTGTCCATGAAAAATAACAGCAAAAGGAAGTTGACGTCTAGTTTAGAAAGCCTGGATAAATCTTTCTCTGATCTTTGCAGTTATCTGTTGCTTATTAGCCAATGTAGGAATCAGTGTGTCAAAGTCTGAATAATGTCAATCTTCATGGCAGAATGCCAAAAAAAAAATCCACTGCTTATGAAATAGCACAAGTATGTCCACCTCACCTATGCCAAAGCTCATATTAATAAACTAGAAACATTCTGGCAAAAGGTTTCGTGGTCAGCTGGAACCAAACTAGAGCTTTTTGGGAAGAACAATAGATGGTATATCTGGTGAGCTCCTAATATGGCTTTTGAAGAGAATTTGTTGCCAACCATTAAACATGGAACAAGTAAAATAGTACACATAGATGGCACAATGGATTCTGCAAGATACAACACAATTTTGAATGAAAATGTCTTGTTCTCACTTCAAAAGTTAGGTTTAGGTCAGGGCTGGAACTTCAACAGGACAATGATCTGAAGCATCAAAGCAAATTCACAAAAGAATGGTTTGTAATAAGAAATTTCAAGTCTTGGAATGGCTTAATCAATGTCCCAATCTAAACCCAATTGAAAATCTGTGATTCAAGTGAAAGAAGACAGGGCATGCAAAAAACCCGGGTAAAATCGAGCAATTGTGGGATTTTTGCCAAGAAGAATGGTCAAAAATTGGGAGTCACTTCTGCCAAAAACATCTTAAAAATTATAGAAAAAGACTGGTTGACATTGTAACCACAAAAGGATCAGTCACCAAATATTAAATGTAAGGGCCCACTTACTTTTGCACATCTTAATTTTGAATTTTTAACTAATATTTTTATTCCAGATGATAAAAATTTTTGAAAATGTTTGTAATTGATGTAATAATGTTTTTTTTAATGAATATATAGTTTAAGATTTGTTGATTTTATGGAAAAAAAAAGACAATTTTTAAAATATTATCTTAAGAGTTCATTTACTTTTGCACAGCATTGTGTATATATATATATATATATATATATATATATATATATATATATATATATATATATGAATAAAAAAATCAAGAGGATAAACTGCTCTTAGCTAACATGTTTTTAGTCCTCTGATGGACTTTATCAAGGCACCATTTGCCTTGATAAGGTCCCTCAGAGGTCATACGCCTCAAATAAGAACAATTTTTCCTTTTGTCTTTTTATTCATTTTATTTTATCACAGATATAATCTATCTGAAAATAATTTACGATTAATAATAACATTAATAATAACTATACACTTTCTGTGTGTGTGTGTATGTAAAGTGTGTGCATAAAAATATAAATATAAATGTATATATATATATATATATATATATATTTAATTATTTATATATTATTTGCACAGTACTTATTAGAAAGCACTCAATAAAAGTGTGAAAAATCTACATAAACCCAAAATTAAAAAAAAAATTAATCAGTTTGTCTGACAATCACAAAAGCGTGAAACCCAGGGTCACAAACTCACATCCATCCAACCAAATATATATATACATACATATATATATATATATATATATATATATATATATAAGCAGACATTGAGGTCAATACCAAGTGGCAACAGTCTATTTCATGCTTAAATGCAATCTTCAGGCGTTGTGCTGTGCTTTGATTTGTCTATTTATATATACTGGTCAATGATGCATTATGATTAGTAAGGTTTATTGTATAGTAATCCTTACTACACATAAAGCACCATTGACCAGCATATATTGTTAGATTGTTTAGTTTATTCTATTCTAAAAT
Organism: Acanthosepion pharaonis; assembly: GCA_903632075.3. Classification (NCBI taxonomy): domain Eukaryota; kingdom Metazoa; phylum Mollusca; class Cephalopoda; order Sepiida; family Sepiidae; genus Acanthosepion; species Acanthosepion pharaonis. The sequence goes on from CAHIKZ030000224.1 coordinate 5,630,624, forward strand.
AAAATGAATGGTTAATTCATTTAGTATTAGGTTCATGCATTTCTGATAGAACATAAAAAATGATTGTTTACAAGCATAAAATGGGTATAGCAGAAAGTTTGTGTAAGCAGTTTTAATATTTTTGTATTTTTTACAATTTCTTTGTTATTAGTTGAAAGACATCAAAAAGGAAAGAGAACTTATTGTAAACCAATTATAGAAAGGACATCATAAAAATATTCAGCTTGATTGTATTTCAATAAAAGACATTAGTGTTTTTTTTACTCATTGGTGTCTTACACAAAAGACAAGAGAATAGAGAAAAATACTTTAAATCAATATATTTACTGGGTTTAACTGTCAAATATGGCCTCAAAGATAACCTTTCCCTTTGAGGTAGGTTACAATGACTCATTTAGAAGCAGAGTGGCTAAGATCAGATGTAAGCTTTTTGATACAGGCTAGTGGGTAACAGATGATCCAAAACTTTGTTTGCTTCATTCATATGGTTTTAAATCAATATGTTGACATGATATGCCTGATGAAACTGGCCACACAAATAAACCTATTTCATTCAAACTAAATTGCTTTGACTAATCTAAAAAAAAATCACATACATTATTTTTACATAAATCAATAAGTAAAAAGTCAAACAAAATATAAAAATGGCGAAGTTATTTTGTAAGTATAAAAACTAATTTGAATATGTCTCTATATAAGAATCTATTTAATAATAACAAAGATTGTGTTTAACTAAAAAACAAAACAAAAAAAATAGTCAACCAGTGTATTTCTGGTGGATAACACTTTTAACACAAATAGTCTTGGGAAAGGCATGAATCCACCTCCTCCTCTCTCCCTAACTATAAGTGACTTTCATCACTAAAATATTATTATCTCAAAAAAAAAATATCTAAAACTATTTTCAGACTTTAGCCTGCAAAGGGTTGATAAGCCATAGAAAACGAATCCATCAATCAATCAACAGATGTCATATATTTTGTTAAATATATGATATTTTTTAATTATATGATATCTGTAAATAAAATCAATTTTACTATCTAACCTTCTTACAAGGGAATATCACTTCTGTGAAACTCTGAATCTGGAAGATAAGTTTAACATTTTTTTCCTTCTTAAACTCAACATATAATACACCAAGTGTATTTGTATATTTTTTTCTGTAATGTCTGTAAGAATTTGTGAAACTAATTATCTCCCTTGCACTACCGAGATAGTGATGATGGGCCATTCAAAGATGTTTACGAACTCAGGAGGTGAACAAACCAACACCATGAAGGAGAGAGCAGAGTATATCAATAATAATTGGAAAAAAATGTTTTTAAAGACTCACATGTAAAAACCTAATAACAAAATATTAATCTCATATATGATTTTTGAGAGCATGAGTAAACAGGTTTGTCTAATTATATAGACACAAACATAAATATAAAAAAATATTTCTAGTAATAAGTAGGAAAAAAAATATATATATGCATAATTAAAATATGTAGAATTCTATTTACTCACTAAATTAAATAACTTGTAAGTCGATTTGCTGATTATATTGCCTGTTGGTTACATCCCCTGCTGGGACATTTTTCTCTTAGCATTTTTAACACTTTGAAAATATTTTATTGTTATTAGAATTGACAGGATGTCTAGAGAACTTTTCAAACAGAAATTTTAAGTAAATATTTGTATTCAGTTTAGAAATTTTCCAGAAATGGTATATTTGTTAAATCTTTTTAGTTTAATCATGGAGGATTTGTAAGATTTTATTCGAGTAAAAGTAAATAAATAGTGAAATAAACTAAAATACTTTTATACATAAATGCTAAAGAAACTATCTGCTTAAACTTTAACAGACTGCATTATTCACGACTTTCCTTTCCACTGCATTGTTTTTTAATGCTCCTCTACTGCACTACTTAATTTCAGTCATGGTCATTTTCTGTTGCCATAGCAGAATATGACAACACAACTGCAAAATTCAAACATACTATTATTCATTCAGTGGCAGGATAAAATTTTTGCTTTGCAAACAAAGTCACCACGGGAATGTTAAAGGTTAAAAAAAAAATCCTAGTTTTATTTTCAACATAAATACTTTTATTAATTTTATTCATATTTTTAAAGTATTGCTTATTTGGGGCTCCTTCACTTGATTGTCAACAAAAGGGATAATTCATTACTGAAATCTTAGTAGGATTTTTCTTCTTGTAAGGAATTTGTAAAAAGCCAAAAATAATTTCCTTTGTAGCTATTAAATGTTTTTATTGTAATCTATTATAATAAAAATATTTTAATAATATTTTGCTCTATGTTGCATTGAGCACTTTTTAAAAAAGTAATTGCTAAGAACTGTCGATTCTAGCTCCATCTGTTCTTTCTCTTTCCTTATATATATATATATATATATATACAACATGGGGAAAAAGATATTCGTACAGTATGACTTTTTTTATATAACATCGTTAAATTTTATAAAAGAATTTCATAATCCATACAATATTTGTATACCATGGCATCATGCTGCAGTATGCAAAAAAAAGAAAATCAGAAAAATTTGTTATATTAATGAAATTAAAAAATTTGGAGGCAGAAAAAATATTCATACAAAATTATAATACCTATTTATTACCTTGTAACAAATCTCTTACTCAATTCAACAGCAATCAGTCTCTTTCCATTGCTTTCACCATATGTTTAGGATCATTATCTTGTTGCAAAACCGATTCATTTAGGAGTCCAAGATTTACCCAAACAAATTAGAATACAAAACATCTTGGTATATTTTTTAATTCATTCTACCATCTATTATCTCTAAATTACCCATACCATTAGCAGAAAAACATCTCCAAACCATGATATTGTCACCACCAAATTCCACCGTTGGGATTGTGTTCTTCAGTGCAAAGGCTGTGTCATCTTTTCTCCAAACTGAGTCCTTAAATTACACACAAATAGTTCAATATTTGCTTCATCCATCCATAAAACATTTTCCCAAAATGATTTAGTTTATTCTTATGCTCACAAATAAATTTTAACCAGACATCCCTATGTTTCTTCAATAATAGTGAAGTTTTTCTTGGAGAACGCAATTTTGGTTGACTTCTATGAACTTCATTGCTTATTGTTCGATTCATAACAATGATACCTAAGGCTTTTAATTCTTTCTGTATTTCTCACTGAGTTGCCATTGGATTTTCTTGAATTTTGCACTGAATTCTTTTCATTGATCTGGGAGAAAATCTTGCATGGTGCCCCAGATCATGATTTGTTCTTGACAGTCTTCACCTTTTTATACTTAGTAATGACAGAACTAATAGTAGTAAATAGTATATTCATGATATCTGCTATTTTCCTATAGCTTTTGCCTTCCTTCCAATGTTTGATGATCAATTCTTTTTGTGAGTGTGCCTTTCCCTATGATGATAATTATTGTGTATGATTTGTGTGCAGAGATAACCTTATATGAGAGAGGAATTGCCGAATGTTCTAGATTGTTCTGGTAATAAATTAATTGGAAAAATCTTACAAAGAATTATGTAAATAAATGTAATTTAAGCCTTTTGATATTAAATATTAAAGACATATTTTGTATGAATACTATTTCTGCCATGAAATTTTATAAATAATACATCATTTCATTTATAACAAAGATTGTCCGTTTTAGTATTGCACTTAAATTTATGAAATTAAGTTATCAAAGGTTAACTAGAACAATTACTATGAAAGTATTTATAGAAAAGACGCAGGGAAACTATGCTACAAAAAGCAACTGAAGCTGAGATAAAATGTAAGGACTGTAGATTCTTCTTTGGATTCTGTCAAGAATTTCTAGATACATAACAGAAGCACTAAACCAGATGTGGTAGCAATATTTGATGCACAGATGATTGGTAAACTTATAAAGGTGATAGATAGATTCTAGCAAGAAAATGTTCCTTGAAATAAGTTTCTCCTACAAGAATAAAACATGAAACATTACTTTGTGGAACTGACTCCCAAGAGGATGCTTCCCCAATCACAACAGTTTTAACTTGTTCAAGTCTTGGGTTAACTATTATCTTCTCCCCATATCTGCATAAACTGTATGTCTTACCTTTTACTCTATAACCCTCTAACTGAAATGACTCATGGACCTTGTACAAGGTGTACATTATTGTAAAATAAAAGAAATCAGGTACTTAGAAAAACAAGAATTCACAGATGAATTAATAGTCTATTGGAATCAACATTATTTCAATCGTCTTGAAAGAATCAAGTATTAACAATGTTGCAAAGAGATGTTGCTGATTAGAAAACATAAAAGTTCATTAATTCACCAAAACTACATATTGTAGATGAAATACAATTTTATATTCTTTTACAGTTGTTCTCATGGATTTTGTGTGTTAATTAGTTCAGATCCTTGTAAACAATTAATGACTGTTAATAAGTGCAGTTTCCGTTCACATGTTACGCATTCCCCAGAGAATATATTCTGCTTGTACCAAAGAGAAACCTGCTTTTACTAATTTAACAGAATATCTTAATGGGTCTTTCTTAGGTTTTGAGGAAATGTAATTTGCTTGGGAAAAATGGTGGAAAAATTAAATTACAAAATACTTATGGAGACAGTACCCTTATTTTTGGCATAACTCCATTAGGGACATCATTTATTTTTGGAGAAAATTTGCTTGTTCTTTGTTAAATTTCAATTACATTTTAAGTAAAAAAAAAAAAAAGAAAGAAAAAGAACTAGATTTCATTATACATAATGATATTGCTACTATAATATCACTGACCTATGGTACCTTTGAATTTCAAATTTATGCAGACACTCAATCACTAAATATTTTCTCTTCTGTCAGATAATGTTCAAAAATCTGCATTTTTTCAGTATTTGTGAAAACTGATATACTTTTTCTACATAAAGCAATCATTGCTCTCATAGTCAGTTTTTTTTCTTTTTTTACAATGATGTTACTGAGTAAGAGACACTGTTTATGGGGATATGTGGGGAAGATAATGGTTAAACCTAACAATTTTGTTTTGTTTCTATTGTAATACCATTACATTTGATGAATTCATACTTTACTCTTCCACAACACAACAACAGCAGAATTGAATAAAAAAGAGATAATCAATAAAAATTGTGCACAATTTATCTTCATTCACTGTGTAATTGAACAATATCACTTTTCACCCTTTTTAACATACAACAATGTAGATTTGTTTAATATACGAGGGGATGCTAAAAGTTTCTCTGCTTGCCCAAGTAGGTAAAAAAAAACCCCAAAAACAAACAAACAAATTCTGATATTTGGTCCTTTCATGAAATTTTAGGAAATAGTTTTTTTTAATCATTTTATCAAACAAGATAATAATGTCTCTAAGATGCAAAAGGTTACTAGGAATGAAAGTGAATAAGAAGACTTTAGTGAGGAGAAAGGACAATAAAACAACAGGATTTAGGACAGAAGATGGCAATTGACATTGCATTTAAATCACTGAAGATTAAAAGTAGCATGGAAGGAAGGAATCAGAAGAGAATTCCAGGAGCAAGAAGTATGAGAAAAGAAACTATTAGAATAGAACTTATGGTTATATTTAGTTAGTTCAACAGGAAAACAATGAGTCCTATTGGTCAATCTAGTAGTTCACTTAAATTCATACAAAGTACCAAGGAAGAGAGCTTATCAGAACAATTACTTTGAAAATATTTATAGAAAAATCACAGGTAAGCCACATCATGGTTGTGGGGAAGTGACTGAAGTTGAGATGTCAGGTCAGGACTGATAACATTACAGATTGTTTGAATTTTTGTCAAGAATCTTGAGATATATAGTGATTTTTCAAGTGTAGCTTAGATGTGGCACAAGGCCGAAAGTATGGGGCAACCAGTGAGGATCGAACTCACTACTCAGTTGTAATTGTTCTAGCGAGAGAAGCTTGCTAACCATTACACTGGCGCCCAATATTGAGATATATAACAGGAGCACAAGACCTGATATGGCAGCAATATTCAATGTGCACGCAAATGGTAGATTTATAAAATTTTATAAATGTGCAAGAAAAAAATTTCCTGGTACAGCACTTTCCTAACAGTAGAGCTAGCAATTGATTCACTGTTAATCACTCTATTTCATGTCAGTGTGAGCCCAAGAAGGTACAATGAGTTGCTCTCCTGGGGGTTAGCATAGAACTTTTCAGCAACTGATTGTTGTTTTATTTTCTAGCATTTTTGTGTAGGGGCTTTAAAGCTCTCTAACCTAAAATATTAGGGACATAAAATGTTGCTTATAAATCAGAAATGTTATAAGACTTTCACTTTACAAAATAGACATACTTTGACTTCAGGTGCAAAGATTACTTATAATTTTATTCTACTTTTGTTTGTAAATTATTCTTGTGTATAGATGATAATAAATGTCTGATTCATCAACAAAATTAATTTGCAGAAATAATTAGATAAAGAAAAATTCATATTCATCAGGAATAACAGAATTGTCAACTTTTCAAATGAGTGACATTTGTTTTTTGATTTTCTCAGACTTGCTTATTTTTGAAAGTTTCATATTTGTTTTTGTTTTGTTTTATAACAAAATGGCAACAGGCAATAATTTCCATATATCTGAAGTTTACACCAGTTTTTTGTGAATAAAATCAGATTTCTTATTGTTTGATCACAGTTTGAGATAAAAAAAAAACAAACTTACACTTTTTTCCAGGAATGTAACTGTCAAATAAATTGTATATTTTTCATATATCCAATAATTTCAAATAAGTTAAACTAATACATAAGTAACCCAAAACTGTAAATTAAATAAAAATTAAAAACTAATCCAAACACAAGAACTAAACTGTTGTGTTTTACAATAAGTAATAATAAAAAAAAACAGTTGAAATATATTGGTTAAAAATAAGAGATTAGACAATAAAAGAAGAAAACGACATTAAAACAAAATTGAGAGGAAAGGAAAAAAACATTAATGTCTATTGGTTTTTTCCTTGCTTTTAGTGATATTTATACACAGATATAAGAACAGTTAAATCACAATTACTAGTATGTACAAACACATATACACCTATGAATGCACACAGACACACATATCAACAAGTCTGCAATTGAATGATGAAAAAAAACATTTATTATACTTAATAAATATCTTCTTTGTCAATGCACCTAATCCAGTCATGAATATTAATTATCTAACTCAAACATTATAGAGTGAAAATTTCAGATTCATATTCAACAAATAATTGGTTTATCATAAATTTCACTTTGCCCAAGACTGTTCCAGTGAGCTAAGCAATTGGTATTCTTTTTTTGTGTCAGCCTTGAAGCTTAAAAGCTAATGAAAATTCTTTATTATACAGAAAAATGAAAGCTATAATAAAAACAGAAAACTGTTCTAGCTCAAGGCTTGGAAAGTCTAAAAAATAACTGAAGGACTCTGGAATTACTGATTCCCCACCATTTTCTCTGTCTCTCTTTCTCCATCTATTTATATATATATATATATATATATATAACACAGTGCACAGATACTACATTCTGACTGTAAGAAGAGGGACTGTCACTTTCATCTCAGGCAGAGGCATTAATCCATACATAACTAACCATTTAGTCATTATTTTACAGGTACTGTGCTAATATTTATGATAATTTTATTTACTTATCCAAGACACAATTGGCTCAGTTGGAACAAAGTAATATGGTTGCTAAGTCATTTGCTACTTTGTTAATATCAGTGAATCAAGATCTGTTATGAGCAACACTTAGAGTATTGATACAGTTATATGTGGCATTTAATGTATTCAGATTTTCAAACTACTAAAGTTACAATACAGTGTAAAGATTTGATGCTTTCTGGGAAAACTGATATTCTGGAATAAATTACAAAAACAAACGTTCAACTGGTTTGAATAACTGAAGTGCAGCAAATCAAGAAAGAGTAAGAAAATATACTCAAAAATGCTAAATAAGGTGGCAAAAATCAAGACAAGACAATATGAGGAAGTAGTAGGTGGACAAGACAAGAGAATATGAGGAAGTAGTAGTAATAGTAGTAGTAGTAGTAGGAAGTAATGAAAGGTACAAATAGATTATATTATTTTTTTTGAGATCCTCACTGATTTTCTTGTAGTCTTAATGTAATATGGCACAGAACACTGGAGACTTTTTGTGTAGTGAATGAAAATATTATAATCTTTCTTTCTTTTTATGTGCATATCCTTTCAGGATGTAGGTGATCATGGCTCTCCACCTCCCTCTATCCCTTGCAGCTCTCAACAAGTTCTTTCCTTCTGCTTCCTCCCCCCAGTTCACATTCTGTCATCTACTTGCTTAAGTCCACCAGGTATATCCCTTGTCTCTCTTTCCCTCTATTCAACCTGTGAGTATCAGATTCTCCAGGCCTTCCTTTTCTCATTATGTGTCCCAGAAACTTCAGCTGCTTCTTCCTGATATTAAGTATAAGCCACCTCCTTGTTTGCAACCTCTCTAAGATCTCTTTGTTTTTCACACACTCGGTCTATGATATCCTTAGCATCCTTCTGTAGGACCACATCTCTGTCACCTTGAGTCTCTTCTTCATCTTTGAGGAAATTGTCCAACATTTGCTGCCATAAAGAAGGAAAGATGTTACGTAACAGTTCAGTATTCTTTTCTTTGTTACCAAAGATATCTTCTTGTCTCACAGTACTCTGCTCAGCTTGGCCATCTCAATTCATCTATGGATCTCAGTGTTGCACTTACCGTCCCCTGTCAAGATGCTTCCCAGACATTTAAACTTCTGAATCTGCTTGATTCTAGTGTTCCTGACCTGCAAATCTCATTTTGAGCTCATCCTCTTATTTTGACCTATCTTGGTACTGAGCACTTGTTTAAAAAAAAAATAAATGCTAAGAACTGTGGATTATTAATCTGTATGTTCTTTCTCTTTATTTGCATATATACATATATATATATATATATATATATATATATAGTTTATGAAAAACTAGGTAATCCGTATGGGTAAACCTAAGGAGGATAAAAGCCAGAGAGCTCAATGTAAATTCAGAGCAAATAATTTAAATAAAAACAGACCACTTTAAGTTTCCATGTAATAAATTATTTCACCACAGCCCTTTTAAAAGGACTGCAGATCATCAGACTTTACTTCCAAACAAAAATGAAAAGAAAATTTACACATTTTTGACGGGTCGTATTAAACATATGTAAATTAACAAAGTGAGGAAGTGAGCAGAGATAGAGAAGACATGAGTGAGTTAGCAGATATTGACACATTTAAACGGTTAACCTAACGGAAGTTATATATTGAAATCGAAGGGGTAGAGAAGAAAAAACTCATAGAGAGAAAAAGAGAGAAGGAAGTTAAGGAAGAAGAGGAGAGAAGATGTCACTAATTTTCTTTGTAAAAAAAGCTAGAAACAGATGCTGTTATTTTGCTTTACTTTGAAAGTGCTTTGAAAGTGTTATATATATATATATATATATATATATATATATATATATATATATATATATATATATATATATTCAATGATAATTAAGGATTGCAGTAATTCAATATGTTAATAATTCTAATAATATGACAAAGTCAAGTATTTTAAAGATTTCAACAAATAATTTACTGGATTTTTTTATTTTAATTTTTTTAGCCAAATTTTGAAATAATAAAATAGGAAAATTATCTACATTCCATTGTCTACAGATTTTATATTAAGCCTAAACTGGATATATTTCTTCAATGAAAATTAAGGATTGAAATATGTCATTGAATTTATAATATGAAAAAAAAAATATTTCAAAGATTTTGTTGAATAATTTACTGAATTTGATTTGGATTTTGTTTCATACTAGAATTTTGAACTAACAACATGAGATAATTGTTTTCCTTCTCAATCTATTTTATAATAATCCCAGAAATGCATGTATTTAATTTGTTATTTTGCTTAATTGGAGCAATCCACTAATACAGCAAAATTTCCCTTCTATTTTTGTTGCATCCCAATTAACCAGGATCCAGTTTATCATTACCATTCCCATCATCCGGTCAAGGTTACACTCAGTTATCCAGATCCTAATGCAGCCTTGGCCTAATTACAAGGTCTGTCCAGAAAATATCCAGCCATTATCTTAAGTATCATTTGTGTAACTTTGATATAACTTGGCAATCAATCAAAGGGAGCTTACTGCGTTTATGTAAACAGCTGTGATCTTATGGGGTTACTCAGTTGGCAATAAAACATCAGTGAGTGTGTTTTGCACTGAGTGAACCTTCCCAATGACAACACATCAAGATTTGTTATTTAATGGATTTAAACACCTTTCATGAATGATTCTAAGAATTTACTAAAAGCACTCAATTTTCAGTAAATTCTTGGAATCATTCATTACAATTTACTTTAATACATACATTCAGTCTTTTCAAGATCTTCAACAAGCAGAACCCCTAAAAAGACTGAATGTATGTATTAAAGTAAATTGTTGACTGACAATGTGAAAATTAGATCTGGAGATTTCATCTGAAATGTATCCAGTCATTTTTTTAATAGTTTGAAATAACCTTTCTTTCTGTGTCATGCAGTCTTTTTTAGTTTTTTTTTTTTTTTTTTTTTGGTAAAAAATCACACATCAACCAGAGATTCATCAGCATTTCCACCAACCTTTATTTGGGTCCCTAAAACTTCCAAATTTTCTCAAAAATAAATATGAAAAGATATCAGTTCATGGATAAGAAGACTATAACAAGACAGAAAAATGGTAATTCCAAAATGAATTTTGCAGACCGTTTTGAAAAGTGGAATAGATGTGGAGATATGTGATGTTCCAAGAGGAAGATGTTCAAGGAGACCAAAGCACCATTGCCCTAGGTAGGATACCTTTTTTTTGTTAATATTAAACAGCTAGACTATTTATGGGCAGGCCTAAAAAGTCTCTATCTAGATATAGACAATGATACCTGGAGTTAAAGAATAATAATGATTCTTGGTATCATAATATAAATTAGAACAAAAGAAACAACTTATGATTCTTATAATATAAAATGTGTTAATTTAAATGAAGACAACTCTAATACATACCTTCATGTTAACATTTGAATTATTAATTATTTTGATTTGTACATTTTTATTTTATACTTTTCCTTATATCAAAGAAAGATATATTGAAAAGGTTTTGTTCAAATTAAAATTTATATCACATTCATTTTAAATCTAATTGATAAAATGGAATGTATTTCATAAAATATTGATTAAATCCGGCTTTCTTTTAGGAAATGTCTTCAGCTAAAAAAATTGATAACATATTAAAACATTTTTAAGACATTCAATAATTTTTTTTTTATTAAAGTAAGAAAAAAAAATAGCTAAACTAAACTAAAGCAATAATGTAGTTTATTGTAATTGCACTAGGCATATAAGATTTTTTACACAGTTTTATTAAAGAAATATGGTAACTTGGTATTGTCCAACTAAAAATGGGCTAATCAGAAATTGGTAAGATTTACTTGGACTTTAGAAGTCAGTGATGAAATAGAATTATAATGATGACTGTCATAAAAAAGAACATTTTTAATCATTATTTCAATACATTACGAGGGTGGGCTGAAAAGTTCATAAGCTGACTACGAAGGAGTTATGCTAGAGCTGTGAAATCTTACATGCATTAATTTCAACTCTTCTTATTAATAACTGCATTGTTTTCTTTCAGGTGAACTGACATCTGACTGTTCAAAGAAAACTTCAAAAGTAACTAGTAGTGATTTCTCTTGAAAATGGACACAATTTGAAATCATGATATTATTAAATACCTGCAGAAAAAGAGTTTAGACCCCAAGGACATTCATGCTGACATGGTTGCTACATTAGGGGATGACCAACAGTGAAAAAGTGGGCAGCTGAATTTAGGAGAAGAAGGAAGAGTCTAGAAGATAACCTAAGGTTTGAACATCATACAGCTGCCACAATTAAGGAAAACATCAATCATTTTAAGCACATGGTGGTGGATGATAGATGATTGACTATAAATCAAATATCCAATGCTATTAGCCTATCCTGTGAGAGAGTTCAGAATTTTCTGCACAATGAATGTGGCATGGTGAAGGTTTCTGCTTGATGGGTGCCATGTCTTCTGATACCTGATCAGGAACACATCAGGCTGATCACATCACAAAAAAACCTGACATTGTTTGAGGCAGATACAGCTGGTTTCCTTGAATATCACTATGAATTTTGGATTCATTACTTTTAGGTAGAGACAAAGAGACAACCTCTGCAATGGAAACACCCCTCATCACCTGCTCCAAAGAAGGTCAAGAATCAGAAGGGAAAAGTAATGACCCGTACATTGTGTTTATTGACTTTCTTCAAAAGGGCCACCCTCTCAATGGAGAGTACTATGCTAACTTGATGTATTTTCAAAATGACCAGGAAAACTGATAAAAGAAGTCTTATTCCAACAGGACAATGCTCCAGAACACAAGTCCTTGGTTTTCAGTGGCTGCTGTACTTGATTGAACAAGTTGATCACCTTCCCTATTCTCTTGATTTGACTATCATCTGTTCCCCAACATAAAAAAAATGTGGCTGGGAACCATTATTGCAGTGATGATGATGATGATGTCATATCTAATGTTGTTGATTTTTTTGACAAACAGGATGAACTGTCTTCTTTGAAAAGTCAGATGTCAATTTACCTGGAAAGAAACATTACAGTTATTAAGAATAAATGTTGAAATTAATGCATGCAAGATTTCACAGCTCTAGCATCAAACCTTCATAGTAAGTCTATGCACTTTTCAGCCCTCATGGTGAGGCAGTTAAATTATAATTTGTTTCCATAAATTTCACTAGTTTAAAGTCTGTTTCAGTCCAAAATAAAAAAATTTATTTTTAATTTCTTTTTAAACCTTCTTAATTCATCCATAAATTATTAATTTAATAATTATAATCAAAATTATGTAATATGAACACAAAATGAATACAAGTTTGGTTGTCTTTTAAGATAATTTTTTTTCATTTTTATATAAGAAAAAAAAATAAATGTATGGAATACCCGCCATTGTCACATTTGAATTCTTCACATAAAAAATTGACCTTGTGTTATAAATTGTCCTCATCGTAAGGCAGTTATATTACAACAATTTGTTTTATGATAGTTTTAATCCATAAAATCATTTTTTAGTCTCAGTCATTGAAAAGAAGATTTATTTTTGTTTACATTGCATACAACATAAACAAAAAATTTTTTTCAATAACTGAGGCTTAAAAAAGTAAACATACTTTTTTAAGAAACTTAAATTTGTTTCTATGAAGTTCATGTATTTCTTAATATTTTATAACTTTCAAAATGGATTATCATCTTTATTTACTTAAAAAAAAATAAACACATTTTTATTTGAAGTTTCCTGAAAAAAAGCTTTTTCACACAAAAAGGTTGTATTAAAAATCCTAAAATTTAACTTCCATCAAAATTGTATTTTTAATTTTATTTTACTAATATTTTTCCTTGGCATAACTGAACTTCCCTGGGTTAAATTATTATGACATTTAAAATATTTTGAACTTTTTTCTCATTTATTCCTCCTCAGGGCCAAACAAGATGCAAGTTTTATAAGTAGAAGTGGATAAAAAGTTAAAAACAAGTATTTATCCCATTTTTTATCTGGTCTGATTAAGCTATAGTTTTATTCCATTTTTAACATGATTTTTTTTTAATATTTTTAAAATAAAACTAGTAAAATTTAATCTTCTAATAATCTAATAAATAACTGAGAAAAATCGATTCTATGCAAAAAATGTCCATTTACAGTTGTTCTCATCCTTATGAAGATTTTAATCATTTTTAATCTTATTTTTATTTTAATGCTTTGTAACATTTGAATCTCATACTTTATAAAATGATCAAGTTGAATATCAATGTTATTTTGGTTTCAACTTCATAATATTTTTAAAAATTTATTGTAAAGCTTGCTAAAATTGCTTATATTTCTTTAAAAAAACAGGGGATAGAAAAATAGAAACATTTTTTATCTAACAGTGAAAAATTTAAATTTTAATCAATGTTTATCATATTCAGACCCTAATTATGGCAAGTGTATTCAATGCCAAGCAGAAAAGTGTAGTTTAGAAGTTTTTAAGATTTCTGATGACAGCCAAAGTAAAGCAATATGTCAACTGCAGCTAACTTAAATGATTTACATAAAGAAATTGTTCTGTATTGTTTAAACTCTTACCCAATTTTTTAAATAAAAAGGATATCTAACTTTATTTCATAAGCTTTTTTTATTCATTTTTCTACTAAATATTTATTGATAAATGTAATTTGTTCATTAAGTTCCCAAACCAACTGTAAGGCCTGAAAATAATGGATTTTAATCATTGTAGGTATCTCAATTGGAATCAGGAACTGTATCAGAAATTTAGAACAGTATCAGGAATTGTATCTGAATTGGTAAAAATATTGGTATTGTCCCACTAATATTTACTTTTCTACAAGAATAAATATAACACAATGCAGTTTCAATGTAAGACCCAGCATATATGTACTTGACTGGTGATAAAAAATTGTCCAGTCTCCATGACTGCAATCACATGTCAAAATGGATACACTGACCCTATAATTTTTAGTAAAACTCTGCAGCAACTCCTGCAGTCAAGTCATCTCCAAATGTAATGCCCTGTATCCTTTTGGATCTTGTCAGTATGACTGAGAGGGAGGCAATGTAGGCTGGGCAGAACATGGCCTTTATATACCATCACCCAGGGCTGCACCTTGGAGTGGTGACTAGTTTCACCACAAAAGGACTAAGTTTTGACCAAACAGAGCATTACCTTTATCTCATGAAATAAATGGATGATAATTTATATAACTATTTTTACTCAGATTGTAAATTACAGAGAGAGTTTTGTGTCTCTATTATATACCTTAAGCTGACATGAGATATATGATTTCTTTACAGATAAAAAAAAAACTCAGATGACGATTACTTCATTGTAAAGCACCATTGTAGCTATCTTGTGAGAGGGCCAAAACAGACTGGTTTTATTAAAGAGGTGTTTTAATGCTATAGATGATCAGTTGGGAGTATATTTTGGTAATAATTACAGTTTCATCAACGTTGTCATCACCATTTATATGAAAAATAAAATGTAAGCAACGTTTCCATGACTGTACTGATGTCAATTTAGTTGTTCCCTTGGCATTTGATTACATCAATAATATCTGTTTAGGAAAGCCATTAATGTTTGATTTGTGATAGCAAGTTACAAGCATTTTGGAAAAGGATTTACAAAGTTTATTCAAGGTGTGCCCAAAAGAAAATGTAAAAAACAAAAAAAATGTTCCAACTGGGAGTCTATAGAAATAATGTTATACAGGATGTTAATTTTCCATCATACTTGCAAATGTAATGGAAGTGAAAATTCCTACAAGAAATTTTAAAATCTATGTACTTGTCTATAAACCTATTAATACAAACATACATGAATATATATATATATATATATATATATATATATATATATATATGAAGAAAAATATACGGAAAAAAAAAAAAAATCCTAATATGCAATTATGCTGTTTTAATGTCAATATAATGTTTTGGTCTAATAGACCATCTTCAGGACATATTCATAAAACATAATTAACATTAGACCATATTCAATTAAACATGAAAAAGACGATGGACATAAGAGAAAGACCAATCCAAACAGATAACTGAAATCTTTATAAGATCAGCGTTCCGTTTAAATATGATCACGTCGTCATCATTTGGGTGATGTTGTGAAAACGTATTCTTAAACGACGTTGACATTATATTAACATTAAAACAGCATAATTGCATATTAGGATTTTTGTTTGTTTTTTCCGTATACTTTACTTCATACTGTCAGATCTATATCCATATATTTGCTTACATATATATATATATATATATATATATATATATATATATACATATATATATATATATATATAATAAGTAGGTAAATTGATAATCTGGGATAATAAATGTGGGAATAATTCAAGAGAAAATATTTTCTCTTTTCCAGATTTAATTATAAATATACTTGCTTGATAATACATACATAATTAAGACATAAGGCAAAAATCACAAAGAAATTCATTTTTAAATCCTGCTTTCAAAATCTACTTAAGACCAAAAAAATATTATCCTTTCCCCGCTTAACTCTAAATGAAATTACAAATATATAGAAAATAATTTTACAATATTAGAAGAAAAGTGTAATGTTATTTTGTTCCTAAATCACTGGTGTCAAAAATTTCTTCTAGTGACCTGGTATCCCTTCAGGATATGGAAAATCATGTCTCTCCACAAATTCCTATCCTTTGTAGCTCCTAGCAAAAATTTGTTCTCTTACTATTCCTGTTGTGTCATCCATTTACACAAGCCTGTTGGGTAGGCTACTCATTGTTTCCCTCTCTCCATTTTGCCAGTAATATTTCCTTTGAGTGTCAAATTCTCCAAGCTTTCTTTCCTCCTTATGTGCCCCATAATTTTAAACTTTCTATTTCTGATGCTTTTTGTTTCCATTTTCCTCCAAATTTCCTCATTGCTCACATATTCTCTCCATGATATTCTTAGCATCTTTCTATAGATCCACATCTTTGTTATTCAAGTCTCTTCATCTGTGAGGAAGTTGCACAGAATTCACTACTATTTAGGAGGATAGATACTGTATAGCTGTTCATCTTTTTTTGTTTGTTCTTAATTAATTTTTTCTGTTTCTTAATACCTTGTTTAGGTTGTAGAAAGCATCTTTCACTATTCCAATGTGCCATCCAATTTCTGTGTCGATTTTTCCATCATCTGTTAAAACAATTTTGAGATGTTTAAGTTCTGAACTTGATTGATTCTGACAACTCCAAATTGTAGCTCATATCTTGAGCTGTCCCTCTTACTAATGTATTGTTTTCTTGATGATTAATCCTTTCTTCCCACTTTCCTTTACTATATTTAAGAGATCCTGCTGTTTTCATTCTGAGTCTGCCATCAAAACATTGTCATCTTTGTAGCTTATGTTTCTAAGATTGTACTCAATAAGTTTTTTTTTAATCCACACCAAGCAAGGCAATAAAGCCACTAAGATGTAATGGAGGCACTGAATGTGAAAGAAGATGAGAAAAAGAAAAACATTAAGGAAAAAGAACAATAGAAGAACAGGAATTAAGACAAGAAAATGATTGACATTTCATTTAAATTTATGAAGCTCAAAGCTAAATAGAAAGCCAAAAGCCAGAAGAGAGTTCACCAAGCAGAAAATTTGAGGGAAGAAACTGTTAGCATACATCTAGAAATTTCAAATATAAAATGATGAAACCTAGCTGCCAAATCTAGTACTGCACTTAAATTCATAAAGTCAAGGTACCAAAGACAAAAACTCATCAGAACAATTATTGTAAAAATATTTATAGAAAAGGAACAGGAAGCTATGTTATGGCAGCTGAGGTTCCAGGCCAGGACCAATAACATTGCTGATTCTTCTTTGGAGTTTATCAAGAATCTCTAAATATAAAGCAGAAGCACAAGGCCAGATCTGGCAGCAAAATTTAGTGCTTGGACGAATAGTAGACTTATAAATGTGTAAGATAGATGCTGTTGAGATAAATTGCCCAGCATGACATCTTGAATCAATTTTCTTAGTAGCAGACTTAGCAATGATTCAATATAATCTTTGCACTTCATTTTAGCAAAAAACATTATCTCAAGAAGGAACAATGAGTCAGTCTCCCAGCAGTTAGCAGCAGCTATACTGATAGAAGGCAAAAAGGTTCTCTAAGACAATTCAAAGAAAGCATTTTTGTTTTGGAGGCATTAAAATTAACAAACCATTTATTGCTCTGTTTAACAACAGATTGTAGGTCATTTTTGAAATCAGTTGCCAATTTGACCATATCAAACAGATCAGACTTACCATTGAGACAGAAGTAAATAGTTGTATCATCAACATATATATCAAGTTGATATCACGAAAGCTGGTAATGAAAATTAGGAACAACATAGGTCCAAGGATTAATGCAAAAAGATCTAGAAGAGTAGACATTCAAGCAACTTTCATTTTGCGATTTGTTTAGAAAGATCGAATCAGATCAAAAATTTGTACAGAAATATCATAACCTTTCGACTTGTGAAACAATAAATAATATTTGTTTACACAAACTTCCTTTGTTATATTATTATGCTCCTAAATCACTGGCGAAAAAAATACTTGAGTTGAAATACTTAAAATCTAGAGATTGTTTCATGGCTGAGATAATTGTAGTGTTTCTACTGATATTAGTGGTTCTTGCTCGAACTTCAGTAAAAAGCAGGATTTCAAAAATGGATTTTTAAAACGAACAGACCCTTTCCACTCAGAAAAATCATGTGACACAATATTACCTGCATTTCTTTTTTTTTTAAACCTAGTGCCAAAGCTCTACTTAATAAATGGCCCAATATCTTTTGCAAGTTTTATATAATAGTCCTGGTTTGAGGAATCTATCTCAGTATACTACTGCAGATAAAAACTATCAGTATTTATTTACATTGAGACAAATATCCTTGTATTTTTTGTTTTATTTCAATGTTTTGACCATTATGATATCCTGCCTTTTTCATATGCCTGTTCATCCAAGTATCTTTCAGGGAATTTCAAATTTAATGTTTTATTTAATCTACAGAGCTAGAGTGTTCTCATTCCCCTGTCAAGGAATATTGTTTAGTACTATTCAGTTTTTGCTTGTCCTGTTTCCACTGTACTAACCAGCCCAGAGAATGAACTCACCAAATTCCCAAACCAATGCTTTAGTTCTTTAGGCCAGTGTTTCTCAACCTTTTTTTTTTACATTAGGACACAATAATAGATTAGCTAAAAGTCTGGGGTAGCCTTTAAATTTTAATAATGAAAAATTAGTTATGAAATTTTGGTTTAACATTCCCAAAGAAGATAAATGGAATATTTTTCATTTGTTTTAGACAGGCTAATTTTTTCATTTGTTTTAGAATGACTGATTTAAATCCTATGAAGAAGGCAAAAGGGAAAGGATTATCCACTTCTTCTTAAATATTAAGGAATTAAGCATCCAGTTTAAGCTATTAAATGACAAAGACAACTTAGACATGGAAGTGATGTGCTTCTTGATGTCTCTAGCTTTTTAAAAATCAAGATTTCTTAAAATATAAAAATAATTCATAAATTATCCTTCTTTTAACTTTTGAGGCATACCTGCCTTACCTTTCAGAGTACATTAGCATTACACAAGCACACCAGTTGAGAAACACTGCTCTAGGTTAATTGTCCTGAAATTTAGATAGAAATTATCAGTATTCATTTTTTTATGAACATATGTGTCAGCTCTGAATCTTAAGTGATGTCGGATCATGAAAACACCTTTATTATAAGAGAAAACTAAACATAAAACATCAATTGAAAATTGTCCTTGTAAGAGACTTAGAAACAATAGTTTATGGGGATTTTTGACATTTTAATCATTTTTAATGAAAATAATACATTCTTCAATCTTAAAATAATGATTAAATTTCTGTAATAGAATTTGTCATTTCTAAAATTTTAATTCAGAATCTCATTTTCAAAATAATTTGCACTGTTTTAATTATGATATTGGTAATTATATTTCATTTGAATTAAACTTTTATCTTCATTTTCCATTAAAATTGAATTCAGAACTGAATTTTCATATATTTGTTCAGTTCTTCACAAAAGCAAATAAAAATCAATAGAAATTTTGTAAAACAGAAAATAAAAATTATGTTTCTTTTAAGAGAAAAAGAAGTACTTAAGTCTAATCCAAACTAGAAGATATTTAAATCTCTTGATTTATGTATAAATACATGTCATTTAGATGCAAGATTTTAAAAAATTGACACAGTGTACTATTAGAATTTTATGTCAGTAAAAAAAAGTTAAAACTTCTAAATAAGGAAATATGAATAAAAATCTTGATATCAGAAGAGTGCTTTTAATATGAAAGAACTTTATTTAATCAAAACAAATGCAAAGCAGAATATATTTCAGCTTTAACTTGAAATGCTACAAATATGAAACTTTGAATGCTAATAAGAAAAAGTTGAAAACTACATATTCTGAAATTGAATTCTAAAGCTACTCTGAATATTTCAAGTTATTGAACAGAATAAATACTGTGCTTTGATTGCTAGTAAAGATGGGAGTTGAGAATTTTGCAGTGTGTGATGAAGATTACTGATTTGGTAGCATCACTGCCTTCCCTTTTTTTCCTTTATTGATTAGTTTATTCTGATAATTATACTCTAATACCCAGACGTTTGTTCAGTTATTAATAAACTAAGCTCACCACTGGAATGAATTTGTGGAAGTGCCAATAAATAAGAACTGCAATTTCTATCAACAGAATAAAGTAGCTCAGAATTAACTGTGGACTTTTGGCTCAGCTGCTGTTGTTTTAAAGATGACTGCTTCTCAAGTGGATTAGTATTAATGCCTTTTCTAAATGCTCACTTCAAACCTGAGCCATGAAAATTCATTGCAAACTTGCTTTTAAAAAAATGACACAAATAAGGATTAATTTAGAAAATGAGTTTACTGAAACAATGAATAAATTAGAAATAATTTTAGTTATCAGAAGGTTAGACCCTTTCAATATTTTTTTCTAATCCTTTCACATCAAGCAAGGCAGTAAAGCCACTACGGCACAAGAGGTTACTGAATGTGAAAAAATAGAAAAAAATATTATTAAGGAATGAGAACAATAGAAGAACAGGAATCAAGAAGACAGTAGATAATGTTTGACATTTCATTTAAATTTTTGAAGATCAAAGTTGGCTGGAAAGCATGAAGGCAGAACAGCATTCTACAGGTGAGAAGTGTGAGAAAAGAAACTGTAAGCATAGAACTTATGTTTGCATCTAGCCAATTCAACTGCAAATTGATGAGACCTTGTTGATAATCTTCTACTGTCCTTAAATTTATAAAATCTAGGTGTCATAGTGGAAAGTTCATCCAAAAATGGAAGTATTTATAGAAAATGAACAGGGAAGCTACATTATGGCAGTGGGAAAGTGACTTAAGCTGAGACTCCAGATCAAGACATTTAATAAAATATTGATAAATGCAAATATGAAAAGTATTTATAAGAAGAATATAAGAGAGAGATAGTGAGAGAGAGTTATGATATCAACAGATATCATGAATATATATGATATATCTAATAGATATGATATCTGCTAATAGATTCATTTGATTCATCTCACTCAGAAGATAAGTTTTGGACTTTTAATTTTAATTTGTTTACTATTATATATATATATATATATATATATGAATGTGCACACACACATTATATATATATATATATATATATATATATATATATATATATATATATATATATATATATATATATATATATATATATAAGAGAGAAAGATGGGTGAGTTAATTTCCATTAAAACGAACATTAGGTTGTCCTAGTTAAAAAAAAAACAAAAAAACAGTCATTTTGCTTTTTAGATTTATAAATCTATTGCCTTTGTATGTACAAAAAGTAGAAATCCTCAAAACATATTTTAATGCACATGAATAGAAACCTATTTCTGAATGGCTTCAGGAATATATACTTTCTTCCATTTCTTTTTACCAAAAGCAAAATAAAACAAAACAAAATTATGTGAGGGAATTTGAGTGCTATCACAAAAAATCTTTTTTTCCAGAGAGCATCATGAGTTCACATTTTGGTGTGGATTAAAACCTTTCCAAAGAAAATAAAGAAATTGGCATGATAGGTAATTTCTATTTTGTGTACACATTTTGCTTCTTGTAGAAGTTCAACTCTGTTAGATCTCTAAACTGTTAGAATTGAGCTTCTCGTCAAAGGGGAATTCAATGCAAACAGAAAAAAAGTTTTAAGATGTAATTTGTGGAAAAATAGTGACTTATTAAAAATAGTCTTTTCATTATTACACACACACATAAATATATATATATATATATATATATATATATAGTGCATGTTTATATATGCAGGATGGCAGAAAAGTAAAATACAAACATTTACTAATCCAACATGTTTATTATTGTACAAATAAAATGCTTAATAAGCTGCCCAATCCTCACATAGCAGTTCAAAAATGTCTGTATGGCTTTGTGGGTGATGTTTCCCACCCTACAAACCCTTTTCCCACAAATAAAATGTTGCTAGCCTTACTCTCCCAATTTCAATTGCAGACTTTTGGGCAGGCTATATTCCTTAGTTCCACCAGTCCAGAGCTTCACAATGAAGACCCGGTAGGTCACATACACAGAGTCAACTCATTCTCATTTCCTTCATATTCCATTTGTAAGGAGGAAGTTCCACTTAGCTTCTTCCCCAGAAGTGTTGCATTCCAATGCTTCCCTAATCACTGCGATCTTAACCCCTTCATGTCTCTCCTACAGATCATCATATGCACTACTTGCCCTCTACTTTTTCATGGAGTTGTCATCGAGATTGATGTACTTGTCCCAAAATCACAGAATTATATAAAAACACTCCTGTAAGAATGCAGCATCAAGCGATTGAAGTCATCTTTGCACCTCATCCAAATTTTACAAGGCAAATTTTTGTTTTGTTTAAACATGTCCCATTTGACATGTAACACAGCACCTTGGTGGATCAGAATTCGGTTGAGTTTCAGATGCCACTTCTTCAGTAATATTTGTGCAAAGATGCAGAAAATGTGGTGTGATTTAAAAGTGACCCCATTGTTGAAAAATCACAGATGATGAAAAATAGTTGAAGGAACCATTCTTGTTTATTCTATACTTTGTAAATGAGTGTCAAATAACATTCTCTTGATATTGCACTCAAACTCACCAATGTGGACTCCTAGCTGGAAAACTGGATCCTCTTATATAGAACTTGAACTCCTTTCATCTGCCAGCTTAATTAGAAAAAGTCATAAATCAGTGTACACTCATCCCAGACCAAAATATTTTGGTCTAGACTGATCAAAGATAGATAAGATGGTCAATCCCAAGTGTTTTGAGTCGTTATGCTTAATTAAAGAGTCATTTATTCAATGAGCATCATCATATATCACTAATGATAATGACAATGCTTGCACATTTCTATTTAATAAGGTAATAATGGAATTGGTGAAGTATTCTATATAAGTTAATCAGACTAACACCTCTGCATCTTTAGTAATTTAGTTGATATGCCATGTATTTTCAAGACATAGGCAATCATGGCTCACCACAACTTTCTATCTTATGTGATTCTTAGCAGGTTTTCTTCCTCCCCCCCTCTGTTCCACCATCCATTCACATAAACATTTCCAGTAAGTAGCTTTCTGTCTTCCCCTATCTTTCTTTCTCTCAATATACCCTGTGAACAGGGCCAGATTATGACCTTCTGGAGTCCTTAGGCTAATGGAATTATGGGGGCCCTCTTCAGATGGACCCATCTTGAATATTTTTTATTTGTGATATATTTTAGTGACATTTATAGTTTGAAATAAACTTATTGAAAATTCTTTAAATACATTAGAATAGTTATCTTTTGTTTGTCAATAAAAATAGTCCTTAATATTTAGCACTGCATCATTTATAAATATTACTTCCCCTTTTACTGTATATAGAATCCCCTCAAAATATAGTATTTCATATATTAGTTCTATATATCTGAAATTGCAGTTGCCTGGCTCTCAACTTTAGACAAGATTGTTTTAGGTATTGCCCTAGAAGGTTATGATTACATAACCAAGAAATTCAAATTCAACATGCATTGGCAGGACTAACATTTTGCTTGGCATAAATAGTCATATACAGAGTGCTAAAGGTTAAAAAATACCACTATTTTACTATTAATTGCAAACCAAACTAGCAGATAATTCAACAAAACTGAAGTAAAAAAAACAGATTTTTTTATAATCATCATTATAACCATGCTTGAGGGGCCTTCAACACTGCAAACTGAGAGCCAGGACAACTCAGCACCAGGAGAACAACTTTTTTATAAGTGAATAAAAGTAATTTATTAAGGATTAAAACATTAATAAGTGAATATTTTTCTTCAAATTAGGCATTTGAAAAGGTCTAATGTAAAATATGAAACAGTTTTTGTTTTTAATTATTTTTAATAAAGTAAATCATAAATTATTAAAAATATTTTTATAAAAAATAATTTAATAATTTATGATTTACTTTATTGAATTATTTATAGAGTTCTCAACTTGACAGGAAAAATATATTTGGTCAGATTTAGGGAAGCGTGTTTTAAGGATATCTTTTCAGTATTCCCTTGTAAAGACAGTCTTTAATCTGTTATCAACTAAATAATATCACAGACAGTTATAAAATCTTAGCTACAGAGAATTCATAAATTTAGAATATGACAAATATGTTTTAAGAGAGAAAAAGATCCCAGTGCACCATGATAATATCAATCATCTTGTCTTTGACTTGTTCCAAGGGAACAATTAGATAAAAGAAATACTAAGTTTGACTGAGCAATGTGTTTTCAGGATAATCACTGCCCTGAAAAAGACAGTAAATTTATTCTTTTATTAATTTTTGGTTATATTAATGTTTTTCTATAAAGCTTATAGAAATTTTGGCTCATTGTATGATCATTATCTTTTTTTTTTTACTATCCCCCAATATCATTTCTGTTCCTTTTTTGATTTCCATAAATTCCAAGTCCCATCAAAGCAGTTACAGGATATGATTTATAATTCAAATTTGAAAAATTGCTGACATAAAATATTTAAAAAAGTATTAGAAGAATTGTGTATACCGAAATAGTTTCTATGAGAAAAAAATAAAAGATTACCTTTTTATGTAACATGAATG
Source organism: Acanthosepion pharaonis (assembly GCA_903632075.3). NCBI lineage: Eukaryota > Metazoa > Mollusca > Cephalopoda > Sepiida > Sepiidae > Acanthosepion > Acanthosepion pharaonis. The sequence continues at coordinate 5,655,437 of CAHIKZ030000224.1, forward strand.
GAACTTGGGTCTTTGCTGCCTTAAGTCACATGCATAACAAGAAGTTTCAGGGGTCATAACCTGTAGTTGTTTATAATGTATAAGCATTATTAATTTTAACAGAAAATGCTTGATTTCTTAAGAAAATTTTCAAAAGAATCTGTTGTGATGTGAGGTCTGGCAAGGTACAACTCTTAACTCAACAGTGTCAGCCATAATATTAGTATTCAATATCTACCCAGGACTACTTATCATGAATGGAATAATAGCCTTTTAATTACTAATCTGAGCCTTTAAGTCTCCATTAGTACTGTGGGATGATTGAACAATGTACAAAATGTTTTTCATTAACATTTAGCAAGTGCTAAGTCAAGTAGCTTATTGAATATCTTTTACCAAGTAACTACAAGGAACTTCTGATTTTAGTCATACTATTTATGTGAATTGAAAAGTTTTATTTGTTGACTGAAAATAAAATGAAACATTTTTATATCTACATTTTGCACCTTTGTTGCTATGCCAATGTTTCATCCATTGTGTTCTCTGGCCTACTTAAAGTAACCATCATGGAATTTTAAACTAAACACTTTATTTAAGTTACAAGGTTAGATTTTTCTCATTCTACCATCTATGTCTAGAGATATCCCATCTCATTATATTTTTACAAATGGAGGGTTAATCACTGAAACAAACATGCATTTGTCAGGTGTTGTTAGGGATAATCAAACCATTGTAGAGTAAATTGATACCTGAGATTTATTCAGGTTTATTCAAGAATAACATGTGGTAACTTTTATACAAAAATAGGAAATAGATTGATGGAAATATTATGTATCCAAAACACAAGAAACAAATGAAAAATCTGATTCAGCAAACTTTCAACAATTACCTTCAAGGAAAAACATTTTGGTATTGATTATAAATTAAGTGTAACAGAGTGACTGCCTGAAAATCATGACTGAAAATAAGTCTTTCCTATGAATACATTCAATGTCAAGCCAGATGAGGCATTTGAATTTCATAATTTTTAAGGATTATTTTGATTTTTGTTAATTTGTTTTACTTTTGAGTGAAACAACACCATAAAAGGTTAAATATTTTAGTTGCGCTATAACAGGAAGTTCATTAATGAAATGACAGCATTCCATAAAACAGATGGCTTTGTCTATTGAAAAGTTTAGCATCTGATTAATTTCCTATTTCCCTCTTTCAAATACATTATAGACTGAACTCATTTCTAACCAATAGTCAACAATAATGCTCACCCAAAATAATTCTTTTATGTGCAGTGTTCCTTTAGGATGTGTGCAATCAGGATTCTCCACAACTTCCTATCCCATTAGCCCCTTAGTAGTGTTTCCCCTTTGCCTAGCCTCCTGAAATTTAGTTGCCTATTTTTGATTCTGAATATGATTTTTCTTTCTGTTACCATTTTCTTTAAGACTTCCTTGTTGCTTACTTGCTCTTCTCATGGAATTCTCAATATCATTCTACAATTCTTGTTGCCTTCAGTTTTCTCTTCATCTGTACCTACTCAATTCATTTACTATCCATATATAGACGGTTTACTCTCAGCATAAGTTCAAGATTATTCTAATATCCTTTCTGAATAGATCTAGTTTTTCCAACAGTTCAAATATATCCTTGTGCCATACCTTTTCAAATGTTTTTATGTAATCTATAAAAGTGTACAACCTTCTGCATTTGTACTGTTCTCTCCAATATCATTCAAATTGTAAATATCATCATTGCTTCTTCCAGTGTCCTTGACAAAGCCACACTGTTCTTGTTTTATTTATCTGGTCTAATTCTGCTTTGCACTCTGTTTACCAAGATTCAAAATCTTATTGACACTTAATTTTTTTCATGGCAACTGCTGTACATTGATTAACATTAGAAGAAATAATTTTTCTTACTGAAAAAGAACTACTTAGTAAAAAAAAATTTTAAACCCTTTCAAAAAGCCATTTCACCCAGTCTTCATTTAGCCTAACTATATTCTTCCATATGCCAAGTACATTCAGGACGTAGGGGATCATGGTTCTCCATACCTTTCTATCATTCATAGCTCTAAGCAACATTTGTCTCCTTACTATTTTTCAAAGTCCTTATTCTGCCATCCATTTACACAGGCTTATGAGGTAGACTTCCCTCTGCTTCTCTTGATTTAAATATGTCCTGTAGGTGTCAAGTTTTCAAAGCCCTTTTTCCTCATTATGTGTTTTTGAAATTTCTCTTGCCTTTCTCATTTGAAGTTTAAAGGTCCTTTTTGTTCTCATTTTTCATGCATTATATTCTCATCATTCTTTTGTTTTAATAAAATAATATTATAGTAAAGTAACTCCATTCTGTATGTGCAGCCTCAGTAGATATTGCAAGTAGAAGAATGATTATCTTTAATTAAAATGTTATTTGATATTGAAACCTGTTTTTGCTCACCCTTTCAACTATTTGTCCATATTATAAAGGCAAATTATTTTTTTAACTATACTCTTAAAAAGAATGTTTTTTTTAGCTATACTTTTAAAATAGCAATTCAGCACTCTTTTCTTTATTTCTAATAAAGTTTTCCTGTTTCTTTATGCTTTATTTAGCTTCTGGAAGGCATGTTTCTCTATTTCAAAGATTTTTGTTGAAATCTATAATTAATAAGATATCAAATATGATTTAAATCAAATTAATCAATTTTAAAATTGATTAATTTTTACTGTTCTTAATCAGGTAAATATTATTAAAATGAATAGTTATTCCCAAATTCCAAATTACAGTTAGTCTTAGAGAAGATAACATTTAAAAAAAAAAAAAAATGTTATATCTGATTATTTATTCTTTTTACTCCTGATAATATTAAGCAAGACTATTGAATAAATAAATATAAATCATACATTTTAATAGGTTTTATCAATAATTTAAGGGACACATCACTTATATTAGTTTACAATAATACTTTTAAATTGAATAATATTGATAACTGATAAAAAGTATTATAACTTTATGTATAGAAACAAAATCTTATTAACTTCATTTTTGCTGTTATTGATTTATTGAGAACAAGAGCAAATATTAAGGAATATATTTCATCATTAATGTGTTTATATAATATTAAGATGTTTAAAACTTGTATGATAGTAAAAGTTTTGAGATAGTTAGCTGATGTAAAATAAAGCATAAAATATTAGTAACATTATTCATTTGATCAAAACTTTACATATATTTGCTATTCAATTTTTTGTTTTATTTTATTCAAAGCACACATTTTATCTACTCTGAAATGTTTAAATCATTCTCTTCAACAAAATGGCTTCTCACTAATTAAATTGGCTGACTTTTTTTAAGAAAAAAATAATTGATACTAAAATCAGTCTAAACATTGGTATTATTTATGTCATAAACATTTGACACAGACATGAAAACAATTGAAGTATTTTTTTACTTTAATTGCAAAGTACTCCAGACAGACCAAAGAAAATTTGATTATTTAAGAACGAATGAGAAATGGCAATAAACTAATCCACCTTTTCACTGCTTCAATTTACTCTTTAATATTTTTGCTTTGTATGTATAGTCACAAAGCTCAGATTTACACCCAATATTGAAATTGATTATAAAGAAACTGAAACTAAATTACAGGAACTGAAAATAAAGAAAGTTATATCCATCACCCAGAGAGAAAAGGCATTGCACCAAGCTTAGTTAAAAAGCCAAACTAGAAACCATAAAAATTAGTCATTGACAATTTGTTAGGGTATTTGTCAGCTTTTTTCTGAAAGCCAAGTTGTGATTTCAAAATCTGTGCAATTTATGCTTTTAAATGTATGCAATAAAAGGTTATAATTATAAGATGGTCCATAATAAAAGCAGAAAAAAAACTTAAAGTCATTGTAAATGTCTGACTATAATAATTGTTAGAGAAAATATAAGTCTAAGAAAAGAAGAATCTTTCTTTCATTATGAACATTTTCACTTAGATAAAGATAAACATTTAAAATCTTCCTAACAATATTTCCTCAGTAAAAATTCTCTATTCAGTGATAAACTGAATGTTGAAATCCTGTAATGAATAAAAGTTTTATCAGTGCAAAATCAGTGTTAAAAATATACTTCAATGATCTCGTTTTTAACAATTTATGAAATCATAGCCATAAAATTAAGTCTGAAATTTAAATAAAATAAAACTTAAAATTTAAAAATAAAATAAAATCAGTAAATAAACTCCTGAAATTTTTTTGTTAACATAATGGTGAATTTTTAAACATTGCTTTAATTTGATGAAGGTTGTTTTTTTTTTTCAAAGCAAGAGAAATTGATTTTTAAGCAAAAATTGGAATTGACAATTTCACTATTCTTAATGGTAATTACATAAATATCTATATTCTATTTTGTTAGCTATCTCATTGCCAGAAATCCTGATGTTCAAAATACTGTTCTATTATGAAAATAAGTGTCACAGTAATTGCCTTAGAATATATCATATTTAATGCCATAAAAGACCACTGCTCCATTGTAGCAGCAACTCTTATTAACTCATATACACTCACAATCTGATATTTCCATCAGTGGGAATTAATGGGTTATAGGTAGAAACTTATAATTAATACCAGATTTTAATTTTCATAATTAATATGAGATTAAGAAAAGATTTTACAGTATTTATGGTAAGTATTTACTGCTATTGAAATAAATAACTGCAGTATACTAATACTTTATTTTTTTGTGTATAATACAAGAAATTTGGAATAAAAATTAAAGGCAGAATAGGTGAGGTTGTATACACAAGTACCTATTCTCAAAAATTTTTCCTCAGCATAAAAAAAAAACAATTTTTCTTTGAAACAGCAAGATTGCAAATACACTCAGTTAGCATAGTAGATAATAAAATACAAAATAGGCAGGTGTTGATAAACAAATGTTTTCAAAAGGCATTTGATGTGTCAACAATATTTGGGAATCAGTGTAATTGAACATCATTAATTTTTTTAATATTCTGATTTTCTCATTTTTATAAAGTTTTCCTCTTATTATTTATAATGAAAGACAATATTTTTATTTTCATAGTTTATTGAAAGTCATATCAAACAGAAAAATATGATAGATTAATTAATACCTTAAATTGTATTACTAAGTATGTCTAATTAGCACCTTTCCCCAAATATTCAAAAATAAGTTTTGAAATGGAAATTAGAAATGATGATTCTTTAATATAATGAAAATTTAAATATTTTAGTCAGATAACATTAAGATTTTAAAGTGTAATATGGTACAACTGTTCAAAAATAAAAATCTACAGAGGGATTGTTGTACTATGGGGTCATATTATATTCAGGAAAATACGGTACTTGAAAAAAAATATACAAGTATGACAACAGAAAATATCTTTTTGATAAGAATACCGATGTAATTTAGAATAGGAAATTTCTGCATAAACATTAGCCTACCACATACCTTTTGATGTAACTCAGGGGTATTTTGAAGCCATTTTAGTGGGGAAACTGTGGGTCTTATATACTATTAAATGTTATAAACTTTTGTTTGTATTGTTTTTTATTAAGTCACTTTTTTTAGCTACTTTTATATAAGTTTTCATCCAGTTTTATCTATATAGGACAAAAACAAAAACTATTCCTTTATAAAAAAAAAAGTCTTTTACAAAAACAAGGTTTCTTGAATACCACAGGCATAGCTTAACTGGATTTTTTCATTTTATCAGAATCAAAGCTCATGCAGCTTACTGAAATGGAGACTTTTTACTAATGAATAAGATTTAACTAATTCTACCATTGCAGCTTGAGAATGTTTTGTTATCAGTTTAGTGTTATCATGTCAAAACTTTACATAAGTTTTCAGCCTAATTCCAGAAAAAATATTTCTTTTATACAACAAATATTTATTTTTTAGTGTAATTTCCTTCCCCGTCAATATACTTCAATGGTTCTCCATAGATCAAATATTATACAATGAACATTTTAGAGTCTGTCTATATTTCTGAGATGAGGTATTATGTACATTATTTACATTATTTGGATTATTGTCCTCATCTTTGTTGCCATATTTATCACAACTGACATCCATCAAACATGGCACATGGAACTAGAACAGTGAGCGAAATAAAGGGTTCAGTTCAAAACTCCAACCACCTGAAGAAGGCTGGAGCGTACAATGGCCGAAATGTTGTGATAAATATGGCGACAAAGATGAGGACAATAGTCTGAATAATGTAAATAATGAACATTTTAATAAAACAAAAAATCAGCTATTTATACTGTCAGACAACAGATTTCTGACCCAGACTTGGATATATCATAGTATATTTTGCTTGACACATGGCCTAGTAGATTAAAGTAGTGGTCAAAATATATGATCTTCCATGTCAGTGGAGTTCAATCCCAAGGTCTGGTAGTCAGATACTCTGATTCAGTGGAAAAAGCAGACAAGTGACACAACAGTGAATAAGTTCAGTGAGTATTAACTGATAAGAGTTATCTCTGAAAGCAGAATAAGAATAATCTACACTATGAATTGAATAAAGGGCTCAGTGAACTTCCATGGTTACTGAGTATGAAGACAGACATCTGAAGAAGATTGAAGGTTACAATGACCAAAGTTTTGTTAATATAACCAAGATAAACTTGCTCATCTGAATAGCAAAACTTATTATAATCATGTGACAAATTACCTGAAGATAAATGAGCATGATGCTTCATGTGGCCATTTGCCATTTGGAAAGTGTGCATGAATGAGTGCAAGCCTTATAATACCATTGGCAGTTGACTGTTCAATGTGCATTTAAGGATTCGCTTGAAGAGACTGACAGTTTACTGCCAGGAGTCATTGAGAGAATCTCAGAAGTTGATATGATCTGTGGTGGACTGTGCATTCTACAATTCACAGTGTTACAATGAGTTACTCTTCTTTTCTTGGCAGCAAACCTGTTTTGAAGTCTGTCTTTGTGTTTGTGTCATGGATTTGACCTGCTTGCAGGAACAATTCATAGAATTTGTTGTGTAGATGTTGCTGATTTTTGTCTTTTACATAAAATATATGCCAGTTGGTCCTAAAGATTTTATTTAGAAAACTTACATGATTTCATTTACACTTTTCAAAATTATCTTATTTGGAAAACTTGACTTCTACTTAAAGTTAGAATCAAATCAATTCTAGCATTAAAGAAATATAGAGAAATCTTTATTCATATGCATAGATGCACAGTTTTTCTCTCTTTTATATATATATATATATATCAAATATGTGGTGCAGTTTAATTTATCTTACAATGAATCATTCATATAAAAAGTAAATTAGTAAAGTTAATAATATAAAATGGCGAAATTCCTTCACTAACTAAATTTTAAAGATGCATTAACCCACTAACCACTTGATGAATGTTATGATCCTTGTTTTTTAAAATTATAAACTGTATTGGGTCTTCCTTAAATATGTAAGTACTTTTGACAGGTCCTCTGGTCATCATCAGGCACCAATAAAACATATTTAGATTTGCATTATATTTTTTTCCACCTCGGATGCTACCTGAATTTTACCAAAAAGAAAATAGTTTCCATGCTTGATGATGACTGGAGGACCGATTTAAAGTACTTGCATATTTAAGGAAGACCCAATACAGTTTATAATTAAAAAAAAAACAAGGATCATAACATTCATTGAGGGGTTAATGGGTTAATGCATCTTTAAAATTTAGTTAGTGAAGTGAATTCACCATTTTATATCATTAACTTTACTAATTTACTTTTTGTATGAAAGATTCATTATATATATATATATATATATATATATATATATATATATATATATATACCAATATAAAAATAATGACAAATTGCATTCATAAATTAGATTAAAAGTAAAACTAATAAAGATGTTACCATAACTATTTTTACAATATTAAAAAAGTACGATTGGTCGGGTAAACAAACTATTATAATTTAAAAAATTTTTTTAATATGTTCTCTATAAATGTGTTAATAAATATAGTGTTTAACTTATATTAAATCCTTAAACTATTTGTTTAAAAAATTAAATATTTAAATTGATAGCAAACATCAAATAAATTTTTCTAGACATCTAAATTTCTATCAAGCATTAAAATCTATTCTTTACATAAATTGCTAAAACCAATTACAGCCTCTTTCTTTTTACTTTCCTCTCCCTCTTCTTTCTTTTTCCTTTTTCTTTTCTCCCTACTCTCTCCCATTTCAATATATCACTTCCGTTAAGTCAACCGTCTAAATAGGTCAAGGTCTGGTCACTCCTCCTCCCCCAATACAAAGTATACTTGAGAGAGATATGAAATTAATCCATCCCTATACTCTACCATGTCTCTTTAACTATCCCTTTTACACTCTCTGTTAAATTACAAAAACTTACACTACCCATCAATTTTAAGTTCATTTTTCATTTCATTTATTTTTGGAAGTGCTATCCGATGATCCGGCATCCTTTAAAAGGACTCTGGTGAAATAAATTATTATAATGGTACCTTAAAGTGGTCTGTTTTTCTTTTAAATATATATATAAAATTGATTATCTTTTTAATGACAGATTTCTGTGTTCTTGATAGGACTGTCTGGCTGTTAGAATATTTTAATATTTTATTTTTTTTTGGGGGGTGAAGATGTCAAATGTTTAAAACTTGGCAATATTGTTTTGACGGTGAGTTGATTCTCTTGACATGATCTTTTGATTTGCAAATTAGAAACTGCGTAGGTGTAGTATTTCTCTCACCCCAGTTATTGCCAAAATAAATTTTACATTCGGTTTCCTCCAAAGAAGTCAGATGCACCAACAGATTGACCTGACAGATGACTCCCACACCCCTGGACACTAAGTACACACCCACATGACCAAACAAGCTGTGCCTAGGATGTGCACATGTGGCAGGGAGAGCATATGACAGGCTGATATATAAACACCCACACTGGAGGAAAAAGGAGAGTCTCTTACATCCACATTAAAACGTAGGGTGCTAATCTGGAAAGTGCCCTAGGTTGATATACCCAGTGGTCAAGAGTAATTGAAGTCTGCTTGCTTCCATATCTGGGCTGGTGTTCTGGCTATGTATTTGAAAATCCTCAAGAAAAATCCAAAGAACGACCTGTAATGTTAGCAGTCCTGACCTGACATCTCAACTTTATTTTTCCACCACTGTGATGTGACTTTTCTATAAATATTTTTATGGCAGTTGTTCTAATGAGCTCTCCTCCTTGGTACCTTGACAGCATGGATTTAAGCACACTACTAGATTGGTTACTAGGTCTCATTATTTTACTGTTGAAATAGGTACATATAACTGTAAGTTCTATTCTAATAATTTATTTTCACACATTTCTCACTTCTGGAACTCTCTTCCAGTTTCTTTCTTCCCTGCCACCTACAATCTTCAAAAATTTAAATGCAGCATCAATCAGCATCTATCTTCATGAATCATATCCTCTTATTGGACTTTCTCCTCACTAAAGTCTTTTCATTCTTTTCCATTCCCAGTATCCTCTTGCGTTTTAGTGACATTATCATTGGGAGTGAAATAATTAAAAACAAAAGTTGAATAAACAGTAGTATGATGTATGATAGATTCCATCATATGTTTTTAATTAGCAACATACAATGACAATGCTATATAGGCATCGTCCTATTACCTGTTGGTCTACATCATTTTTCACCATTGACCATAATCTTACAAAGAAATGTTATTTACTGCTGAATCTCTGATGAAATGAAGATAAAATACTTCTAAAAACATAAGACAAATACGATGGATATTAAGTTCATCGTTCATGAAATAAAAATAAACATGATAAAAAGATATGAAATGAAATGGAATTACTTCTAAGCTTGAAGATGACAGTTACAGTTTTAGCAGTTATATGAGATTTCCAGCAACTGAAAAGAAAACTTCCCAAATGCAAAGGTTTAAATATAGCATTCCTTCTCTGTAAATAATTACTTTTATAGAAGAATACAAAAAACTGTCAAAATGTTTAATGATAGTTTATTCAACTGTTCAGAGATGCCAAACCAGTAAATGTTTGAAAAATATTAAAAGGTAGAACTTTACCATTTGAGTTTTATAAAGATGTTACATTATGTTTTTATTGATGTCAAAATGTGTATTAAAAAGTATATTGTTATATTTTTCCTATCTCTCTGCATAGTAGTAGTACAGCTCTGCATATCCTGAATAGCAACCGGGTTTGATAGGCATAGCCACCCTATGTTCACCAGTTGTTCTCTATTTATACTTGTCTATCTAATTTGCATACAATACTACATATATAACGTTTGATGTATTTTAATACTAATTTTGTAAATTTATCGAAATGGCAATTCATTATTTGCTTTATTTTCTATACTTACACATCTGATTTAATAAATTTTATTTTCTGCATTGGCTATATTATTACTTCAAACATTTTTATAGTAGATGCCTATATTTGAAATAGATATCCCATTTTTATTTTAAACAATGTGTATTATATCTATTGGCTGGCACATTTTAAGAAATTTTAATAAAGAAAATGTACCCAAATTTGTATCTGAAATGATCCTTGCTGGAGAGCACATTATCTTTATTAAGATTTTGTAAGTGTACAGGACAATAGACATAATATTCACTGTTTAAAATAAAAATGGGACATCCATTTTGAATACAAGTATCCACTATGATAATGTTTCAAGTAATAACATTTTGGATTAAATGTAAATCTATTAATTCTTTAGAGATTGGCTATATTTTCTACATCATTTTATTTTCTGAGGTAATATTATTTGATGTGTTTCATTACTAATTTTCTAAATTTGTATTTCTATCAAAAAGGCAGGTTATTATTTGCTTTATTTTCCAAGCTTCTGACTTAATTGATACTTTCAGGAAAATCTAAGGATTAAAAATTTGTTTAAAACTAAAAAAATATTGCTAGATTCCTTAGACAATAATTGCACTATTTTAACTCAGTAAAATACAATTGACCGGCATTATACCAATATGTGATTAACTATTTCTTTAGATTAAATACTAATTTAACTATCTATAAGGGTGGCTCAATGTGTCTGCAGCTTGTCACATAGTTACTAGATTAATTTTTAAATGTGTATTCACCATTGAATAAAGTGCATTGATAGAGAAGGAGGTTATGTTGAAAAGTAAATATTTGTTGTGTTAATTGAATGATTTCATTATAATTAGGTCACAAAATTATATATATATATATTTCAAGGTTATGTTGAAAAGTAAATATTTGTTGTGTTAATTGAATGATTTCATTATAATTAGGTCACAAAATTATATATATATATATATATATATAAGCAAATATGTGGATATAGATCCGACAGTATGAAGAAAATATGGAAAAACAAAAATCCGAATATGCAAGTATACTGTTTTAATGTTTTTTCAATGTCAACGTCAGAGGTTTCGGTCTAGTAGACCTTCTTCAGGACATAGTTATTAAAACATAATTAAAATTAGATGATATCCAAGTCAACATGAAAAGACGATAGACATAAGACTAATTAGTCTTATGTCTATCGTCTTTTCATGTTGACTTGAGATGAATAACTCTTATTAAAAAAAATGCCTGCAATGGTAACAATGACTACATAATGAGTGTGTGTGTGTATGTGTGTGTTTGTGTGTGCACATGTGTAAAAATTCAGATATAAATAAGATATATCTGTAAAGGACAATATGAATAAAGAGAAACAGAAAACATTTTGTCCTCTGTGGAACTGTATCTAATAAAGTCCCTCATGGGATGAAACACATTGGTATAGAAAAGTTATCCTTTTATATATATATATATATATATATATATATATATATATATATAAATATATATATATATATATATATATATATATATATATATATATATATATATATATATATGTATGTATGTATGTATGTATATATATATATATATATATATATATATATATGTATGTATGTATGTATGTATGTATGTATGTATATATATATATATATATATATATATATATACAAAAAAAAAACTTTTATGTACAGTGGAATTGTGGAATTATACTCCATTTGTTCTCATTTTTTTATATATATATATATATATATATATATATATATATATATATATATATATATATAAATCAAGTGCACAATGATTTCTGATGCTAATAAAACTGTACTGAATATATAATAACAAAGCTATAATTTATATTAATAATAAATATTCCTTTTTTTCCTCACCAGTAGCACAACTCTGAGTTTCATGTACAATGCAATCGTGAGACATAGATTGAAAACTCTACACCTGTTTTTTTCAGCTTGCATGAAACTCAAAGTTTTTCTACTGGTGAGGAATATATATATATATATATATATATATATATATATATATATATATCCTCATACATACATGCACATACAATATTGCATATTTGTTTTTGACATTATTTGAAATTGACGGAAGCATCAGGTGGCTTGAATCTAATCAAAACTGTAGGAAGAGATGAGAATTTTAGTCAAAATAATTTACAAGGTGAATGTGTATATTTTTTGGCTGATACTAGTTCATGAACAGGGATGGTAAACAGTTTCAATTTTCATCCACCTTAAAAGATGGAGATCATTATTTTTTTTAACAAAAATATGTCTTCTGCAATGGCTAATTTTATATTTGTTTCCCCTGACTGTGGAATAAATTGACACCCCAATACTTCACTTTGGATTAAGTGCCTAAAATAATAAGCAGAAAAATCCAAAAATAATCTGCTCGGAGATAACTGAAAAATTTCCATTGAACTGACTTATTATCTGTTGATGCATTTGATAGGCTTTAAAAAGCAATGAAGCACAATAAGATCATTGAGTGCTTTTAAAAGCGAAGCTATAAGAAATGGAAAAGTATGCAAACATACACACGCCAGCTTTTCACACAGTGTGCAAGCATTTGTCTATGGGCCTAAATTCATCTATTTGGCATATTACATTCAGTCTATCATGCAGCATAACCTGCTTTCTTTTTAGACACACATATATAAATTACAAGTTCTTCAAAATATATGTGCTTCTGTTGGCCAATTGTGACAAAGAAACATTCCAAGATAAATTGTTTTTCAAAAAAGAAAGAAAATTTCTGTATCATACACCTGACACTTTCTTTATCTTTCAATTTCAACTGTTTCTCTCTCTACATGTCATATCCTTTCACAATATGAGTGTTCATATTTTATAATTCTGTGCAGCTTTGTTGAAGTAATAAGCTCAAATAACTACTGCTTCCTAATTTCTATAGAATCATTGATCATTTATTCTTGTTCAACATTTAAGTAGTATGTTATTGATGCAATTAAAATTTAATATAGGACTCTATCAAAAAGGGATCAGTTATTATCTAATAAAGTGTGCTGATAATTTAAAAATTTTAGCTTTGATAGGTAAACATGCCACACTGATCATTGCATGCATGGATGAATGATTTCATGTAATGAACTCATATGCATTTTATCCTATATATAAAACATTGGCAGAAAGAAAAATATGTAAAAGAAGTGGCAGCAAGAAATTGCCAATATTAATTCTCTGAAGTTATTTCAAACATATTCTTGCATTAATAAAGCTAATAAATCTCTTGAAAAAAATGACTTTTGAGTGACTATCTATAAAGTAAGAAAATATCATAAAAATCTGATCATTAAAAAAAACCCTATTAATGTCTCTGCCTAAATTCTATAATTTTATTTACTATTTATTTATTTATTCCTTATTTTTAAATTTTGAAAAAAATATTTCTTCAATGATAGATAAGTTCACCTATCATCCGGTTCACACTCCTCCCTAGTCTTTTGAATCAGAGCAGTGGTTTAACCTTTGATTTCTGTTTAGGATTGGGTTTCTGGCTCCTTCCAAAGTCTATTCAAGTCTATAGTGCTAACAATTGAAATTTTATTTACTATTTATTTATTTTCCTCAGTAGCAGTAGGTAGGTTCTTCTATCGTCTGATTCACACCCACCTCTGAACAGGAGTAAAGGTTTATTCCTTCTTTTCTGTTTAGGATTGGGTTTCCATTTCTTTCTTAAGTTTTTTTTCCATTCTCTTTCAATCCCAGTAGCCCCTTGTATCTTAGTGGTATTATCCCCTTGCTTGAAATGAATTAATTAAAACAAAACATTCTGGTTTGGCTTTGAATTTAAGATTTTCTTTCAAAAACCATATGAGAAATTTTACATAAAAAGCAGAAATATAAGTTTTTTAATACTAAAGTTCACCTGATACAAAGATTGTGAGCCACTTAAGGTAGATAATTACTGTTAAAATGGTTATGATTAAGGAGTATGATATGAAAGAAAGAGGAGCTTGTCAAATGTGAACGTTATAGGGATAAGGAGGATAGATGACTCTTGATTTGAAGATGTTAAAATTGTAGTGTTCAGGGAAGCATAAACATGGGATTCTGTTCAACAAATTAGCAGTTCTTAGGAAAAAGCTATCTGAATGGAACTTCTTCCATGGATTATGGAAGAAATTAGGGTGACTGGACTTGTTCATTCTTCAGCTGCTTTCCTACAGATATAACATAACATAAGCCTATCACTATTCTCTGCTATTTCCATAGCAAATATTTATATGAGCTTCATTCCTTCAGTTCACCAGTTTAAACATTTAATTTTTGGAAATGCACATAAACTGTGTTATCCTCTGAATATACATTTTATACATCTCATCACATAACTATTAGCATTAAACATGGAGATACACCTTCAAGATCAGCAACTCCGTGTCATTTCTATAAAAAGTTTCAAACACTAGGGACACATTACATTTGGCAATTATTTCCCTTTGATTGAGACAAAGTCACAAGGATCGTGTTGCAGCTGGTGAGTGACATCACTTCATGGAGTGACATAAAGCCAATTCCTATTTATCACACCTGGAGATATGATGTGCTTGCCAAGAAAACAGACATGACAATCCCACATCAGTAGGGTGAACAGAAAAACATGATCTCACCAAAAATATAACACCACAGACCTGGCCTTTTTCCATGTGGGAAAATATTACAACTAAGACTCTCTCTCTCTCCCTCTCTCTCTCTCTCTCTCTCTCTTCTCCTCTTTTAAACTGCTTGTTGTATACATGTTATAATTTCTCTGTATGGGGCAAATTTGTGATAAGTATGTATATATCAGTATAAATATTTTTGTGAATAATTCATGTCTATCGTTCCTTTCTTTCAGCTATTCTGTTCCATACATGTATTAAGGTGTTAGAATATCATGGATATAATAATGCCTATAATGAGGGCATGCTAACTGGGAATATTCTTTCTTGTATAGAATGTTCATCAATTGCATTCAAACTGACATTTATCAGAAGACAGTCATTTATTTACAATATATTAAAAACCCTTGAAATTGTTTTTTTTTTAATCTGTCTGAAATATTGCTTACTGTTTACCAGCTTACAGCCATATCATGTTGAAACTCACTGAACTTAAGCAATGTCAGAATAGGAATACCAGGTGCAATAAGAGAAAGTTGAAATTTCTACAGCACATAATGAGGAAATGGGGCTTGGAGAATTTAGCACTCACAGGACAGGCAAAAAGAGCAGATGGGAAATAGTGAGTAACCTACCTAATGAGCTTGTGTAAATGGATAGCAGAACAGGGAAAGGATAATGAAAACACAGACATTGTTAAGACCTACATAGGATAGGCTTATGGCCATATCATGTTGAACACCAGTTCTCATACAATTACTGAAGTTAAGCAACATGAAGCCTGGTCCGTAATTAGATGGGTGACCACTTGGGAATACCAGGTGCTGTAAGCTTGTATGTGTGGATGGTATAATGGATAATGGCTCAGAACTGGAATTTGGAGAACCAAGTTCCAATTCCAGTCAGGGTTGTTATATTTATTTGTAGTGAACGAGATAATCAAGTACCCCGGAAAAAAGTTCGTGTTTTGTGTGCGATCTGCCGGGGAGGGATTGCCAAAAAGAAAAGTAGTCAGCAAAACTCTTATAGCGACTTACCTAGTCAACCCAAGCGAAAAAAGAAACAAGTTCGTCGCAGGAGTCGCTATAAGAGTGTATTAATATGCAAATTACGGACATCCTATCCCGGCTGTCGACGAATGGAAAAATAGGTTCTGCTGATAAAAGCAGTTGGTGTTGTCGACTCGAGAGGAAAAATTCGGGCAGTTTTGGCTACAGCGTTCGTGAGTTATTTTCCTGACGTGTTACAAGTGATTCTCTTTCTTTGTGTTGTGAAAGCCACAAATTTGCTTTGAGAACGCTTACTCTTCAAGCTATTTCGGCATTTACTTTGTCTCTCGCAAAATGGCGGAAAGACCGTTCGATATAAAACTGATCCCCGAATTCAGTGGTGATACTAGTGGACAGTCTGTGGTTGAATGGATCGAAAAGGTGGAACTGGTCTGCGAATTATGCGAGATATCGAAGATTGATCGGATTCTTCCTCTGCGATTGAATGGCGATTGCCCTTGCTGTGTATAGGCAGCTGAGTAAAGAACAGAAAAGTGACAGTGAGCAAATAAAGCACGCTCTACTAACCGCGTTTGGAACTGACCGGTTCGTGGCCTACGACCAATTCCAGGCACGGCGTCTGCGACCTGGCGAGACAGTAGACGTATATTTGGCAGAATTAAAGAAGCTCGCCGTTCCAATCGCACCGCTTCCTGAAGAATGGATGACATGTGCCTTCGTTTCTGGATTGCCCAGTCATGTTAAGCAGATACTCGCGCATCATCCAGAATGGAAGACCTGACGCTCAATCAATTGTTGACCAGAGCACGTGCTGTCATGATCGATGAAAAAGAGGCTGATGAACCAGTGGCCGTGGTTATTCAACCAATTGAAGTCAAAGAAGGTCCGACCCCAGCCATTCGTCACCATGGCGTTGCCACCTGCTATCGGTGCTCTGGGCCGAATCATTTTGCCAGAGACTGCCGCTAACAACACAAAGAAAGAGAATCACTTGTAACACGTCAGGAAAATAACTCACGAACGCCGTAGCCAAAACTGCCCAAATTTTTCCTCTCGAGTCGACAACACCAACTGCTTTTATCAGCAGAACCTATTTTTTCCATTCGTCGACAGCCGGGATAGGATGCTCCGTAATTTGCATATTAATACACTCTTATAGCGACTCCTGCGACGAACTTGTTTCTTTTTCACTTGGGTTGACGAGGTAAGTCGCTATAAGAGTTTTGCTGACTACTTTTCTTTTTGGCAATCCCTCCCCAGCAGATCGCACACAAAACACGAACTTTTTTCCGGGGTACTTGATTATCTCGTTCACTACACTCCCCGCTGTCACATAAGTTAGTTGGAGGGATCTCAAACAGACCAGGTTGACTAAGGAGGGGCGACTCGGTCCAGGGCGGAAACGCAGCAGACAAAAGACCCCGTGTCAGGCAGTAGTGGGATCGCGCCGGTGTATAGTGGTCGTATGCCAGTCCGTTCAATACAATCGAACCTCGAACTTCATTATTTACACATAAATATCCTTCAGAAAGATATGAATCCACCATTTCTCCCCACAACTATGGGTTAATTAGTAAGTTCCAATTCCAGTCTGGTTTGTTATATTCATCCTCTAAATAATTATATGAAAAATGAATTTTAGAACTAATAACAGTTTGTGAAAGTCTAAAATTATTACTTATTTTCATGCACTTATAAGATAAATATCTCATCACCTTGATATCACCTTGATACAATATTTTAACTTTATATCTGAAGTTGTAAGTGAAGTTATTTATGAATAAAGAAAAAAAGAATCTTATCTTAACTGATGCATTTCATCCTCTGAGGGACTTTATCAAGGCAAATGTCATGATTTCATTTTGTGACAAGTATTTATATACAAAAGCAAAAATGTTATTCATTTTTCAAAATTTTTAGGTATAGGAGTTCTCATGAATATTTATCAGGTTAATGGAAAGGCAGGCAAGTTCATGGATATGAGGTGATACAATTCAATGTCTAATAAATGAAAGTGAGTAGGTGATGTATATATATATATATATATATATATATATAACTTCTTGTAATTGTAGAACTGGAAACAACTGCCCAGTTGAAGGTATAGGTAATTCTACAATTTTTCCAAAAGAAAATATCAATGATAAAAAAAGTATATCTGCTGGGAATTGGAAACAAAGACTTTACAGTCACTGGCATTTCTTCTCCAGTACTTCTTTAAGAAGTCTGTAAAAAGCCGATATCTAATTAATATTAAAAGAAAAACACATTAAGTAATAAGACTACACATACATATTTGTCTTATATAAGAACATTAGTTTTTAGATGTAAGAATATTGAAAGTCTTAATCTATTGTAATATATATTTATAGAAGTGCATCAATAAAGACTTCATATTGAGAGTTAATACTTGGGTATTTTTGGTGATGTGATTTTGTTTATATTCAAATCACTTGGGTATTCATATGTACAAATATTGAAAGATAGAAAGAATTCAATGTATAAGCTAATCTTGAATCTTGGTTTGTGACAGATGAAGTCAGATGAGTCAGATGAAGCCCAAACCTTGGAAAAAATGAAAATGGGCAAGCCACTACCTATTGTGACAATCAAGGTGCCATAGCTCTAGCTAAAATCCTAGTCTTCCATCAATGTTTAAAACATGTCAATATTAAGTACCACTTCAAAAGGAATGAAGTTCTAAGGGCACAATAAAGTTGGACTATATTCCATCGGACCAAAATATTGGTGATTTATTTACAAAGCCTTTCAGGAGAGTAAAATTATATCAATTTTTAATACCCTAAATGGAGCACAATCCTGAACATTTTACATTCCATTTTTTCTCTGTCATTTTCTTTTTGTTCCATTTGTTTTCCTACTTTTTGTAAAAAAGAATATTATAATATTAATAAAATATTTATAATATTAATAAAACAAAAAAAGCTCTGTAACAAAAATGATTTAAAATAAAAATTTCGTGATATGGAAAATATTAAAAAACAATGGAGATCTAAAAGATTTAAAAAATAAAAATAAAACTGAATTAAAAAGTAAAAAAAACTGTAAATATTTAAATGTACCTTGTTTATATTTATTGACCCCATAAAGCAGGTGACAAATGAATGCACTCATCCATTCAGTTTAGATGAGGGGTGATTAAAGTACCAATATCATTGGAATGACTGCTAAAAACATTAGACAAATCCTATAGATGCATGATAGGATTTCTTTTTAATCAATAAAAATGGGTCAATTCTTGATCACATCTCCTATATTTTTATTCTTTCTTGTCCTGAAGTCAGAACACTATAATTGCTTTACTGTATCCCTTTTGCATGTAAACACAATTCTTTGTGAGCTTTTTGCCTTATTATTATTTGTTTGTGTGGTTTTGACTTCCATTATATATTGTTTGCTTCGTATTATTTTTCCGTTCTTTTTCTTCCTTTTCTTATTGTTTATTGAAAACTTTGTCACTTCTGTTTGCTGAGCATTTTGCCAATTACACTTAATCCATGGCCACATAATCAATTGTTGATCATGTTTTAATAATTGCATTTATAAAATACAAATAGTGGCAAATATTTATTCAAGTTTAGCTGGCTGATTCATAGTCCACGAATTCAACTGTTATGTCATCTGCAAGTCAATACGATAAATAATTATACAGATATGCCATACAAAACTGAAGTGAAATATTTTCCATATATAGGAGTTTACCATATTGCAGAGGCATCAACATGTCTAATTCTTTGTCTGCTAGTGTCATACTCACAAAATGCAAAGCTCCACATTTTCTAGCACACAATCTCATTGCTAATCACTCAAATCCGTGTCTGTCACTCAACTGCAGTAAGAAATAGATTAATGAGTGTACAGCACTGCATATTACTTTTTTAGGATGCAATCTATTCGCAGTCATCACTCCAATGGGAAAAGTAATATATATATATATATATATATATATATATATATATATATATATATATATACATAACCCAAAGGTATGTCTGCCTATCATATGGCATAAGGAGTTATCATGTAAGCAATAATCTCTGACAAAATTTAATTTTAGCAATAACTGGAGCAGTGAACTGAAGTCTCTAAGTCAGTAGTTCATGCAGGCAGACAGTTTGGCAAGAAACCATTGTGTGAAGCAATCAATCTTGTCGAGTTTTACGAACTCAAGAAGAAGAAATAACAATTTGAATTATCAAATCATTCAAATATTGGATTTACCAGAGAGAATGAAGAAAGTAATTGTGTAGTTTTCTCCTAGTTTTTGAGTCATGGAGGACATCTTCGTGTCCATCCTCAGCTTGAGTTATTTACAGTGATGATCAAATTTAAATGATTCTATTAAAGCACTTTTTGCACTTACCTCCTGCAACCCTATGACAATAACTGAAGTGTAAATGGATGAGAATATTGCATTGTAGCTATCTCCCAATAGATGAATATTAATCTTGACTGAATTCAAAAGTTCTCTGAGGATGCTACAATTTCTTATGCTGGGAACAAATCACAAAACAGACAGAAAATAAATTAAGTAAATGCACAAAAATAGAAAGGGAAATAAGACAAAGATGCATCCTTTCATTGGATTTATTTAACCTTTGCAGAAAAGAGAAAAACTAGATGACCTACCAGGATTTATTATTGGTGAACACAATTTTAACAATATAAGGTACTCATATGATATCATATTGATGATAAATACAGAAATAGAACTTCAGGAAAACAAGAAGAAAAGACAAACCATCAATAATACAAAGATGGAATGTATGCTCATTAGCAAGAGGAACAATCCAAAATATGTGATATGAACTGGAGATGCCAAGATTAAGCAAGTACAGAAATTTAACTATCTGGGAATATTTTATCAGACAATGGAATATGAGTGACAAAAATCTGAAGGTGCATTAGATTAACAAAAGATGCCTTCCAAAAGATAAGCAAAGTATTAAGAAACAGGAAAGTTTTTTTTTAAACAAAGAAATAAGTGCTGAACTGCTATGTAATATCAGCCATTCAATTTAGCAGTGAATGCTAGAAAATCTCTTGAGGAGACTTGTGGCAACAGGGTTATACTTCTACAGAAGCATGTTGATAATACCATGAGCTTTGAAGAACAATCTACCCCGTAGATTAAATAAAGGATTTGATTCAAAAGTTCAATGTATATCACCTGAAGAAGGCCAGAGCATACAACAGCCGAAACATTGTGAATATGACAATAAAGATGAGGACAACAATCCAAAAAATGTAAATAGTGAAAATAGCTACACTCTTATTGAATCATTCTTGTACAAGGATTGGTGAAATCTTCTTGGGTCAATCAACCCATTTCTCAAAATCTGGTCAAGTAACCAGTCTGTTTTGAAGGGCTTCAAAGATCTGGTTGAAAACTTTTCTGCATCAGCTTGTATATATTTCATATTTCATGCTCCATATTGACATTCGTATGGCCACATTTGAACTAATCAGTGCTATGAATGCTATAACTGCCTCAAGCTCAAACTCAGGTAGTACACTGGTATAAATATACTATCGATGTCTGTGCTTTTTTGAAGGGCTTTATGGTTTGGCTGAGAACTTTTCAATAACACCTTGTATGTATAACTTATCCTCACAAGATAAAACAGGAATAGTTTTATGCAAGACTTGACAGAAAGTTATATTTATCAGTGTAAATATACAGTGCTTCTACATAATATAAATATTTTAAATATATTTATATGTGTATGAGTAGATATTTATTTGATTTAACTTACAGTTACTTTACTTGCATGAAAGGTTAGTACTTTAGGAAGAATATTTTAGATGGTAGTGGACACTATATTTTCCCCTTATTTCACTAAAGTATATTAATGTTACATGTTTATAATATTCTAAACTTTGCACCATCTTGTCCTACTGGGGATGCCTGTACAATAATAGTAATTCTGAAATAGGCCCCAAAACAAAATGCAATTTTCAACTGATGCATGTGGACAATTAATAGTCATAATTTATTGTTTATGGGCACCTTGCAGAGTGGTTAAACGTTAACAAACTTACCTGAGTTCAAATCTCACCATAGTTGATTTTTCAAGGTGGTGATTTCTTATTAATACTGGTGTAGGTAAATAATTCTAGCATGTAGCTCTATTAGAAAGTGCTTGAAAACTATGCTATGAGTTAACTGAAGCCTTATTAGTGAAAATGGTCAGATGAAACTATTCAGAAATTGTTGATAGTTGTACTAGCACAAAGTTAAAAATCATTGTGACTATGAGGTCGAGTATACCAGCTTTGTTCAACAACTGGTCACACCAGATTGTGCATTCTCTCCCTCTCTCAGAAAATGTAACTAAGATCTGCTGAGCATAATTGTAGTATAAACCACTGCTTTGCTATGGGGGTGATTAAAAAACCTAATTGTACCTGAGCAGGCATCTGTAACAGGGATTAGCTTCCACTTGAGTAGATGAATATACTCAGAAGCAATCAGCTGGCCATTATCTCTATGTATGTGTGTGTGTGTGTGTAACAAATGCATGGCTGCAATTTTCGACGGTTTGCACCAAAATTTACATGCACATGCTCCAAGTTAGCAGGAAGGCCAAGAATAACTTTCCATTTTCCAACTCCCATCGATAGTGGAAATAATCAATTTTTTCATGCTTCTACGCAGTTTTCATGTAGTTTGTGGCCATTTTGTACTGGCCAGAGTGAGAGCGATAAAAGAAACTTAAAGAAAAGCAAGAAAAATTTAAAGAATGATAAACCAGAAAAGTGGACTGACCAGCAAAAAAAGTATTTAAGATTAGAAAATAAGATAGAAAAAAAATGCAGGATATTTAGAACATTAGCTATAGCTGGCTGCCACGAATAGGCAGGAAGATTCTATTGGCCAGCGTGAGATCCAACAGCTGACTGACACAAATGTTAACTAGCATGCTAGCATCCAAAAAAAATTGATAGCTGCATTCATCACAAGTGGGAAAAATTTAAATCTGCGTGGCACTTTACTCCAATTGGCTCATTTGCTTGCTTAAACTCAATGTTGATTCTGATTCTGCAGAACTGGGTTGGGTGTGAAAAGTATTTGTTGTTAACATTCTTTTTCATTCGGCTTTTCCAGTTACTGAGTCCTTTTTAAAGCTGATCATTTTGTGTTCATTTTGTTTAGTTCTTTTTTTTCATAACAGATTTAATGTTTAGTATAGAGCTTAGAAAAAATTTGCAGTGTGAGATAGGCAATAAGTAAGGCATGTAGCAACATCAGCATGGCAAAAGGCACTCCTTTAAAGGCAAGGAAGGGCAAAAATATTTTAAGTCAAGTGATAGCGATTGCTGTGTGAGTCGTACGATTTTTGAATCAAGCACGGGCAACGCCGGGCCATGCTGCTAGTTATTAACTATTATTGATAACAAGCTATGTTGGAGTAATGGATAGTGACTCAGATTGAGGAATCAGAGAGCCAAGTTCAAATTCCAGTCAAATCCATTATATTCACTTATGTGAAAGGTATGAATCCTCTTCTTCTATCCCTAGCTATGGGAAAGTAGAAGGACAGACCAGGTTCTATAGTTTGGATGGCAACTGATGTACCACAGAAATGGCAACCTACTGCAGGAAAAAATATGCCTCATCAGTCATGTATTGAAAGATACATGATCGCCAAAGTGTGTATCACGGATGGCACATAACTGACTAGCTGATAACAAGGACATCACAGACACAAATGCACAAATGAATATAAATATTATGACCCCCAGCTGAATAAGGTGTTGTTTCTATATGTGCCTTCAAAACAGTTTAAGGATGGATACAAGACCACTCTTTTTCTCTGGGGTCTGGTACAAGGAAGTTAGCAGTAGGCCCTTTAACTGCTGCAAGGTTTGTGATGAAGATTCTGTAGAACAGACGTTTATTCAATATATTCCCACTTCCAACACTGATAAATCTTGGCCAACCAGTGCCTTATTGGCATTTGGTGAGTTATGGTCACTGCTGACAAATCCTCACTACAACTGAATGTGAGCAATCCATAAGCCATTCTGTTTCAGAAATGCTCTGACCAAGGCTTCTGGTTATTACAATTTGACCTTTATCAAAGTCATTCAAAATTTCTCCTGAACTGTAATTGTGGTATTCAGTACATTAAAATAATGTACTCAATGCTACATTACATGTTGCTGCCATGTGCAGTTGTTATGAGATAGTAGCTGTCATTCTTGCCACATGTTAATGGTCATAATAGTTTGGCTCATCAGTGCAATTTTCAAAGATTAGCCTAAGAATTGAAGGTTACATTTTTCAAAACTACTACCTCACTTCAGGTTAGTGGAACTTTCTCTTCCTGAAGGGTTTTATCATGTATTCAATAATAATAGCGAAATTTATGCAATATTGCATGAATTTCCCTTAAAATTTTATCTCTTTTTGACTAATCTACCTTGCATATGAGTGGTAATCTTAGGGGTGATGGATTTTAAATTTTAGGTAACCTCCTCTCAAAATAACGACTAACAGTTTAAATAGTTTCAGCATCCTAGCTTAAACCAAAGAAGGTATGAAAATGAAACTTACTAATTATTAAATTCAGAGAATAGTTCTAGACTTTTGGCCTATAGTGTGTATATATATATATATATATATATATATATATATATATATATATATATATATATATATATATATATATATATATATATATATATATATATGGAGAGTGGGGGCATGGTGAATGTTAGTTTTATAGCTCAATGCAATCTAATTAAAGACCATGGAAAGACTTCTTTCAAAAAATTTTTAATTAATTTTTCTTCTTTTCTTAGAAATATTTTTATTGGTTCTTTGAGATTATAAATATATTTCCTGACATGTCAAAAAAATGTATTTATAATCTCAAATCACCAATCAAAATACTTGAAGAAAACAAGAAAAATTAATTAAAAACTTATTAAAAGAAATTTTTTGTGGTTGTTAATGAAATATGCAAACAACAGAATTTACTTCCAAAATAGACATCACACACACATACAGAGTTGAATGCATAGTGATGCTGAAAATAGGGCATACAAAAGTTATGAGTCACTAGAAATAAAGTATCATTAAAGTGTTATATTTTTAGGGAAATTAAATGTCATAATCAGTACTGGACTCATTACAAGGTTGGATGAAGGGCACAAATTGAAAATTTTTTCATTAAGAATCTTTTACCATTCCTTTTGACATCCAAAGTCTCCGTAAGTTACATATTTTATTACTTTATAACTATATTATTATCTTATATATATTATTTTAAAATATTTTATTATTTTAAAAATATGTAATTCTACAATTGGTCCTTCTTTTGAATATTGCTGCCACATCTTGTTTAGTGCCCCTGCCATATATTTAGAGATTCTTGATAAAATCCAAAGAAGAATCAACAATGCTATTGGTCCTGACCTGGCATCTCAGCTTTAGTCACTTTCTCACTGCAAAATGTAGCTTCCCTATGCCTTTTGTATAAATATTTTCATGGTAATTGTTCTGATGAACTTTCCTCTATGGCGCCTAGATTTCATGAATTTAGGTGCAGTAATAGATTGGCAGCAAGATCTCATCATTTTATAGTGGAAACGGCTCAATGTAACTATGTTAACATTTTCTTCTCTCACACTTCTCACTTGTGGAACTCTCTTCTAGTTCTTACTTCCCAGTCAACTTTGATCTTCAAAATTTTAAATACAATGTCAATCGTTATTTTCTGTCTTCCTGTTCTTTTATTGTTCTCACTTCTTAATAGTGTTTTCTTTTTTTTCCTCGTATCTCATCTGGTTGACTAAGTGATATTCTGTAGTGTTTAGTGATGAAAACAGGTTCTACCAAGATAATGATATTTTGCTTGTGCAACAAAGAGGTGGAAAGCCACATATTTCAGAGTATACTCACTCATGATACTCAGACATAAGTCCTGATAGGATCATGTAGAATGCCATAAATTACAATTCTTGGTAAATACTGAACAGTTTCATGTACATCAAAAACATTGTTCTACCTGTTCTTCCACTCTTCATGGAATAGAAAGGGTCTTGTACTGTTGCAGCAAGGCAATGCCCACCTATATGATACCCATGCTATTCTGCCCACTGTGAAAAATGTACAACAATTTCACTGACTGGTACAATCTCTAGACCTATACCCAATGGCACATTTCTGTTAGTCCACCTACAAATCTTGCTGTATTATTTCAACTGACATGGCATAACATATTGCAGGATGGTATTTACCATCTATACAATAGCAAGCATACTGGTCAGTGTTAATAATACCCAACTAAGATATACAGTGTATTAATATGGGGTCTGATTTAGTGCTGTGCAGAGGTTTGGTGATGTTTGGTGATACCCAAAGCCAACCCCTTGATTGTATGCCCCTAAAACTCAAGTAGTGGCTGGTATAGAACCTAGTACTGAGAAATCTGGGAAAAGAAGATATTCTAAATATTTAAAAAAAAAGATGAAATATTTTATTCAAATTAAATATAAACTAAATTTTTATTTCATTTTTTGATTGAATACCCTCCTGATATGGATGCCCAGGATCATCACACCTTCTTCTACACGCTACTGGTCTGAGTACTGTTGATACTCCACTTATTTTGGAAAATGCATGCTTTAATCTGTACATATGATCATTTTATGTAATGCAGCTATATTCTTCTTCTATGAGTTGTGTCACTTCAGAACATAGAACGTTGTGGAGAGCCATGATTTCCTACTTTGTGTGACTCTAGCAGTTTTTCTTCCTTTGCTAACGCCCTCAACCCCCTGCTCCATTCAAATATTTGTACAAGCTTATCAGGTGCCTTCCTCTATATCTCTTGCCTTCAATATGGCCTGTGAGGGTTAAGTTTTCCAAGTCATCCTTTCACATTATGTGTCCAAAGAATTCCAGCTGTCTTTTCCTGATTTGGAGTGTCAGTGTTCTTTCTGCTGCCATTTTCTTTAAAACTTTCTCATTGTTTACTCACTCCATCCATGGAATTCTCAGGATCCTTCTGTAGAAACAGCTATATTACCAGTTCCTAACTATTTCAAATTGAAACATACTTAGTGTATTGCAACTTTATTTCCATCAGTGCAAAGACAGTTTTGGTACATAATAAATATCTTTGTAAATAAAAAAAATGTAAGTATCTTGTGTAGATATATATTAATATTTGTTTACCTGTGCAAGTCAAGTCTGGGTTATCCTCCTTAATAATAGCCTGTTTAGTATTTGTCTACGTAGGTGGCACTGACAGTTAATTTACACAGTATTTTATGGTGATGAATGTTTAGCAAATCAGGGCTGAACTCATTGTTGAATAAGTTGGCTACATTATGTGAAAAGGAAATTTTGTTGAATACATACAGTGTTCTATACTGAAATTTCATGCAGTATTTCCTCATATATTTTATGAACATATATGGGAAAACTATATATATATATATATATATATATATATATATATATATATATATATATATATACCAATGATATTTTTAAATTAAATTTAAAATTGTCAGCATTCTCTCTCATTCATACACATGTATAGTCACATCAATATAAACATCACTTTAGTCCAATAAAGTCCTAAGAGATGAAACAATTCACACAAAAACTTTCCCCCACTTTGTTATAGATTTCCCATAAATATATATATATATATTTATCTGTGTGTGGATATAATTAAGTCCAAATTTATTTATATCTTTACAAAATTTATGATAGTTAAAAATATTTTAATTAAAGAATACTTTTGGGACCAAAATAGACATATAAAGAAAGCAAAACACTGAAGGAAACAATATGTCAGGTATATGGAAAAAAAATAATTTTCATTGAAGTACTATTTCATGGGAGCTGCCCAGTCCTCACTTTCTAATCTTGATAGAGTTCAAAAAAGTCTCTGAGTCCTTTTGGGTGACAAATTATTTTCCACCCTCTAATTTCTCTCTCACTAATGTTTTCCACTGATGTTAAGTGAAAAGATTATACTGAAACAATTGCTAAGTCTGCAACTACAAAAATTGGATCACTGTGACAAGCTAAACAATTTTTCTCAACAGAATCTATTTTTCATATTTATATGTCTACCATTCATCCATGCATTGAAGATTACTGCAATATATGGTCTTGTGCTCCTGCTATATATTTAGAAATTCTTGATAAAATCCAAGGAAGAATCATCAATGTTATTGATTCTGACCTGGCATCTCAGATTCAGTCACTTTCCCAACACAATAATTTAGCTTCCCTATGCCTTTTGTATAAATGTTTTCATGGTAATTGTTCTGATGGTACCTAGTCTTGATGAATTTAACTGAAGTACAAGATTGGCAGCAAGGTCTCATCATTTTATAGTTGAAATATCTAGATGTAACCATAAGATTCTATGCTATCACACTTCTCAAATGTGAAACTCTCTTCAAGCTTCTTGCTTCTCTGTCAACTTTGATCTTCAAAAATTTAAATGCCAAATTTAAATGTCAATCATGTCTGCCTTCTTAATTCTTGTTCCTAAAACATACACTTAATTATTATTTGCTAGTATGGCTTTTAAATTGTTGAATGTTGGTTAAACATTTTGAGTAGCCTTTCTCATATATCTTAAAAATAAACTACTCTAATTTTGGTCCATTCGGCCTGACAAAAATTGTAAATGAGTCAAATATGTAGGCCTCTTTGCTCAAACATACTTTTTCAGTTCTGTCCCCACATTTTCTAATAGAATGAGATCAGAGTCTGTATAACACCTTGACTTTCTTCTCCTCATTTTACTACAACTTTGGAAGTATACTTAGCATTATTTGGACAACCCATTTGAGACCAAACTTTCTGGCTGATATCTTGAGATGTTGCTTCAATATATATACTAATCTTTTTTCTTTTATAATGTTATCTATTTTGTGAAGTGCACCAATCTCTCAAGCAGAAAAGCACCTCAACAACATGATACTGTGATCCCTATAATTTTAACAGTGTTCTTTGATTTGCAAGCCTCCTGATTCTTCCTCCAAATTATGGCCAATGTTTGTTTCATCTGGATGAGCAGCCTTTCAAGTTATGTAGATGTAATAGTCATTTTAATGTTGGCATAAATACTGTTTTCTCTAGCACTTTCACAAGGTCTTTTGCTGTGATTCTGAGATGGATTTGCACTTTTTGTACTGAAGTACAATCCACTCTCGGAAACAAAATGTGTCTCCCTTAATGGTATGATGACTGCATAGCACCATGATGTTCATACTTGCACACTATTCTTTGTTCAAAAGAACAATATATCTTCAGGTATTTGGAAATCCCTCCAAGGATGAAATGGATTTGTGGAGGTTCACAATTCTTTTCAGATCTTGCCTAATTTCTCATGATATCATACAAAGTGGCACAGTATTAAAGGGTTGGCTTTAAAATACACCTACAAATACAGTACCAGTTGACTTATACGCAGTCAGTCTATCAGAAACCTTTACAGCAATCTTCTGGAATATTCAGTACAATTTAAAGAGGCAGTCACCTTATGTATATGAACTTCTAACTCATTTGGAATGTGATAAAAGAAATAAAAGTTGAAATAAATCATTATATATAACCAATTTTTGACATTTCATATTCTTAAAATAAATTAATATTCTTAACTGATCTAAGACAAGGAATCTTTACTCAGATTAAATATTGGTAATTTAAAAAAGGAGTTTATATGCATTTGGTTAACATGTATATAAGCATCTGACTTCAACTAATACGTATATGAGAAATTGTCAGATGCTGAAAAACCAAACAGCAAAGAAAATAGAGAAGAAAGTCAGTGTTGTTGAACCAAGAGAGTAGTTTGTGTGCACTCAATGATACAGATTGTATCAAATGCTATCCATCATTGACAAATGTCTATTCAGTAGAACTTCTAGGATGTCAGTTGGCATTGTATGCATGCAGCTAGGATACTGTCTGCCTTCACTTACGTGTTTATTTTATAATATTGTTGTTGGCTGCTGTGTCACACTGAGAAATAGCATGTAGATATAAAATGAGGGGAGATGCCTAAGGGAATGAATGCATGTGCCAGGGATACACAGGTCAGTGCATATAAGTTCCTTACAAGAGCGCACAAAGTTCTTATTTCTTTTCAGCTTCTGAGAACGATCATATTGGTTCATGTTCACACCTCTCAATCATTGCCTGTGTTTGTGTCTGCTTTCAGAAAATTGTAAGAGATGTATAGATTGTGATGCACTAGTACATGTCTCAAATTGCTGATCTGACAAATGTTGTGTGTGTACACTAAAACAGTATAAATAAAAAAAGAAAATTATCTCACTTTATCGCAATGCATAGATATCAATTATAAACACAATACACAAATATTACATTGCATTAGATAATTTTTATTCTTTCAAATAGAGAGAAGATGTATAATTCATGTGGGGTTTGATGAGAAAAATCTATGATTAATACAATTTTGTTGTATTCTAAAATAAAAAAAAATAATTGTTTTTGTTATAATTTTATATGAAAGAAACAAAATAATACTTTGTCATTATTTCTTAAAACAGGATTTTTTTTAATGTTATGGCAAACATATTCTTTACTGAAAATGTGTGTTAAAGAATTCATTTTTAAGCTTTGCAATTATCTTCTTGAATGAAATAATGAGGATATGTTGCTTTTAAGTGTCAATGGTTATCATGACTTATTATTCAGGACCTGAACAATATTGGCTCTAAAACTTGTAATTTCTGAATTTTTTCTTACTTTGAAATAGTTTTTAATATATTTCTACAATATTATTATCTAGTTTTGTTGTCACAATTCCTGGGACAAAAAAAAATTAACTAAAGATGGCAAAATATTAAGATTTTATAGCCTAAATTATTTTTCCAAAATGTTTTTTTCAATAATGTTCACTCTTTACAAAGTCCAAGAGCCACACAATGTAGAGGAATACATAATAAGAGGCACAATTTATGGGGATATGTTGGGAAGATAATTGTTAACCCTTGATCTGACCAGGTTAAGATTGTAGTTAATGAGGAAGCATCCTCTTCGGAGTCAGTTCCACAAAGCAGCACTTTGTGGAAAGAAACTGCTTGAGTGGAACTTACAACTCGCCAACAGAATACAAAGAGAATGAAGGCTAAAACTGGTGGAACTTAGGAATATAGTTTGTCTGAACATTTTACATGAAAATACTGATAGAACACTGAGAGGCTTGTGACATTTCGTCTGTGGGAAAGGGGTTGTAGGGTGGAAAATAATTCATCACTCACAAGGACACAGAGATGCTATAATCTGCACTTCTAACCACATTTTCTTCCACTCATATCTCATACCATTCATCAGTACCATTTCAACTATAACCCTCTACTATGAGTAGCCCCTGAGATTTGTCTTGTGTGTAATTTCACAAAAATAAATAAATAAATAAAAGGCTGATATATTTGGACAGTGAAAATTTGTTTACATTGATGCTTCAATGAAGAGAGACTTCTGAGTTTTCTTCTAACAATTTCACACGTTAGTTGGTTGATTGATTTGTTTTTTATGGATTATCAACCCTTTAAGGGTTATTTAATTTTTTGAGAATTACAACGATTTCTCCTGATACAAGTCATACTATTTAATCCAAAGCTGGGGGAATTCACACTTCAAAAAGGACTTTTGACATATTCAATCATTCTGCCAATTTTTCAAATAAAGTATGCCAAAACTATTGCCTATTTTGCTACAATGTTAGATTCATAAACAAAAATATCAGAATTTTGGCAAATTAAAAGAACGCATCGTGATATGACACCAAACACCATACAGTTGTGTTTTTGAATGAAATTAAAACTACAAGGGTCACTTCCAAAATAATATCTCATTTACTATATTGGCCTGAAACATCACTGATAGATGTTTCCACTATGATAGTAGAGGTTGAACCTTTTTATACTAATAATCCATAATTTTTGCTTTGTTACCCACAACATTTAGATGGAAATCTGATAAAATGTCTTCTGACATGAAAGTGTATTGCTAATGAAAACATGAAATTTAATCTCTCATATATAGCATTACATTTTATGAAACTTTTGATTTTGTCAATTACTGTCAGCTAGCAAGTGTGTAGCTTTAAGTTCTCTAAATGTGGCCTCTACATTCTTGTGTGGATGTGTCAGAGGCTGTCCTTCCTGCATAAATTTTTATATATTCACCTGTCAGTATTTTTTATATCCATGTGTGCACATCCTAGTTGCAGCTGGGTTCATCCTGTGAGATGCAGATCCACACTTGGTGGCTAGGAGGTAATTTCTCAAGTCAACCTGTAAATTCTGCTAGCTTTTCTAATGTCATATTCTGTCATTATATAGAATGAAACACATACTACACAAAGCTGAGATGTGTAAATTGAATTCTTCCCTATAGACAAACTGTACCAATTAACATTCATCAATACTTACTGAATGTTTACAAAACCCAAACAGTAGATGTGAGTCACAGTTAGGTGACAGCAATGGGTGTGAGAAACAATGTTTTGAGTGTGGTATACATGTTCTTGTTCATCATTGGCAAAAAAACATATAGACAATTGTGGCAATGATAGGAAAAAAAATAGTGTTTTGTCACTGAAAATTTTCTCTATTCAAAGGTGTTATTATGCTCCCTCTGTAGTAAACAATCTCTTTTACTTTTTCCAGTATTTTTAATATGAAAAAAATTCCTGTCATTCAATGTCAGTTGGAAATTTTCTCTGTGATGGCATAAGGTTAAAAATTTTAAGTATATATTTGAAGTCTACTTTTAGGGATTAAATGAACATTAAGAAACAGATCATTTTGTAGAAAGAATGTGCAGTCTTTACAAAAATATTGTTATCAACAAGTATCTGTGAAATTTAACCATGTAAAATCAGTGGTTCTCAACCTGGGTTGTGCAACATTACTGGGGATCCACACAAAAAAAAACATACCAAATTCAGGGTACATGGTAATATTTTAATGGTCCATACAGTAATTACACTTTGGAATGTTTATTACAACTGAAAGCTGGAATTTCTACAGTAATCTATGCCATATTAAAATACTAGAAATAGAAAAACAACTACAAAACTAGAAAAAAACAAGATCAAATGATGTAAATTAGCATCCCTTTTACACTACCTGATGTTTTGATTGTAAAAATTTAATTAAAACCAGAAAGGATATATAAAGGAAGGATTATGTATATAAAGGAAAATTATATAAAGATTATAATTTATTATATAAATCAATTTAATATATATAAATTATATAAGGATTAAATACAGAGGAAGGATTAACAGTATTAACCTCTTCAGCAGCATCAGCCACAAGGATTTATTGAATAAGTCTAGACTTTATTTATATTTATCAATTACTAACATATTTTAAAATGGTTTATTATGAGTTATGTTCTATAGAATCTAGTCGTCAAATACAACTTCATTTTCATTAAATTAGTTTTACTTCAAAATAAAGCATATACATTACTATTTCTATAATACAATTTCTAATCTTATCTATTAGTAAAAACTAAAATTAGCTTCTTTTTTTATCAAATGGCTATGGGAATCCATCAAAAAAAATTAAAGAACATTGGCAATCATGGCTCTTCACAACTTCCTATCCTATAAAAGGCAGGATGTGTGTGTGTGTAACAAATGCACGGATGCAATTTTCGATGGATTTGCACCAAAATTTACATGCACATGCTCCAAGATAGTAGGAAGGCCAAAACTGACTTTCCATTTCCCAACTCCCATTGATAGTGGAAATAATCAATTTTTCATGCTCCTACGGCAGTTTTCATGTAGTTTGCAGCCATTTTCTATTGGCCAGAGTGAGAGCCTATAGCTGGCTGCCACGAATAGGCAGGAAGATTCTATTGGCCAGCATGAGAGCCAACAGCTGACTGACACAAATGTTAACTAGCATTCTAGCATGCAAAAAAAAATTGATGGCTGCATTCGTCACAAGTGGGAAAAATTTAAATCTGCATGGCACTTTATTCCAATTGGCTCATTCGCTTGCTTAAACTCAACGTTGATTCTGATTCCCGCAGAACTGGGTTGGGTGTGAAAAAGTATTTGTTGTTAACATTCTTTTTTTCATTCAGTTTTTCCAGTTATGAGTCCTTTTAAAGCTGATCATTTTGTGTTCATTTTGTTTAGTTCTTTTTTCGTAACAGATTTAATGTTTAGTATAGAGCTTAGAAAAAATTTGCAGTGTGAGATAGCCAAGAAGTAAGGCATGTAGCAACATCAACTTGGCAAAGGAAACTCCTTTAAAGGCAAGGGAGGGCAAAAATATTTTAAGTCAAGTGATAGCGATTGCTGTATGAGTTGTATGATTTTTGAATCAAGCACGGGCAACGCTGGGCCATGCTGCTAGTTCTGTATAATTACTGATAACTTTTGTTTTTTTGCCATCTCTCCCAGATTTTTCTCTGCCATCCATTCACTGAAGATTGCCAGGTAAGATCTGATTGAAAGAATACCAATTTTATCTTCTTTGCATGTTTTCCTATGACTCATATACCTTCAATCTGTACCCCAGAAATTTTAACTGTGTCTTCCTGGTGGTAAGTGTAAGTGTTGTTCTTTTAATAATCAAATCATTCCACAATAAGTACACATATATAAATTATTAAGCTTCAGGTTAAAACTGAACTTTAAAACTAACAAATTGCTCTGCTAAATAAAAATACTAACCATCAATGCTTTAGTATATATTGAATATATCTTAATTTAAATACACTGTTGAAAAGAACAATGTTGAAATGTCTAAAAGTTTCTTGAAAATCCTTGTTTCATATTGCTTTTAATAATTTTACTGTTTGTATTGATCGTTTTTCATTTTATTGCAAAATATTCACAAATTTAAAATATACAACATTTATTTATATTTTATGCTTGTTGAGGCCAAATAAAGCAAAAAATTGCAATAAGTTAAGAGTGATACAGAAACAGATTTTTATCCAATTTCAGGATCTCAGAGGTGATTTGAAAATTAGAATCTCATATTCCTTGAGATCTGATTGAAAGAATACCAATTTTATCTTCTTTGCATGGCAAATTTAACTTTGCTAAATCTTGTGTATGATTTATGAATAAGAATTTAAAACAATGGATTATTCGATATTTCAAACTGGCTATGGTGAAATTATAATTAATAATGATTATTTTAACCAGAGAATGAAATTTTTAAATATGAAAGATTAATATCTCATTGACATTATCTGATCCCAGGAAAAATTAATAATTTTAAATAGATTCCAGGGGAATTCAATCAGGAAAATCCATTCAGACATCACTACTTCATTTCATAACCTGAAAATTAACAGATTATCTTGTTAATTTTACCTTCTGAAGTTTCCCATTACTGTTAGTGTCATTGATATTTATATCCCAAAATAATTAAATATCTTACAAGTAGCTCCAGAAAAATGGAAATTTGCTAGGCCTGCCATCTAAAAATGAGATTAATGCTTTAACACTAAAACATGTGGCATAAGACTTATGCCCCCGCCTTTTTGGGCTCACTTTGAGAAAGATGAACAGAACATGATAGCATATTTGCACAATCCTATCAATATGAAATACAGCATAAAAATGAAAAGCTCCTGATATCACATCTTGTGAAAGCCTGGCAAGATATGGTATAAAAATGAAAATCACCTGATATCACATCTCGCAAAAGTCTGTCAACATCAAATATGGCATAAAGATTAAAAGTACTTGATATCACACCTTGCAAAGGCCTGTCAAGATATGAAATAAAGATGAAAAGCATCTGTTATCACATCTTGCAAAAGCCTATCAACATGAGATATGGTATAAAGATGAAAACCACCTATCACATCTTATGATGACCTGTCAAAAAGAGATATGGTATAAAGATGAAAAGCACTTGATATCACATCTTGTCAAGGCCTGTCAAGATATGGAGCAAAGAAGAAAAGCATCTAATATCACATCTTGGGAAAGTCTGTCAATATGAGATATGATATAAAAATGAAAAGCAACTATCACATCTTGTGGTGGCCCAACAAAATGAGATATGGCATAAATTTGAAAAGCACTTGATATCACATTTTGTGAAAGCCTGTCAAGATACATGCTATAAAGATGAAAAGCATCTGATATCACATCTTGTGAAGTCTGTCAACATGATATATAGCATAAATATTAAAAGCACTTGATATGACATCTTGCAAAAGCCTGTCAACATGAGATATGGAGTAAAGATGAAAAGCATGTGATATCACATCTTATGAAGGCCTATCAACATGAAATATGGCATAAAAAATAAGACAGTATATTTTTGATTTTACTCCTCTGTTAAAGAAAGTACAGGAATAATATTACATAAATGCAAAATTAATTTTGTTTTAAATGAAATCTCCTGCTGCATAATCAGATGCAAAAAAAAATTCAATTCAATTCAATTCAAAATATTTATTATACATGCCTAACAGTTAAATGTAGCCGTCACTTCTACTCCAATAGCTTCATGTCTCGCACATCCCTTCTGTGGAATTCCCTTCCTATTACTTGTTTCTCTGATAGCTATAATCTCCAACTATTCAAATGTAATGTCAATCGACATCTCCAGATGCCCTGACCTATCCCCTGCTCTTCTCTTCATCCTTTTCCTCCATCACATCTCTTTACACTCACTCTCACTCTGTAACCCCTTGCATGCTAGTGGCATCCCACCTTGCTTGGGGTAAAATGCTTAAAAAAAACAAACATTTTAAGCTTACTGAAATCTAGGATTTGGATACAGTCCCATGGATGATGATAGCAGGTTGAAATTTATTCAACAAATATACAGATTATATTTGACAATCATTTTTCTTTATTGTCTTTTACAAGTGAAATGGCTTTTATTCACTCGGGTAATCTCTCTCTCTCTCTGTCTCTTTCTTTCAGTCAACCAGAAATACACACAATGCTTCACAGTATGATTCTTGGAGCATAAAAACTACCCTTTTTCACCTAAATCATTACATCTTCTCATTCCATTTGCTGTTCACTCAGTGGTAGCTTTCTTTTACTTCATTAAATAGACAGAAATTCAATATTCAACCACTGTTGTATCATTTATTTCCCCTATATTTGAAGGCTTTCCATTGGCATACTATACTTGAAAGAAAATATTCAATGCTAACAATTTTTCTTTAGATTTTTCTTGCAGGTTACTGGTATACCTGTATATTTTCAGTTGAAATATTACCAAATAAAGAATTTTTTTTTCCTTAGCAAATAATCTGAACTGAAATTCAATGAGTTTGTCTTCATTTTAACACAATGCACTGATAAGAAAACTTTAGAGAACTTGATTGAGAATTGCATATATTTTTTATCCTTGCTTCCAGCTTTTCTAAGTATGGAGTAAATACAAATATTATTTATAACAGGATATCTGCTAGTTTCTCTGTTCGTCAATGTTTCTAAGAAAACATACAAATAATAAAAGGTGAAAGATTTTCTAAAACCTTGAATTAGATGACTTGCTTAAAAATATTTTCTTAAAAACTTACAAGGAAAAAAATAACTTATCCAAGAGTACCATATTTCAATAAGAATATTGGCAAAACTGAATTAAACTCAGCAGACACTTTTTTCCAAAATTATCATCTCTTCCAGTTCCGCATACAGATGCATTTTGAAAAACATCAGTTTCTGCAGTGAGACTGTTAAACAATCCTGCTTCTACAATCTTATTTTTACATTGTTTTATATGTTTCACTTATATATATATATATATATATATATATATATATAATATTGGGTAGACATATATGTCATTCCATACAGTAACCCTGCCTGTGAGTGTGGGGAGGTAAGTAAGTTGTGGAAAGCACAGAAAGAGAAGAGCTGAATGCAAAAAGAAAAAGTTAAACTGGGGGCGGGGAGGAGGAGAAGAAAGATTATTTGATAATAATAACTTAGTTTGCTTACACATTTTAATGTTTAGGTAGATGGGGAAAATTAGAAAAAGATTTTTGTCTCTTATCAACAGGAATATAGAAAACTCATGACACTTGGAAGTTGAAAGATTATTATCATTTCTGATGGCATTATTATACTTTTTAAAATAAACATAACTCTAGTACATCAACTTCTATATGGGTCATATATCAAAGATATTTTTGCTTGCAATTAGGAACTTGAACAAGTTTCATCTTTGTTCTTTTGTTAATTTTAATATATTTTTGCCTACATTATACATCTGAGAATTACAAATATAAACAGCAAAGAAGTTAAGAAATCTATGAAAAAAACAAACTATAGAATAATAAAACATCTTTTGACATAGAGGATAAAATGTAATTTTGAAAATAGCTTACCTCCTCCATGAGTTTCCTAACAAGCATCATGAAAGAAGGCCATAATCAGAAGCACATCTTAAAGCAGAGACGTTTATCATGCATTAATGTACTATGGAAAATAAAGATAGTTTTCAAGACCCTCACACATACAGAAGTACCTCAATTGGATGCATTATGCTGAAAGTATTAATAACCCATTTTAGCAAGGGATGTAAAGATGGTTTATATATCATCAAACCACTCCAGAAAGTGGCATACCTTTATTGTTGGAAATTATATTTCTGCTGTGTTAACCTCACAACAGCATGTGACCATATCAATAGAGACTTTGTCTTTTCATCCCTCAGAAACCATGTACTAATTTTTGACTCCACTGGATCTGATAGAGAAATTATATCAGTCCATAAGGTTGTACATGTCTGGTGAGGACAGCAATTCCTAAACATTTCAAAACTCAGCAGGAGTACAACAAAGAGGAAATGAGAACACCAATCTATTTAATCTTTTCCTAGACTCTGCCTAGCGCATATACAAGCACAGATGTGTAGAGATGGACACTGATCATTTAAGCATTCAATACCACATCTCAAATGAATTCTACAAATAGTAAATAAAGTTCCTGCTTTCTCTTCCCTGGTCAATGTACTGATGATGAGGGGAAGGGCTATAGCAATGGCATAGGCATTCATAGTCAGAATAAGAAGGATCTGGAAAAAAAAATCAACATCCTCTACCAAGTGTTCAAAAAATAGTGCTCAAAATAAAGAAACTATGATCTAGATTTGAATGAGAGCTGTGATGGTACCTACCTTGAATCCACAATAAAAATTGAGAATATAGTTAGAAAATACTAAGCCCTTTCAATAGCTAAGTTTATTGATCATTTATAACAAATTTAGTACAGGAGGTAAAGAAATTGAATATGAAATAGGCTGTGCTAGGAGTAGTCCAATACCTCATATTGCTACAAAACCAAAACACTAATGTAAAACCTTAAACTATATTCTTAAATAGCTTTATAGGATCAAGATGTTCATCTGGATGTCAAGCAACACAACAAAGCCATTGAGAAATATTCAAATGGTCAGCTGTATAAAACCACTTTCTCAAATCA
The DNA here is from genome assembly GCA_903632075.3 of Acanthosepion pharaonis. Taxonomy (NCBI): domain Eukaryota; kingdom Metazoa; phylum Mollusca; class Cephalopoda; order Sepiida; family Sepiidae; genus Acanthosepion; species Acanthosepion pharaonis. The sequence goes on from CAHIKZ030000224.1 coordinate 5,694,888, forward strand.
ATGGTTAAAAGTGGATTTTGAGTAAATGGAGTAGCTAGGTAGCAAAGTCCACTCTTCTTCAAACCTTATTGACTGATACTATAAAATCATAAAGAACTGTACCAAATAATGCAAAGCACATCACTTGAGGGCTTTCATCAACAGATAAAATTGATATCACATGTAACTTGAGGAAAAAAATAATGACATAATCAAGATGTTAAAATTCCACATTATTTCAGACAAAAGTTTAGGAAGGAAACCCCCATCAATAGTGGAGTGATAACAGCAAGTAGACCTGAGAAAACTATTTTCGAAAAAAACTGTTTTAAAAAAAAGATTTTTTAAATTTCAATGATGCTATCACTGACTGCTTAGTCACTGAATGCCAAATGTTTCCTTATAAGGAAGCAGCTAATATTACATTACCATTAGTATCTTCAAAAAAAAAAAGCAAGGTGTTTTTATTTTTTCTCAAAGACAAGTGGCCTTGACTAAATAATGTGTTCTTCTGTATGGTGATATTCTATGCATAGCTTAGATATGGCACAAGGCCAAAAGTATTGGGCACCCACTAGGGATTGAACTTATTACTTAACCATAATTGTTTCAGCAAGACAAGCTTACTAACTATTACACTATGATGAGGTGCCCACATGGTTTTCTGTATGGATTGAATAGAAAAACAACTAACAACTGAATAAGATGCTAAAAAATGTCTAATTGGTTAAATACTAATTTGAGTCAAAATTATCTTAACTATCTGAGTTCATGTCCCAAAGGGTGAATAGCTCATAAATTCCCTTTATTAAAAAAAAAAATTATGCTAATTATTCTTTCTTGGTGAAATTAAGATTAAAATTTTATGGAAACTTGCATTTTGGAAATTTCAAGAAAAACCAGTACTCACCTAAAGTGAACACAAAAACAAAAAACAAACAATTAAGACAAAATTAAGAATAAAAATTAAGAATATTTCATTTTTTGTTTAAATCTGACTGATATCTTATTATCTAATACTAAAACACTAATCTTGTGTATATGTATGTGTGTGTTTTCCCAAGATAGAGTTTAAACAGTACATAATACCCCAACCAATTTAGAAGAATATTATACCTTGAATCCCTGCAGAGTGCAGTGCCAAATTTCATTAAAATTACACTAGGGATTCTTGAGCTAGGGCCATTTTCCTGTTTTTACAGCTTTTTGAATTAGAAATACAGTATTTGTTTTTGATACACATTCTTATATTCCAACTATTATTTGTGTGAAAAATAATAAACATTCATAATGCATTATAACATTATTAAATAAATTTAAATTATGAGTAATGCAATATATATTTATACAATTCACTACAATACATTAGAACTTTTTTATAAACATCTACTTGAAAGGTGAAGAGGCTATGTGTGCCACATGTCCTGATAGCAAATAAATAAATAGATGCATGCTGGTTTGCTGCCATTACATATTTTGAAATAAATGCAAGGAAGAAACAAGTATATATAATAAAAAAATATACTCATTATTTTAAAAAGAATACACCTGTTTTAAACTATTACTCCAAATTTTCATGCAATATGTTAACTATGAAGCCCAATGGAAAAATACCTTCTTTAAAGATGGTAGATACAAACTGAAATGTATAATTAATAATAAAATTGATAATATTGTTACCTCATCATTTTGTATCATGAATTGTTTTTAAAGAAACATAACATGTTTAGTGGGGGGGCTAGTATATTTTAAAAATTAATTCTATTTTAATGATGTTTGATAACAGCATATCATGGAGTTTAGTTGAAAGCAGGTGAGGCATCTAAGAAAAATGTGTATTCTCAAATAATATATACTGCATTCTATGCATTATTATTAACCAAATATGTATCAGGTTTTTACTACTTGTAGTAAAAACTTGGTAATTTCTTTCCTTTGAACATAACTTCTGTGTAAAAAGGTGATTGCAGCACAAAAATTCTTCTTTTATATGCCATATCTCTTCAGGATGTGGGAAATCATGGATCTCCACAACTTCCAATCCTTTGTATTGATTGATTTTTTATGCCTTATCAATCTTTTGTAGGTTATTTAAAGCCCCATAATAATATTAGATTGTAAAAATATTTTGGAGATAATAATGATTTAATAATACAATTCCTACTAATTAACCCAAAGCTGAGGAGAGAAGAGGTTGACCATACCTTTTCCAAGGGTATTTGTGTGTTAGTGAATATAACAAACCCAACTTCAATTAGAAATCGGCTCTCCAATTTCCAATTCCAAGCTGTTACCCATTACCCAACCTGCACATCCAAGCTTACAGCACCTAGTATTCACAAGAAGTCACCCATCTAGGACTGACCAAACTCAACATTGCTTAACTTCAGTAACTGTATGAGAACCAGTGTTTCAATGTGGTATGGCTGTAAGCCCATCCTATATAGGTCTTAGTAATGTTTGTGTTTTCACTATCCTTCCTACTCCCTGTTTTTCTTACCCATTTACACAAGCTCATTAGATAGGTTACTCACTATTTCACTCTTCCCCTCTTGCCTTCAATATGTTCAGTGAGTATTAAATTTTCCAAGCCCTCTTTCTTTACTATGTGTTGTAGAAATTTCAACTTTCTCTTTCTCATTTTATATATAATTGTCCTTTATGTTTCCATTTAACTTAAAATTTTTCATTGTTTACATGTTCCATCCATGGTATTCTCAACATCCTCCTGTAAAACTACATCTCTGTTGCCTCATCACTTCATTTCAGAGGATATTGTTCAGCATTCACTGTCATATAGGAGGATCAATATTACATAGCAGTTCAGCACTCTTTTCTTTGTAATGAACTTTTTGTCTCTTAATACTTTGTTTAGCTTTTGGAAAAAATATTTTTTTATTCCAATACACCTTCAGTTTTCTTTGTCACATTTTCTGTTATCTGTTAAAACACTGCCCAGATATTTAAATTTCTGTGCTTGTTTGATTATGACATTTTCAATTTGTAGCTTATACCATCAACTCTCCCTCTTGCTAATAAACAAACATTCTGTCTTAAAATTTATGGTCTTTCTTCATGCTTTCTTTTATTCAAATACTTGAATTTTCACATCCATCTCTTCTAGCCAATCAAAAAGAAGTGTGACTATCTAATCAAAAGTTATAGTAAGATTCCTTCCACAACACTCATTGGTTAGGTTGTTTAATACATGCAATGGCATGTTACGTATTTTAACCAATTGACTCATGTTGTAGCATACCTATGGATGATAATGGGTATGTCCCCATTCACATAAACACAGTAGTAAATACTGTATGTTGGTCTGCAGTTGAAGATTCGTCTCCACTTTTGTTGGCCAAACTTTCTGCCTCCAGGCAGAGAGGATCCCCAGATAAGGCTATGTCAAAGGGCAGAGTCTCGTCTCAGGAAACAGCTACCCGACCCCATTTTATACAGGGTATACAGGGAATTTTTGGCTAAGCCTATGGGCTCGGATACCCCACATTAAATTCGGCCTTGTGCCATATCTGACCATGTGGAGTGGTTGGTAGATATCTTGCAGTAGGAGATTCATTGTGGAATTCACTTGACTCACTTCTAGCAATTGACTACTTCTTCTACGCACTGCTGGCAAATCTTATATGTGTTGTTCTTGTCTTAAGTCATTCATTACCAATATTCATTTGATTATTCAGTAACCTCACCTATGTTGCAACAACTGACAAATTTCAGTTGGTTAATTCAAATTTATTTGAGCAAATAGTGTATATACTAAACTTTGCAATTTTCAGGATTTCTAAATTTCTACTATGATAATTCTCCAACTTGTAGCATCAGTTAGTTTCTTTGAGGGGATGTATTTAACTAATGCAAACATGGAAGTGTGGATGTTTTCCCATACTCAAATAGATATTTATTACAGCTTTTTCATTTTTAAAAAAACTTTTATGCAGAAAATAAGCAAGATACTTCATCTTTGTACACTGCAAGCAATTTACGCTACTTATTAAATAAAATCCATTGTTACTGTTTTATCTTTTGTAGTTATCTTTGAAATTTCTAAGTTTGTTTATCAAACAGTTATCTTTAACTCTGATGCAACTATTTCCTATGGCACTGAATTGTGAAAACAGAGTCTTGTACTTGATCCTGCCTCTTTGTGTCTTCATAATAAATTAATAATAGCTTGAAAGATGAAATTTTGGCAATAAATTCATTTAGTAAATGTTTAGTATTTTTTCATTCTTTCACTGTCTGCAGTGAATCAGTGAACGAGTGAAATTCAGAATAATAAATTTTCAAAGTTTATTTTTAGATCATTAATATAATAATTTTATTTTCCTGTTTTTGATAGCTATGCTCAAACAAACTACAAACTGAATTTATTTTTGTATACATATAAATTCTGTCATTTATTTAACTCAGTTTCACTTAATTCTAATTTACCAGAGCTGTAATGTTTATTTTCAAAATAATTCAGCAAAACATTTTTAAAAGTTAGTAAAAATTTATAAATTGAAAATTTATAAATGATAAACCTTAATAAATTTTCAAATAATAAATTCTTAATAACTCACTTAGAACAGGAAAGAAAGAAAAAATGAAACCAAATAGCAGCTAAATAATAACAATGCAATTTATTGTACATTAGGTTGCTGAAAAGTTATCAGTCTGATCAGAATCTGAGTGAATGACCAAATATCAGAACTTTTTTCCTATTCCTTCCTGATAAGGCTGAGAACTTTTCAACAGTCCCACATAACTGATGAAACAAATTAATGGGAATATTATGGGATGGTAACTGAACATGGTATCCTATAAGAAAATTGAAGAGAAGTTATGTTTGGCAACACATGAGGGCATACAACATTTTTAAATATCATAGGGATTAAGTGCCCCCAAATTATATGAAATACAAAGCATTTTCAACATTCTGGATTTTATTTTCTCATTGGATGTTTTTATTTTGGAAAATTCCTTTACTAATATCAGAAATATATATTATTTTATCACTGTTTAAAAGTAGCTAAATGATATATTATGAAAATACTGCATTTCGTTTTTCCTTTTATATTTCATATTTGGAATGACAAAATTAAATTAAAATTTCTTATGACAATTTGATAAAAGAACATGCAGATTTCCTGTGACTTTTACAGACAAGCTTCAAAACTTCGATATATATCTTGCATTAAACTTTTAACAGTAAAGATCAGAGTTTTATAAAATTAAAGAGTAAAACATTTTGCATACCTGATATCAAAGGATAATGCAGTGGCTAAATTCATTTTAGTTCCAATGACCAGCTCCAGTTAACAATTCTGGAACTTATTGATGTTATTATGCAGTTTCTCAAAAGTCAATGTTTTTTCTCTCACATTTTGTTCAATGAGTAAATCTATTGAATAACTTAAACATTTTGCAGCAATAAAAAAAAATGAAAAAAGTATGAAAATTTTTATTAACATTAAAATTCTATTTGAACTGTTGCTTAAAGTAATTGGTACTATTGAGGAATTATTTTAAATGAAGACAAAAAACATGTTTTAAATTATTTCCCTACGGTAATTCAGTTATAGTTTTGTATGGCGAGTTAAGACTTCAAAGATAAAGTTGATCATTGTAGTTTAGCATGAGAAAAAATGTCAAATGTGAAATTTGGCAATAGATTTCAAAGTGATACCTGCATTATGAGAGAGGTTGGGTTAGCCTAAAGAAATTAAATTAAGCAAAAATAGATAAATCATGGATTTATGAAGATGGCACCATTATAGAAATGGTCAAAAATAAAAAGAAATATTGATGTATGTATTAATATATAGATTATAGACCAAAATCATTGTGTAGAAATTATACTGGTCAACAAGGCAAAATAATGTTAAATGTGATGGAACTGGAGAGATGTTTGTTACTACTCAAATAGCACCTAGGGAAGTTCAGCAATGGTATCAAGTATCTTCTTTTATAGGATGCAATGGGTAAATTGTCAGTATTTTATATTTTTAATTTTGTGCATGCACATTGTTTGTTATTGATTTTGTTAACTGCACAATACAGTAGGGTCAGTTTGGGCACCCCCTTTGAGAAAAGGAACACCATGACAAAATTCACTCTGCCAGAAATTTGGTAACAGCATGCTATACTGCTTGGCATTTGCATTGGAAGCTTCAATACAAGATTTCAGAGAATTTGGAAAGTTAGATGATATATCCAGTCAACATCATGGTGTTTGGAGTGATCACTAGTGATGGCGATGTTATGCCTCCATTCATCTTCCCACTCAACATGGAGGCCTACATCAAATGATTTGAGGAGGTAGTGCTGCCCTGAGTCAAGAGGGTGGCAACAGAACTCTGCGCCATGTCACAGGAGACATGAATCATGGCTGTCAGACAATTTTTGTAACCACATCACACCTTACATCTGGCCACCTAATTCACCAGATCGCAACCTCCGTGATTATCATGTGTGGGGTGCAGTTGAGCAAGAGACCAAAAAAAACTCCTTTTAACAATAAAGATGAACTGAAGGCAAGGATTATGGCAGTGTTCGCCAACTTAAACAAGGAGACTGTCCAGAAGAGTTGCAGGAAATTCTGAAGTCATCTGGATGCCATGGTTGAAGCCAATGGCAATTTTATTGAATAAATTTACTCTATAGCCTTTCAAGATATTTTTGTGTAATTTTGGTAAATATATCTGTTAAAATGAGATGTTAGTGTTATTTTCATTTTTGTATAATTTAGACGACAATTTATCAATCGCACATTGTAAGTGCTATGTCTCTTCAGGATGTTGGCAATCATGTCTCACCACAATTTCCTATACTTTTTTGTAGCACTTAATAAATTTTGTCTTTCTTTTATCTATCCTCAAACTTTTTCCGCCCTTTATTTACTCAAGCTCACTAGGTAGGTTATGTCTTGTTTCCTTCTATCCCTTTTGTCTTCAAATTTGCATATCAAATTTTCCAAGCCCTCTTTCCTCATTATGTGCCCTAGAAATTTCAATTCTCTCTTCTTGATGTTAATTATAAGTGTCCTTTTTGTTTCCATTTTCTCTAAAACTTGCTAGGTAGGTTATGCGTTGTTTTCCTCTATCCCTCTTTGCCTTCAATCTGTCCTGTGAGTATCAAATTTTCCAAGCCCTCTTTCCTCATTATGTGCCCTAGAAATTTCAACTATCTTTTCCTGATGTTAAATATAAGTGATCATTTTGTTTCCATGGTATCTAAAACTTTATTTTTGCTCACATATTTGGTCTATGGTATTCTCAGCATCCTTTTGTAGAACTACATTTCTTGTTGCTTCAAGTGTCCTCCATCTATGAGGAGATTGTTCAGGATTCAATGCCATATAGGAAGACTGATATTACATAACAGTTCAGTATTCTTTTTTTTGTTTCTAATGAAAATTTTCCATTTCTTAATACTTTGCTTAGCTTTCGAAAGTCATTTTTGCTATCCCAATGCACCTTTTGATTTCTGTATTACACTTTTCATCCTCTGTTAAAATGCTTCTCAGATATTTAACTTGTTTATTTCTTTGGTTTTATTATTTCCAATTTGTAATTTGCATGTTGAGTTGTTCTGTCTTCTGGCAATTGATGTTTAGACCTTTTTTCTTGCTTTCCTTACCTTCTATAGAAATTCTTGTAGTTTCCTTTTTGTATTTGCTATCAAAACTGTGTCATCTGCATCTAAGTATATTAAGCAGAATAAAAGAGAATACATCTGAGGCAATATGCAAAATGACTTTAGTTGCTTCAAACTAAAATGACTTTATTAATATTATTAAAGATATTAAGCATAAAAATGGATATTTTTCTTTGCTTATGAGAACTAAAACTTAATCTTAAGTATTAAATTAAAAGTTATATAAAATGATTTAATAAGTTATAACACTTCATCTTTTAACTGCTAAATATATATTTAACAATCAAAAGACATAAATATATATTTCTCTTTATTTATTTTTAATCATTTCATCCCATGCAAAGCAATAAAGCCACTAAGACACAAGGGATTACTGAGTGTGGAAGATTAAGAAAAAGAAATACATTATCAAGGAGTAAGAACAATAAAAGAAGAGGAATCAAGAAGAGAATAGATAATGATTGACATTGCATGTAAATTTTTGAAGATGAAAGTATTGGCTGGAAATCAAGAAGCCAGAAGAGAGTTCCACTGGCAATGACTGTGAGGAAAAGAAACTGTTAATAAGGAACTTTACAGTTACATCAAAAGCCAATTCAAGCACAAAATGATGAGACCTTGTTGCTAATCTAGTACTGTGCTTAAATTCATAAATCTAGGTACTAGAGAGCAATGTTCATCTGAACAATTACCATGAAAGTATTTACAGAAAAGGCAGAGGGAAGCTACATTATGCCATTGGAAAAGTGACTGAAGTTGGGATGCCAGGTCAGAACCAGTATCATTGCAGATTCTTTGAATTTTATTAAGAATCTCTAAATATGTAGCAAGAGTGCCAGACTATACGTAGCAGCAATATTCAAAGCATGGACGAATCCTATATTTATAAATATGGAAAGAGATAAGAAATTTCAAAAACAGCACAGAAATTAGCAGAATAAAAGAGAATATATGTGAGACAATAAGACTTTATTAATATTAATAGAAACATTGAACATAGAAATGAATATTTTCTTAGCTTTTCATGAGGTTAATTAAAAATCAATCTTAAATATATATTTAACAGTCAAAAAACTTAAAATATAGGTTTCTCTTTATATATTTAAGGGACTTTTTTTTAGAAGGGAGTGATAAATTTTAGTTATAAGCCAAAAGGTTCAATATTAATTTCTACTACTAATAATATTTATTATTATAATAATAATCATCATCTGATTTGCATTTATTAGAAACTAAATACTAAAACAACCACAAATAGCAATTTGTTAAGGCACAAGTCCTTTAGTCAGTTTGACTTTCTTCATTTACTCTTAAACTTCATGAGAAAAGATGCTTAAAAAATTCATTAAATTGTTAATTAATTAAATTCTAAAATTACAAAAATCTGCAAAAGTACATTGTATTTTCATTTTCTTCAAATGGACATTATCAGAAGGCAGAATTTTATATAAAGAAACTTTTATAGATTAAAAATTGAAAGAATGCCAACTACAACCTTAAATGGACAATGTTATATAAATGCAATGGAAAAATTTGTCTCTTTTTTTCAATAATTGAAACTTTAGGTTGTAGATTACATTACTGATATGTGTTCTGTATAAAAAACACAAAAGTAAATGATTTATCTCTATATTTAAAAATAAACCTAAAACATTATAAAATAAATACATGATTATTTTAAAAGTTTTCATGGTGATATCTTGCCTGCTGCCTCCAAAGTAGATAAAAAATGTCTTTAATGATTAAAGGCAAAAGACAGACCAAAGAAGAATTAACATTTTTAACACATTTATAAAATTGATAAAAAAAATTGTGCATTCCTTAGAATCATTTTCTTATAATTTTTCTTTTGTCATTTCCATTCTTTGACAATAGGAAGAAAATTAAATGAAAAACTAAAATGGTGACAATAACTTCTTTGATTAAACTACATTTTAATGTCACTAGAAGGTGGGGGAGAAGCAAAAATAAAAACCAATAAATGAATTTGAAAAGATGTTTAGTTCAGAAATAAAATAAAATTAAAAACAGTTGAAGAATCAAAATGAAGGAATGAATTAATCAAATCAAGGTGGACATTCACAGTGTTTGTTGTAGAATAAATAATACAGATGAATGCAGAGCATCAAATTTATCAATTTATGTTTTGTTTAATTTTTAGTTGAATTATATATCGAATCATTATAAAAGAAAACTTGGGAAATTCTGACACTATACATCTTTCTAGAAATTTTATTCATCAAACTGATTGAAACATTTTGTTCTGTTTGAAGAGCATTTTTCTTGAATCAAACAAAATCTGTTTATGAGATTGTTTTATGTAATATGCAGATTGAAACAATTTCCACATTTTATTCATGAAAATAAAGTAAATATTTTATCTGACTAATGAATGGGGAAACTCTCTTCAAACTTCTTATTTATTAAGTCAAATAGTAAGGTTATTTTATGTTAGTACCAAATCAGGTAAAGTTAAAAGTGAAATTGACTACTTCTGTTTAACTGAAATACTAGATTAAGAAGTGCAATAGTTGCACAAGATGAAGAAGTGTGGTAATTGCACCCCATGAAGAAGTGTAGTAATTGCTCAATATAAGAGAAGTGCAGTAATTGCACTAGATGAAAACAGTAATTGCACAGGATGCACTATAGTAATTTCACTAGATAAGAAGTGCAGTAATTGCACTACTTAAAGAAGTAATTGCATAAGATTAAGAAGTGCAGTAATTGGACTATATGAAAAACAGTAATTTTCAAGATCACAAATAAAAATATTCAAAACTACTCATTGAATGTCAGTATTTATAAATGTATCTTTTAGTTCTAAATTCTCTTAAGAAATAGGTTAAACTGTTGTTATTAAGTAATCTATAATAGTTGTACCTATAATATTTGATAACACAAACAGTTTGTTCAGTTTATTATGTAATAATCAAAAGAAATTGTTTTTATTTCCAGCATTAATTTAACTGAACAATATATTTACCATTTTGTTTCGTTATCTTTTACAATCATTCAGTTAACTTACTTTGTTTTCCAAAAACTTTTATCATTATCAGCAAAGAACTGTGCTAGATAACTTTTGCAGTCTTCTTGAGAAATCAAGTTTTATTAAGAGAATTCTGGAAAGGCTAGAATAAATTGTAATCTCGTGGGGCAATATCTGGTGAATATGGCAGATCTGTGAAAGCATCCAGGCCAAACCACAACAATTTTTGATTGGGTCACCAAATCACTCTAGCCTGATGGAATATTATACCCTTTCTCTCAATTAACTCCAGATGCTTTTCATTGGTTATAGCCTTCAGTTGGTCAAAGTTAATTGATTCGGTCTCCAGAAAGAACTAATAATAGAGAATTTCCTTCCATCCCCTCCATAAATATATAGCATCACGTTCTTTGGTTGAAGCCCAGATTTTGGTATGGCTTGTGGTAGTGTATTTCACTTGTATCAGCATCTCTTGTGTTCCACATTGTTGTAAAGTATCCACTTTCCATCATCTAATGCAATTTTCAAAGCATTCATTATATTAAGTAACAAATCACTCAGTAAACCACACATTAAAGTGAATAATATTTTTAATAATAGATTTTCATCCAATAAACAATGTCTAAACTTATAATCAACGCTCATTCATTGATGTTTATTTCTTTTCTTAATCAAGTGAAGATCATGTTAAATTTTCCAAAAATATTAAATTTTATCATTTGATCAACCTTACCAAATATGAAAATAATGACCTTATTAAATTAATTTTCAAGAAAATATTCAGAGAAATAAATCCTTGGCCTTATGATACATTAGCCTGTAGCAGGATGGGATGAATAATCCATTTTATAATTCCTAGTATTATCTGTTTCACAAAACATATTTTACAGACTGATGTCTGGGTAAATAATGAAACAAGTTGTAATGAAATGGACAACATTGACATCAATTCGACAGAACAATTTAATTTTATATTTGACAAGTAAAAAAAAAAAATAAGTCATGGTTTTTAAACAAATAATCAAAAAATATTTTGATAAAACATGCTTAGAGGAAAGAACTGAGCCACCTTATAGTTGTTATCTAGAAATCTGATCTACCAGACAATCTCAAGCAGAGATTCTTTTGAGCCACTGTAGAGGTGGTATTACTATATGGTGCCAATACCTGGGCATTAATTAAACTCTAGAGTACAAGCTAATGGAACTTACACTTAGATACTGAGAACTATACTTAACATCTCCTGGAGACAACATCCAACTAAATCACAGCTCTAAGATTTCTATAATCTTATGTGAATGCTAAATGCACTTTATAGGACACTGCTGGCAAGCAAGATAAGAACTCACAAGTGATCTACTGTTCTGGATACCTAACCATGGAGCACCAGCAACCACCTACATTAACCAGCTATATTATGACACAGAAAGACCTTCCAACCAGGAGTGTGATTATTGGTGTGATATACTCATAATAATGAATGTCCAAGCTAACTCAACCAAATAAAAAAATCTTCAGACACAATTTTCTGTTGATTCTGAAAGGATAAATTTCTTACAAGCCATGTGTCTTGCTAGAGATGGAAAAGAACATTTTTGCTCATATGGCCAATGTAAAAGAGTGTGAGACTGATAAATCACACTGCTTTTAATTCTAAACAAGAGACAGTTATTCTAAAAACCTAAAAAATAGAGATTTAAAGAATTTTTTTAAGCAATCTATGAAATTTTGAACTTATTCTTGAGCAAGCTCAAGTTTAATTTTTTCATCATCATTGCAGGCTTTGTGCCTGTAGTAAATTTGAGATGTTTTTTTGTTTCCTTTGTTTACTTAAAGTATAATTTATTAGTTGATAGAAAGTAAAAATAATTTGAAATTCAGAAAATGGTGGATTAGAAATAAAAAAAATAGCAAAGGAAATTTACATGTAATATTTTTTATATGCATCCAGACATTTAAAAAAGAAATATTTTTAAGAAAAAGATTATTACTTTAACAATTAGTATTTTCTCATTTTCTTTTGTTGCTGAAGGATAATTCTTAGATGACAAATCAATGTGAGTAAAATGATAGCAAAGTTTAGTAAATGCCATTTATAGAAGCATCTTTTTCTCTGCAATAACAAGTAGCAATTCATTACTGATTTTGATAGAATTCTATCTTCATAAAATACTCTTCAATAGTGAATTAAATCCAAAATGCAAAATCTGACAATATTTTCACAGTAAAAAGTTACACATAATGTTAACAACTTGAAAGCAATTTAATATTTCTGGTTACTTCCTTATCTTTAATGCCATTAAACCTCCCTCTGAAGAATAGGGCCACAGACTCACCACACAATGTGTTGCTGCTGTGGTTGCTGTAATAAATTTTTACAGGTTGTAGTTGTCAGCCTCATGTCTAAACAGTTTTTAATTTTTTAGTTTTTAATCAATTTACTCCAAGCAAGATGATAAAGCCACTAAGATGCAAGGGACTACTAGGAATGAAAGAGAATGAGATGTCTTCAGAAGGAACCAGAAACCTAATCCTAAAGAGGAAAAATGGATAAACCTCTATTCCTGTTCAAAAGACCAGGGAGGAGTGTTCAGAGTTATCTTTTGTCAACCAAGACTAGAGGGCTCAGTCTACCCTACTATTGAACTCTTCTGAGGTGAGAAAAGATGAATTTATACTTTTGTTGAAAGAATTCATGATTAAGAATTGCAGCATCTTTTATTTTTTGGCAACAAAAATACATGTATAAACATGAGTAATATGAACATTTTAAAATTTCTTAAAAATCTGAACTCATGTTTGTTGAAATGATGCAAAAATTTGGTGACAATAATTGTGAGTTCAATCCCTGGGCTAAGCACTATGTGCTTGAACTCAGTAGAAGGAGTGTGAGCAATAACTGAAGAGTACTAAAAATAAGATCTAGATGAGATTTCTCTAGATATCATTAGTGGACAACTACCCCATAGATTAAACAGAAGGTTCTGTTTGGAATCCCCTGTAGATTAGCTAGATTGGCATATACGTGAGGACAGAACAGACAATAGTTCACATGTAAATAGTGTAAAAAAAGTCTTTTATCATAACAATTTATATTTCATTATTCAAGCTCTTCTCTATAAAAAAAATCGGAGAATATTTAAAAAAGACAATTAACAAAATGTTGAGAATAAAATCGTCTATGAAAAATAATTATCTTTGAGCAAGAAAGAAATCAAATATCTTTTTTTTATTACTTTGAATGGTGTATTTAAATGTAGTAGCTGTGGTGAGAACAGAAATTATTAAGAACTGCATTGCCTTATCACTTTTTATGAAATATAATTAAACCACTATAAGTTAGAGATCAGGCAAGTGTTCATGCAATGGTGGCATTTGGGAGTTTACATGCCTGAAGACCCAGAAATCAGTGGGAAAGGTCATGACCACAGTTTTTTTGTTTGGTTTTTTGTAATAAACAAGGTATTTTCATAAATCTCTTGAAAAGGAACAACATAGCAGAATCCAGAATGCAACTGAAATTTGCTGTGATGATGAAAGAAGATATTGAAAGAATCATAGCAAAGGAAACAATAGGAAGATGTTCTGTTTTTGCAGGATAAATGTACCTGAACATAAGGCTTGCAAGATGATGGATGTTTTGAAGAATTTAGGAGTCTGAATGCACTGACCATCCATTCTACACATCAGATCTTGCCCACCTGACAATTTCTTACTTTCAAACCATAAAAAGAGTTTGAAAAGGAGGACATTTTCACATGATTCAGAGCACAAAACAATATTTTAATGAACAAATAGCAAAAATTTTTTATTTCAGAATGTTTAAAGAAATTTGACAAATGATGTGCCAATGATCTGATGTGAATATGCAGAACAGTATGTATGTTTTGTCACTCTAGGCCATTCTTATCTTGGTTAGGCTGAAATCCTTTCAACACACCCACATATATAAGGTCTATTTGGATAGTATCTTGTATTTAACATTAACTTTGAAAATATCCTATCTAAGGCAAATGTGTATTAGTCCACTTGAAAGTTTTCTTTGAACTCAGGGACACAGTTAACCCAGTATTCCTTGAAAAAATCAAAATTGTAGAAAACAAAATCCAGACCATAGCTAGGACTGCCAGAGCTGGGTGATGCAATGCAGAATATTCAAAATGGTTGGATAATTTGAAGACAGTCCATGGAATGCAGAAATTTCATAATTCTATTAATCATCAATTTCCTTTGATTACAGAAGAGTGGGAGAGTGTCTGTTTACACTTGCATAGTAAGGTTACTTCTCATAGGCTAGCAAATTATATCAAGGTCACATGAGGTGGAATATACTCCTGCATAGATGTTTCCCCAAACACTACGATCTTAACCTTTTCAAGGGTCTATCATTATCTCTCCTCATAATCTTCACTTCCTACCACCTCTTCTTTTATTTTTATCACACACCTCATTTATCATTATAAATTTAACAGTAACTTTGAGTGGTTTTTGAGTTTGTATTGGGTGTAAAAAAAGGTTCCATAACCATTTCTTGAGATATTCAAAATAGCTGAATAGGTTTGGACATACATTGTATATCCAGATTTTTTTCTTAGAATATAAGTTTATTACTCAGATTCCAAATAAATTATTCACATGCTAAGTAAAAAAGAAACATGCATTTCTACAATGTTGATTATTTGAAAGGACAACATTTATTTTTAGAATACATAAATGTCATTTTAATGACATTTTTATTATTTCTATGGATAAAATTAAAGTGGAATAACCTGATGTCAAAGTAGTAAAGTATAAATTTTATGATCAGAGCATGAATCTCAATTTAATGCAAGGCATTGATGCTTCTTATAGGAGTGCTATGAAGACAGCTTATCATTAAGTTTTACAATCTATTTCCAACCATTTTAGAGTAAGATCTATTCTTGGTTAAGTTATTTGCTTTCCAAAATTTTCTCCTAGATTAATATTGTTTTTGGATTAAATGAAGGCCAAGTCTTCAAAATGTCCAAACAATAATATTCAGAGCTAAAAGGTCACCACCATAATCAAAGCTATTATAATAATAATTTTATATTCTTTATTCTTGGCATGACTTAGTACAGTTTTATTAAAGTTTATAGCAATATAATTCTAATTATGTTCAAATTTATGAGATGCAGAATTATTTACATTTAGACCAATGTCCTCATCTTTATTGTTATTACTGTTGCACATCCAAAAAACCCAAAAGATATTTTGTTGTACATTGATGGATATAGCCAAGATTAAAGCATTTGTTAAGTTAGTTATTTAGATGCCATAACATAAACAACATATGGACATAGTTTCAGAAAAATAACAAAAACCAACAAATAAGAATTAAGGATTCAATGTTTGGCCAATCAAATGGATGATCAAAAATCTAATATTTTGGTAAAGTCAAGCCTATCTCTACATATATCAGCAGAGGAGAATTAACATTTAAACAGCAATTAATTACAGAGGGAGAAAACAACCACATTGATGAACCAGGTACGACATATTTTCATGGTAAAATTCTACTCACTTCTCCTGGACAAGGAATTTGACACAAGAACTAATGCCCCACCAATAGATAACTGGATTTATTTGTAAGTGTGAACTTTACAAAAAACTATTTACTCTGATAGAGACTCATCTTTTTTCTTTTCCACAGCAGTGTTGCACCTAATAAATAATAGTTGTTATTGTTTGTTCTATAAACCCATGTTTGTATTTATCCATGTCTCTGTAGTCAGAGGTGTTGCTGCCTTAGGGCTGATAAAACAAACTGTATTGACCACACCCTCTACATTATCACAATATTTCAGCTGATCTACCCTCCAGCCTTCCTCAGGTGTCTGTTGATCTATACAACCTTCAGGAAATTTTAAACTGAATTCTTTAATTAATCTATGTAAACATATTATTCTCATTTCATTGTCAATGATATAGTAATTGTGAACTTCATCCCTAGCCTAAATAATACAGACATAGACTCAATGGAAATGGTGAACAATAACTGAGCATTACTAAATAAAAACATGATGAAATATCCCTATACGTGGACAGCAGAACAAGAACAATCTTCCCCTATAGATTAAATAAAGTGTTCAGTTCAAGATTCCCTGATAATAAACCAAATCAAAAGACAATGGGAAAATGCAAACATGGCATGTTAAAAGAACAGTTTTTTCCCATGACACCATCTTTATTGTAACTACATTGACTCTTCAGTAATGTTTATTGTTTTAAAAGTGATGATTAAAACTGTAATAAAACCTAAACATATGAAAGTGAATTTATACATTTTCTTTGTTCTTTATAATTTACAACAAAAATAATGAACTCTATTTATTTATTAGAAAGAATTAGAAATCAAAAACATTACTGAGGAGCAAGAATAATTGAAGAGTAATCAGGAAGACAGCAGATAATGATTGACATTACATTTAAATTTTTGAGGATCATAGTTGGCGGAAATCATGGAGCCAGAAGAGAGTTCCACAAGCAAGAAGTGCAAGAAAAGAAACTGTTAACATAGAACATATGGTTACATTTAGCTAATTCAACTGTAAATTGATGAGACCTTGCTGCCAATCTAGTACTGCACTTAAATTCATAAAGACTAGGTACTATAGCAAAGAGCTCATCCAAAAAATTATCATGAAAGTCACAGGGGAGTAACTTTATGGCAATGGGAAAGTGACTGAAACTGAGCTGCCAGATCTGGACCATTAATATTGCTGATTCTTTAGATTTTATCAAGAATCTCCAAATATATAGCAGGAGCACCAGACTATATGTAGTGGCAATATTCAAAGCATGGATCAACGATAGATTTATAGATGTGTAAGAGTGAAAAATTGTCTTGCATGAAATAGTGAACCAACTTTCTTAGCAGCAGACCTAGCAATTCACTATGGTCTTTCCAATACTTGATAGCCAAGAATGTTTGCCCAAGAAGGTGCACCAAGTCGCTCTCCTAGAGGTTAGCATTAGCCATGCTGATAGAAGGCAGAAAGGGGTCTCTCAGATTATTAATGGAGAGCAGTTTTGTTTTGGAGGCATTAAAATTAACAAGTCATTTTTTACCCCAGTTAATAACAAACTGTTGACTTTCAACATATCTGCCATAAGAGAAACATAGGTGTGCTGTGAAAAATTTTCAAGGTCATTAATTATTTTCAAACAAAATCCCAAATACAATAAGTGTACATATCAAAGTTAAAACCCCTTTAAATTGATTATACAAGGGTTTCATTGTCATAATAAATAAACATATACATAATATATAAAGTGGGCAGAGTGTGCAAAATGAAGTTGTGTGATACATCCATTGATGGTGCAATCTGACAAGGAATTACCGACGAACACCAGTATATATAAAAATCATCCAAAATTGATTTTGTGAATGACTCGACAATTGTGCATGTATCGAAATACAGGTAAAGTAATGAGATCATTTTAATCATCATAATTTAAGCATGCTACGGAAGTTTAACTATATGTTCAAGTGTGCCATGAGATAAAAAGGTTGAACAACATTGGCTTATTGGAAAAGAAGTGGGCTGATGGATTTTATTGCAGGAATTGTATGGAATAGATTTAAATGTATACAGTAATATTGAAGAAGGAACTTTTAATAAAGTTAACCACAAAAATAATTCTTACGCTTGTTATATCAGAGATGTATCTATCTTCCATGTTGCACATTCATCATTTTAAACACTTTCCTTAAGTTATAGATATTCTAAAGCTTTTTTTTTGCTTTATTTCTTGAGTTAACGGTAATAAGCTAGCTTTCTAAAAAGTTTAATCAAAAATTTACCTTTAAAAAACAGTTGACTCTAAGATAAATTTGTCTATTTTTATTTGCACAAAGGGATTTGGAATTTTATAATAAACAGAGAAAACACATTGAAGCTTCTTATGAGCTCTCTTAATATCTTTTTTTTTTTTACCTTTCTCTAGAATAACACTGATGTCCCAATCTAACTTTTAAGCCAACAAATACAAAATTCTTGCCAGTAATCTTCTGCTGAGACAAAAACAGAATCATAGTATTGCCATGTTCAGCAGGTACATAAATGGTAATCAATCAAAGAGAAATTCTCTCTGGGAATAATCTTGAGACCAATCAGTCAAACTGTCAGTCCATGTTAATGTAATGAGCTAATAGTCTGATCCTATGGAAGAGTAAATTGTTGAATGCTTAAAAACAACGTCTTACACAAATATTCATCAATTCACAGCATCCGTGGAAATAACTTTAATGCAAATAGCCCCCTTCATCTAGACAAATGTAATATTAAGCCTAAAAGATACACAGTAAAAGATTAACTTTGGATATTTTCTTATAATAAAACCCCATATTTCTGAAGTTAAAAACAAGGAACAAATTACATCATTGAATATAATGCAACCCTATAGAACTACCATCCCTATGTAATTTCTTTTTTGAAAACTCGTACCATATTATCTGTTAAAATCTCAATGTCATACATATATTTCACTAAAATATTTAATTTTTTACAATATTAAAGAACAGAAATGAATCGAATGTTTAGACATTGCGTGTTTCTTTTAATTTCTGTCTCAAAACTTATTTTTGAATTTTCATGGAAAGGTGTTAACTAGATATACTCAGTAATACATTTTCAGGTGTTAATTAATCTATCATACTTTTTTGTTTGATATGAATTTATTATATTTCTACATATGAAAAAAAAAATATTGTTTTTCATTAGAAGGAAGTGAGAAAAAATACAGCTGACATATCAAATAACTTTTGTAAACAATTGTTATCAATATCTGCCTACTTTGTGTTTTATTATGCTGAGTATATTTACAATCTTGATTTTTCAAAGAAGAGGTTTTGGAAGATGAGTAAAAATTATTGCACATTAAAAAACATTTCTAGAAGTTAGTATAATTTAAAATATAGAATATACTACTATCACAATAAATATTATCCCTAAACCATTGAGCTCATGGCCAGTGCAAGGGTCTCATTCACCCCACCCCAAATCTAAGCACCTCCCAACACACACACACACACATACACCTCTACTACATCTCAATTTTCATAATGTAGTATTCATATAAAATACAAATTTTATTGTAATCTAATTATGTACAATAATAGATCATAGGCAATATAGAAAATATGCAACTACAAAAACTGAAAATAAATACAATGTATCTAAATAACAAGTATAGACATGCCATATTAGATCATTCCATCTTAAATAAATCAACAATGTTTATGGCAATTTTTAACATCAACTTGAGATTTTTCTTGTTAAAAAGTTGAATAACTGAGCACATTCAATATTATGGATAAAAACAGTGAATTTTATATAGTGTTTTTTAAGACTGAGCACAACAAATTCATTGAATTTGAAAAAAAAAAAGACCCCAGAATGACGTCAAAATCTTTGATCTTTGATAGTTGTGTTTCATTTAATTTGTAACATATGTAAATATATTAAATAGAAAAAAAGCAAATGTTAATAAGATATGGAGGGTCACAAAGCACTGCCCAGGGCCCCAATCAGAGACCAACACCAGTCCAGTACTGGCCTTCATCAAGCTTATATATTAGTGTATACATTATTAACATGTTGACTGGAAGAGGTCAATTACTAAATCTGACTTCAAACACCAAACACCAATTTTATGAAAGCCAACTTAGGCAATAAAAACATTTATAAGCTAACTTATAATTTCAATGGAAGTCTTAACATTATTTTCACACTAAAAGTATAACTGAGAATAAACTCTTTGATGGCATGAGATAACTTGTGGTCAGCATCAAAATACAAACTACAAACCACATGTTATCTTGTGGTTAGCAGTCAATGTGTTAAATAAATGTTTATAGTATTTGGTGATGTAAAAGAAGAAATTACTGCACACAATAATCTTATAAGTTGTTTACATACAGTAAGCAAATATCAAATTTTATTAGTCAAAAAAATATAGAAGTACAAGCTTAAGTAAGTTGCTAAAAGAGAATATGCCATTCACCTCTAGTATCTTTTATGTGCAACATAAGAATATGGACAGTCAAGACTTGCCATAACTACTGACCCCTTGTAATTCTGAGCAATATTGGATCTCCTTACTATCTCTCTCAGGTCCTGTTCTGTTATCCATTTATGCAAGCTTGTTAGATAAGTTACTTAATCTTACCCTCAGCCCATCTTACCTTTAATATGTCTTGTAAGTGTCAATTTCTCAAAGCCTTCTTTCCTCATTATGTGTCCTTTGGATATACTGAGAATGTTACAAGTGAAAATAATTGTCGAAAGCTTTAAGCAAAATTAATAAAATGTTAAAATTATTTTGGGGAATTTGAGATATATTTTTAAAATATCAGGGATAGATTGTTTAGGCTGATTATGTAAATGTATGTTTTTTGGAATGGACATAGATTTAAGAAGCACTTGAATATATTTTATTACCTTTTTGCTATCTGCAACAGTTTTTTTCATGAATGTGTTTTATACCTATTCTCATTATAATGATACAAAACAAAGAATTATATTTGAATGCATAATTTAATGTAGGTTTTATCTGGTCAAACGATTGAAAAAATTAAGAAAATAGATGTCTTCCTATAAAAGTGACTCTTGTATGTTTATCAGTTAAATTTGGAATTGAAAAAGAGAAACGTTAAGAAAATAAAGATGCCTTTTCTCATTATTTACAAATTAATTTATATGAGATATCTATATTATATGAGTAAGCACAGACTAAAAATAACTTACATTATTTTGTCCACAATACAGATGATAATTCTTTATTAGCTGCACTAAATAAAAAATGTCATATTCTTTGGTTTCGTGAGTATTCTTTGGATGGTAATGCATTTCTTTTGGAGAGGAATTCAAGATACAAATGATATCCTAAAACATTTAAAAGATATGACTTTGTAGATAATTTTAGGCTTTTGTAAACAGTGATAAATCAACACATTTGAAGATCATAAAATATGACTGACTTGGTCTGTGTTCCCATGGGAGTCACTAGGTACATTGTTCAAATTATGCTATCTGTGAAGACAGTGGTGGACTGGGTCTAAAAAATATTGGTTGCCAGGAGACAAAAGGGGCCCTTCCACAACTACAATGGTATCATTTAATTTTAATAACGGATAAATAACATTTTTAAAAATACAAATGCTGGAACAATTAAAATTTTTGTGGAAAAACAATGTCTTAATAATGCCAGTGTACATATACTGGCAATAGATACAAAATGTAAACACAGAATGTTATAATTTAATTTTTTATTTACATTTTTGTAATTTAAAAAAATAAAATTTTTAAATTTTAAATAAAATTACAGTTGATATTTTTAAATAGTTTATTGCACAATTTATATATTAACAGATAGTTCAAAAACCTTATGGAGCATTCATGCAATTAACTATATTGGCATTTATGCCCACCAGATGATTGTGCGAATCTACCAATAATTTCTTTAGCATTCAATTCATCTAACAATTTATTTTCAATGTATAGTAAACAACATGTATGATTCCAAATTCTCCTCAGTGAGTGAATTGCTTAACCTTGTCTTTATGATATTTAGCTTTGAAAATGTTCTCTCACGTTGGACTTGAATAACTGTTCATGTGCAGGTGAATTTATAAAGTCCTTATTCATTTTTATTACTAAAACTCTATTGTTTCTTTATTGCATTTTTATTTGATAAAGGAGCCCACTGGCCTGTCCAGTACACCACTGTGTGAATATTTATCTCAAACACTTGAAAATATTGTGAAAATGTCAAAATTGTATTTTTGAAAGTAACTGTTCTGTAAAAATAAACACTGCTTGTATATATTTGATTTATTTCAATAAGTATTTGTAAATGTTATTTTACAAGTAAATAAAACGCAGAGCTAATACTTGAAATTGAAAAAGGATATTGAGTAAAAGCATATCCCAAAATGTAATTACAGAGGTCATAAAATAAAAAAAAAATTGTTCTTTGCATAGTAATTGATATTTGGATAATTCTGTCTTGAGAAACATCAAATATACCCCTCCGATACAATATAAAATAAACTACCATAAAATTAATAAAAAAATCAAAAAAAATCCTTATTGCTAATTAAATGAGCAATTTGCTTCATACATTATATGATAGCGATATGAATCATGTAATTTGCAAGTATTCATCATTTACCAAATAAAAGATATATTTCAAGTAAAAAAATTAAAACCAAAGCATGTGCCACTAAAAGTTTATTGGAAAAGTTTTTAAATCAATGTATCTTATACATCCATATATTTTATTTTCTGCAAAGGGAATGTATGTATATATATATATATATATATATATATATATATATATAATGCATTTAAATGGTGGCAAGTAAACTTAATGAGATGTACAATATACACCAGGTATTTGAGAACACATCTTTTAACCAGTCATAAATGGAAGACGACTTACTGTAATGTTATATGGTATGCACCAAATGTTTTAACATACTTATTTCTCTTTCATATTTAAAGTTAACATGACAGATTCAAATCTACAAGGGAAATAAAAAGGCATGGTGCCATGTTTTTTTAGTTGCCCATCTCTAGCAGACAGCCATGTGTCTAGGGAAATAGCAACCTTTTTTTCAACTGACCAAAGGAACTAGATGAATTGCATGAACCCCACAGAAGTACTCATAAGATGCACACTAAATTCATGCTGTTTGTATTGATTGCTGCAATACCCATCTTCTTCCTGCATGACCTCTAGGTCAATACACTTTTCACAATCACATCACCCTCCCAGCTTTCTTGATTTGAATGTGACCTTCTAGCTTTCTGATTTGAATACTGTTATGGTCCGGTTCCTTGTACCACAGTGATAGTCCAAGGTAGAACCAATAAAGAAGAACTCAACCACAGGTATGGAATAACACAGATTTATTACAAACAGGAATATATACAGAGAAGTAGAAGTGTTAGTATATACAATCAGGTTTAGTAGAGAGAACAATGTAGTCTCGATCAGTATCACTATTCCAATGTCTTGCAGTAATTGTCTGAATGTGACTCTGTTTCAGACTGCCTCTGACTCGACTCTTGACTCGACTTGAACTACTGACGATATTCAGTTACCCCCCCCCCACGAGGGCGTCATGTGGTACAAGGTCTTTTTAACGTGGGCTCTCCAAGCCCATGGGCTTGACCAAAGATATGCCCATTGAACCCGTATAAACGGGTTCAGGGCCGGTTTACCTCCCTGAAAGAGAATCCGCCCTTCAGCGTAGCCTCTTTCGGGTTCCTCCCCACCTGAAGGCAGAGAGTTCAACCGATCTATCATTCAAGACTTGAGCGACTGACTCTTTGCCTACTCCTGAGGTGCAGTATTTATTAAGTATGGAATAGTCCATTATTATTATTATGGGTAAGATCCCATAACAAATACTTTTGACTAATATGAGAGTTGCACTAAAAGTAATGCCTCCTATTTTATTATTTTGACACACAGAGGAAGATATTGGTAGTATAACAGTAGAAGTTGAACTTTCCCACCAATAACCCATATTTTTTTGTTTACCATGGTAAAATGGTATCAAACTTGAGTTGAAACTGGATTGAAGCAGAGGAGTATCATTGAATTCCTCCATACAGCACAAAACTGCATAGTTTGACAATCATTGGTTTCTGTAAACATTCAATGAATGTAAGCACAGTTAAGTAGTAAATAAACCCTTTTAACAGTAGAAAGCCAGGTATTGTGTGGCTGCCAAACCATACAATAATGAATGTCTCAAAACTGTATAGCCAGGAAAAATAATATTTGTGTATCTGAGAACTTTGCTCAATTCAACTGTCTTATTGCACTCACTTCATCTGTTGTAGTTTCTGTGAATATGGATACATTGTATTACTTTTGAATGACCCTCTTCTGTTGAGGGTGTGGTCAAGAGAGTGAATAACCAACAACCTCACAATACTAAGAACACATTGAAAGCTGACATCATGAATATAATTGCTAATATGGAGAAAAGCCACCTGATCCCAGCGTGTAATTCCTTTGTGACCACATCAAGGCCTTTTTTAAGGCTGAAGTCGGTTTTAATGGATAAACATTTTATGTTTTACTCAATTGAACATGTATACAATTTAAAAAAAAACACACTGATATTTTTGTAATTGAACATCTTTATTTTTCTCTATAATTTGTTTCAATTACCTGAAACATCTTGTATAATTAAAATATTAAACACATATGTATACAATTAAATTTAGTTAGAACACAAAAGATTAAAACAACTTTGTATCAAAATCTGTTATTATAATGATCAAAGTGTAGTGCCAGTATTTTTGCTTAACTATTTATATATACACTCATCTACATACAAATTGCATAAAATATATATATATATATATATATATATATATATATGAATGAAAAGACAATTAGAAAACTATACTTTTAGATGATGTGTTTGTCAAGGCAAAGAAACTTCATTTTTCTTTGTTCTCTTTTGAGTAAACTAGATGACGTATTGGACATTTCAGTTAACTAATTTCTTATTGATTGTCTTTAAATTTTAAAATTTCCTTTCAAAGATGCTATATGACATAATCTAGGATCTATCACCTAAATCTTTTCAATTAGTGTTATGGTAATTTACCCATGCATGCATAGACTCTCCCAGCTATAAATAGGAGCAGGTACTGCCTTTTGGAGAGGGAAGTTTCCAGCAGTCAGCTCTAAGGGGTCAGACCAAACATTCTTGCTGTAACACTCTTGTTTGTATATGTTTGTATTACTGTTTCTGTTAATATGTTTGTTTAACTCAATTCCTCTCTTTGTGTTTTAATTTCTGGCCATAACAACACCACAACAATTAGCATACTGAATATTTATGAGGGTTCTTAAATTTTGAAGTTTAGTAACTGTCAAATATATACTTGTTTCAAAATAAAGCCATCACATTTGCCTTGATAAAGTCTGAGTGACAAAATGTGTCAGCTAAAGTAAGTATAGTTTTACAATTGTCTTTTCATTCATTTTGTCTCTTCTACAGATATACTCCATCATGTACATATATATATATATATATATATATATATATATATATATATATAAGTGCATGATGTGAGGTGAGGTGAAAGGTGAAGAGGAGGAGTGGAAAATCAAGTTTATTGGAAATGTATCAGTAGGGGATTAAGTAAAATATACATATGTTCTTTATATCCCACTTCAAATGAACTCAAAAGGAACTTTTTTGTATATATATATCATAATTTCCAATTAATGGTTCAAAAGTTGTTTTTTTTAAACGTATATATATTTCATTCAACCCCCCACCAATACATTTCCAATGCACTTGATTTCACCTCCTCCTCCTTCTCAGCTTCTACCACACATCATGTCGTGTGCCTATTCAATCACCTTTTTATTTTAAATATAATGTTGATAATTTTTTTATTTTAAAAAATAAAGCATTAGGAAATCAATTAACCAAAATCGCCTGAAGAGACTGAAAAGTTTGAAACCAAGATACACAGAATCAGTTGATTTCCTAATTTTTGATACTTAAAAGCTCTACATGTTAAATTTTTATCTTTTTTAATACTACTGTTCCCTCGTCTAATTCAACTCTATTAACTTATATATATATATATATATATATACACCTGTGAAAATAAGTTTAAGACTGATGAACATAAGCAAGCTATTGGAAGCTTTACTTTTTGGATACTGGACAATATAAGGATAAGCAAAGATTGGCAGCCCCAAGAAAAACACAAGTGCAACTAGATAGATGAATTCATAGGCTTTCCAAAGCTCATTGAATTCTAATGGTCATGGATATTTGCAGCCAATTATCTGGTAAAAATGGCATTAGTTTTATGCTGCAAACTGTCCACAACCATCTAAGAGAATTTGGATTATTCAGGTGCTTTGTTAGAAAAAAGCCAATTATTTTGGAGAAGAATCAACTCAAGCGGCTGAATTTTGCGAAAGGTCACATTCAATGGACGGCCAATGACTGGTGTAGAGTGACAAGTCATACTTTTGCATCTTTGGATCAAATGGAAAAACCTTTGTCAGACACTGCCTAACTGAGGAATTCCATCTTAAATGTGTCAAAAAGACAGTGCAAATGAGAGGCAGGGATGTAATGGTGTGGGATGTATTCAATAGCTTTGATATTGGACCAATTGTTAAAGTTGATGGAAAACTCAACAATGTAGGCTATATGCAACTAGTTAAAGAACATGTTCTGCCATATTTGACTGACCAAATGCCATCTGGAGCTATTTATCAACAAGATAATAGCCCCATTCACAAAGCCAAAAAAGTAATGCAATTTTTTGATCATCATATGGGTGTCATTAAGTAGCCTCCACAGAGTCCATATCTTAATCCAATTGAAAATTTATGGAATTATATTTCTAAAAGTGTTCACACTAAAAAACCGACAAATTTAGACCAATTTTATGATTATATTAAGCAAATATGGCAGATCATTCGAAATGATTTTTGTTCTCCCTTATCAAGCTCAATGCCTAGGCAATGTGAAGCTGTAATTAAAAATAAAGGTTACAGCACTAAATATTGATAAATATTTTGGGGGTTTTTTTTGCTCATTTATCTATAACTTTTTGCTTAAAATATAATGATACCCATGGTGTCTTAAGCTTATTTTGCTGGCAAATTGGGATAATTTAAATTAATCCCGCATTAAAATTTTTCAAGTTTTAGAAAAATATAAAATTTTTACATCATTTGAAAGAGAAATAAATTCTGCATAAAGCATACAGAATAAAATTAATTTATATTGTTTTATTAGAAATATATTCTGAAATGAATAAAACTTTAATCATCAGTCTTAAGCTTATTTTCACCAGTGTGTGTGTGTGTGTGTGTGTGTATCAGAATAAACTAAGGGTTGAAGAGAAAGAATAAAAACAAACCAGCAAAAGCCAAAAAAAAAAAAAAATTCCTACCTTAATAAAATGAACAGTGCTCAATGCCTATACAATTAAGAAACCCAAAATGACAGCTGTAGTCATAACGACAAGTAGGAATCCATCTTGAGAAACCAAACTATAACTGTTACTCTGAGTTACACACCAACTGAGATCATCAGACAATTATGATTACAAATTGCTACACAAAATCTTTATGCACACATACAGACACCCATATAAATGTAATAAAAAATTTCATATCCTTTATTGACTTGGCTGTCAGTTCAACACATACAAATTCTTCAATCAAAATTAATAAAATTTCAGAACTATTTTTTTTTTGAGGTTGTGCAGTATATTTAAAAATAACTTTGGAACAGATATTTTAGTCTGTCCATGTAAATATATGATTTTGTAAAGATATATTTACTCTCAAGGTCAAATTTTCTCTTTATTGAATTTTTTCAATGAAACCGTTAGCAATTTTATTACATTTATAATGCTTTTATATTCATCGTTTAGCATTGATATTTTTATCTGCCTTAAAGCACAGAAATTAAATAAAGAAATAAAATCTTTGTGATCACAAAAATATTGAACGGGTGTTCAGTATGAAAAAGTGAAATAAGCACAAAAGTGGCATTAAATTTCTCATTCATAAAATCATTTAAAATACATTAAAGAATTGTAGAAATGTTTTTGAGAAAGAAAATGGTCTTTTAAGTAGTGGCAAATTCTATGAACTGTTTCTTTTGTTAGAATTGATTTTTCTCTCAATAAATGAATATGTAACTCAAGATACTTAATAAAAAAGAGGCTTGAATATAAAATTTTACGATCATCCATCTTATATACAAGAGGCTGATACTTGAAATGATCATAATAAAGAGTATATCAATGATTTGTGTACATTTTCTTCAAGACATAATTCAGGTAAAAGTAGTCTTCAGGTAAAGATGCTGCCTTAACCTCAAGAAATGTTAAAAAAAAAAACAATCAGAGGTAACAATAGCACAGAGTAATGCACTAGAATTGAATGTTTCATATGAAACATTCCAATCTAACTTGAGTAGTTTCTAATTTTAAACATTTTTTTTTGTCTAAATTGGTTCTTGTCTCTAATGACAATATTTAATCACTTGTCCAAGTTGAAAAATTACAACAGAAGTTGTGCATATTTGAAAAAAAAATGAAACCTAAAAAAACACAACAATACAAATGGCAAAGAATGATTTATAAATATAAGGAGAGGAAAATAAAAAAAATAAAAAAAGTGTGCAAAGAGGGAGATGTAACGCCTGTGTTGAATACTGATATAATATTTTGCTAGAAGATCTGTAGATATAGTTGTGACTCAATTCCCTTTCTAACAAGTCTTTCTCCATATATAAATGATCTTGTATTGTTTTACATCAAGGCAAACACATGTGTATTGTTCTCTAACATGATAAATGCAAGAGAAAGTTTATTCCCTTAAGCAGCTCTTCATATTCAACAAGTATAAAAATATTTCTCAAATATCACACCAACCAATTCTTATATATACATATTTTATTTTTCTCTCTAGGTTTGCCATCTCTTATAAGACATGTTATAAGTTTGTATATTGTACTGACAAATAAATATTTTCCCCTGTTTTCTTTGTCTAATATCTAACTATATTTCACTAAACAGAAATTCATTTTTTCAGAAAAAAATAATCAGTTGATTAAAAAATATGTTAACTATCATATATACTCTGTTAGATTTTATTATGCAAGTTAATATTTTAACAATAAAACAGATACTCAAAACCATTATTGTTGAAATATATTCATATTTATGTGAGCAAAATATTGTGTAAGTTTCAGCTTCTATCTAAAATTAAAAATATTGATAATAACTTGTTTGGGGACTGCCAAACAAACTAAATACAGCATAAGTTCTTATAATAAATAAATATAAAAGTGTTACACTTTCCATCCTCTTTTAAAACACTTCCCAGATAATGTACTTGATTTTGGTATCTCCAATTTGTAATTTACATATTGGGCTGTTCCTTTGCCTGACAACCATGGATTGTCTTCTTACAATAGACGCTTAGTCCTTTCTTCTTGCTTTCCTTCACTACCTTCTGTAGGAGATCTTGTAGTTTCCTTTCTATGTATGCTATCAACACTGTTTCATCTGCATATCTTATGTTGTTAAGATTGTGGCTGCCAGTGATGAGTCCTGGCAGGACTTCTAATTCTCTCAGGATTGCTTCATTGTATAAGTTCAGTGAGAAGCCACATAATTGTCTTAAACCAATTTCTATTTTTGTATATTTACTGAATTCATTTTCTGTATGTATGTAGGTGATTTGCTCCCAGTATAGTTTCTGGATTATTCTAATATCTTTGCCAAATATGTCAAAGTTACCTAGCAGTTCCAACAGTTGCTTGTGATGTACTTTATCAAACACTTTTACATATTCTATAAAACAGGTAAATCATTAGTTTATCTATTAACTCATTAACACCTGTAGGTTCTGTGATATTTTATTTATTAACATGTTAACACAAGTTTTTTGATATTATATAAACTTCTATAACCACTGATATGCATCCCATCTTGAATTGCATTAAAATCACAGACCTTCAAATAAGGTCATTGGCAGAATAGCCAGATTGTAATCTTGCTCAACAGCAAGAGTGCCCCTTATATCAAATAAAAATGCAATAAATAAATAAATGCAGATAATTGTTTTAGTAATAAAAAGAAATAAGAACTTTATAAAGTCATCAACATACAAACAGTTACTCAAGTCCAATGTGAGAGAACATTTTCAAAGATAAATATCATAAAAACAAGGTTAAGCACTCACTGAAGAGAATTTGGAATCATACATGTTGCTATCCCTTAAGAAAGAATTGTTACATGAATTGGATGCAGAAGCAATTATTGGCAGATTTGTAGTCATCTAATGAACACAAACGATTACTCTTAATATAAAGAACTGTATCCAATGCTATATTCGATTTTTGAACTGTTAATAAATTGTGCGGTTAACTATAAAAATACCAACTGTAATTTTATTTATCTTAAAAATAAATAAAAAATTAAAATTATAACATTCTGTATTTACATTTGGTATCTACTGCTAGTAATGTGTACAGTATATGTAAACTAAAATTAATAAGAAATACACATTTTTCCACCAAAAATTTTAAGTGCCCACTTTTTCCATAGGTATTTTTTGAAAATGTTATTTATTCTTTATAAAAATTAAATGATAACATTGTAGTTGTAGTTGAGCTCCCTTAGTCTATTGGCAAACATCATTTTTAGACCCAGTCTGCTACTAAATAAGATATAAATAAATGAAGCACAGTGTACTTGTGCCTGTCTATTTTTCAATCTTGATGAATTATAAACAACCTGATGTAACAGATAGTAACTATTGTAGTTACATATGATTAAAAATTAAATAAGTAACTCATTTAAATTTAAATATTAGAGTGAAAGGTTTAAAAATTAATCCTTTATTAAAGGTCTAACATTAATTTTGCTTTTCATTGAAATTACAATTGATATTGTCTAATAAAACCATAATTAATTTTATTTTTCTAGCACAAATACTGTGATATATTCAAAATATTACATACTTTGAGTTTACCTAATGTCTTTTAAGAGGGACTTTATCTGTTATGAAGGGATCATAAAGAATGGTGATTTTAAAAGAAAAGAAAAATTAAGTGCAAAATAAATGTAAACAAACTATGAAGATCAGTTTTATATATGAAAAAAGACTATACCAAATTAAGGTGTCGAATAAAAATAAAATAATTTTATGATTTCTAAATTCTTATAACTTTTTGTGAACATAGGATGCTAAAGTAAAAAGGCTGAAGGCTCCAAAAGCCCTCTGCAGTAGCTAGCCTAAAGTCAGCCGGAAGGTCGGCTTCTAGGCTAGTTGTAAATATTTTTAACCAGAATAAGTTGAAATTCACACTATTTATTTATAATATATACCTTGAAATTTTATCTGTACCAGTTGGTTAATACCAATTTTATTGTGAAAACCTTGACTTGAATAATGAAATTTAACTAACATATGTTCCAAACCTATCAGCATGCAAGGGACTTGAAGGGTGGCCTCCACAAAAATCATTTGTTAAAAAATGATATGAATTAATTTTAGTGTGCAAATTCTTACTCCCCCACCCAACTTAAAGGCCACCCCACCCCACACCACACTCAAAACACTCTACTGATAAGACTGGTATGTTCTGCCACTGATTTGTTTAAACATGTGGCCCTAGTCATTGTTACATGGCAGTTACATTTTTTTTAAACAAATATAAGAGCTGACTACTTGGCTGTTTTATATTTAAAGAGAGAGGATAAAAGAAAAGAATTTTTTTTCTTGCCATTGTCTCTGAGAACACACAGGTTTTAAAGATGCAAGAACAATAACAATAAAAAAAACTTTATTTGTATAATTTAGAATTAAATCTAATTGCTAAAATGAAAAGTAAAATGAAATAGAGACAGTTACCTAATGTATACTTTCTCTCAACATCTCATTGACAGTGGCTATGAAAAGAGCTAGAGTTAATGCATGGGTATGTGCACACACACACACACACACACACATATATATATATATATATATATATATATATATATTTAAGCAGTTCACCCCAAGCAAGATGGGAGTGCCACTAGAGGTTACAGAGGATTGAGAACAAGAGTAAAGTGGCTTGTTTGAGGAAAGCATACAGAGAAGAACAGGGTGTCAGATGTCGATTGACATTACACTTGAATATTTGAAGATTATAGTCATCTGGGAAGTAAGTAAGGGGAAGGAAGTTCCACAGACAGGAAGTGTCACAGAAGAAGCTGTTTGAGTAGAAGTGACAGTTATATTTAACTGCTCAGTGAAAGGGTGAGACCGAGATGCCAGCCTGGCAGCTCACTTAAATTCATGCAGTCTGAGAACCAGTGAAAGTAGCTTGTTGGAACTGTTGCCATGGAAATACTTTAGAAGAGACAGAGAGAAGTCATGGTATGTTTGTGGGATAGCAATTGTAGACTAGATGCCAGATCAGGATCTATCATTTTGCACATTCATCTCTGGATTTTATCAAGGACCTCGAGATGTACAGCAGGAGTACCAGACCATATATGACAGCAATATTCCATGCAAGGATGGATGGTTGATTTATAGATTTGAAGGATGGACTCAGACGAAAAAAAACTTTCTGACATGACACAGAGAACCAACTTTCCTTCTGTTAGATGAAGCTATTGATTAAATGTATTTATTCCACCTCATGATCCAGACACATTCCAGAGCTGTGTATACCTGACTTTTGATTGTGTTTATTGGCTGTGACTGTAGGGTAATTTCTGTCTGAAACATGTTACATATATATTCAATGGGGTTTAAATCTGGTGAATGTAGAGGCTAATGGAGTCCTTAGAAGTCATTCACTTATTTTTGAAACCAGTTTTCTGTCAGTCACTCACACACAATGTTGTGCTGAAACAAATCATCACCAGCAAGAAACATGATAAGCATAAAGGTGTGCAAATTGTTTGCAAGAAGATCTGTGGATATTACATCAACAGAATAAACCAGGCACTATTACAGAGGTATCACCATCTTTCACAATATTCTGCCTACAGGCAAGATCCATAGCCTTTTCCATACTGGAAACCTGACTCATCTGTCTAGGTGATGCAGTATCAGTCTTCCGCAGACTAATTGTGATGCTCTTTGGCCCAGGTGAGATGCTATAACCTTTATTGGTTTATTAACCCCATGGAATGTGGCATATATATTTGATATAATGTTATCCTTTGTTTTGTGGTTATCAGGCATCAGTGGTCCAATCTGTGTGTTTCTGCAGTTTTCATGTGCCACTAATGTCAGATCAAATTTTGCATACTCCTGGTATACCCTTGCTACCCACCCACAAGATCAGTTGCCACCTCAAATAACACACCATCTTTCTGTCCCCAACAATCATTCCATGATAAGTATTAGATCCTGTCTGCATTCCCATGGCTGCTCAACCATCCTGGGTAAGATGATAAACTACATCTGCGTCCTGGGTAAGACGATAAACTGCATCCAACAGCAGGGCCTCTGCTCAGGAGGTTTTGAGGAGCACCTTTTAATTGCTGGTGTTCCCATGTCCACCTTGACCCGGGGTGGTAGCACCTGTTAGGGTCCCAGCTATGGACAAATAGATAACCTCGAAACTGAGGTAAAAAGCCTTATGAAAGTGTAAAAATAGGTTTTAATACCAGAAATACTTTGTAAAAGAATTATTACCAGAAATAAATTTTTCAAGGAAAAAAAACTATTACCAGCAATATATTTTTGAAAAAAAATATTACCAGCAATACATTTTTTAAAATAATATTACTAGCTATACATTTTTGAGGAAAAAATATTACCAGAAATAGATTTTTGACAAAACAAAATATTACCAGGAAAAAAAGTTGTCAGCATTAAATAACCCATTGGTGTTGATATGTCGTAAAACAAAACAAACCAAACCAAACATGGCTACTCGAACTACACTGTCATAGCTACAGCATCTTTTTCACCTGTTACATCGCATATACTTGGATGGATCCATTACTAAAAATGGGAAGAGGCAAAACTAACCAGTGTCTTGCAGTCATTAAACTTTTTGTCATTTCATTTTATAAATGTGGGATAGGTTTATACTTCACAATAAGATTATGGAACATTTTTTTAAAAATTTTCCTTTCTTTTTCAAATTTTTAATGATATCTGTTAAGCTTCTAGGATGCACAAGATAAGAGTTGTCATTTAAAATAAACTTGCATAGGAATTCTCTTGTGATCTTGAAATTTTCAAAGATGGAATGTTTCACCTCCCCATAGAGAA
Organism: Acanthosepion pharaonis; assembly: GCA_903632075.3. Taxonomy (NCBI): domain Eukaryota; kingdom Metazoa; phylum Mollusca; class Cephalopoda; order Sepiida; family Sepiidae; genus Acanthosepion; species Acanthosepion pharaonis. The sequence goes on from CAHIKZ030000224.1 coordinate 5,729,347, forward strand.
GAACATGACTAAAGACTGTGTGTACACCATCCCCTATGCTGCTCTTGTAAGAAATATAAAGGAGAAACAGGCCACCCCTTTAAGATAAGACTGAAAGAACATCATGAAGTTGTAACATGAGGGGTAATAGAAAAATAAAGCCGAGCTGACTGCATATATAGGGAAAAGGGAGATCACCACCATCTGTGGGATGAGGTTGAAATAATAGAAAGAGAATATCACTGGAAAATATGAAAACTTAAGGAATCAGCACATATGCTAGGACACAAAAATCTCCTAAGCTGGCCAAGTATAGAAAGGAATATAATTTGGGAATCAGTAATACAGAATACTAGTCAACAATTAACATCATTTGTTGCATATTTTCATATTATTTTATGCAATTTTAACATTAATTCATGACACTTTTGTAAATAATTGTTTTCATTATGCCACTTTTTCATATAAAGATCTATTTGTCGTCCACCGCTATTAGGTGAACCAGTTTATTGCAATCCCAGTGTACTGCAGGTGGGTGATGGACCTCAAGATTTTGCTCTCGTACCCTCAATATCACTCACTTTTTTAGAAATTCCACCCTATTTTATTAATTACACCCCTTTTTCACACGTTTTACCTTAATTTTGATGATCAGACAGTCCAAATTTTGTGAAATTTTAACACCTAAGTTGTTTCTCACCTAATCCAATTGTATTGATAATAATTACACATGGTTACTTTATATTTCTATTTCATGCATGATCAAAGAGTTCCTAAAATATTGGCCTAACTAACAGGAATTCAATCACTGCAATCAGATACCATGCATAGGGTATAGACAGGAGTACTTTTCTCTGGTTGATCTGTGATTTAAATACATCAATATTGCCTTTTTTTATCTGCTTGTAACACACACGCCATCAATCTGCCACTGGGTGGCATGCCACAAGTGTTTACCATTGTTGGCCCACTGTTGGACTACCGGCATGTTCGTCTTGGCAATTTTACCACTTGTGAACCACTAGTGGCCAATGTTGACCTGCCAGTGGCTGCCACCAGAGGATCGCTGATGTTGCCATCAGTGGTCCACAAAGGAGCCACTAGCGTCTTGTGTGTAGGACAATTTATTTTAAAGTAAAATTTATGAAGCATGTTATTTCTTATAACAATTTGTGGTTCAAAAAATTTCTCTGAGGATCAGATCTTGTCCTTCTCTTAAATCTCATTCCTTTCTCACAACCATTCTTGTATGAAATGAACAAGAAAAAGATCCCAACTTCTATTTTCAGAGGAGCTTTGTAGCTTTTCTTCCTTTCTATAATGCTCTCTTCTTACAATATCTTTCTATAAAAGAAATCGCCACTTCTTTCCCCCACCCCACTATAAGGTAAGTGACATTCTATTCTCTTTTCTTCCTTGATTTAAACTACAGGCTCCCATGATCCTAAAAGAAAAAGATAATTTCACATAATATAGTCACGTGGCCAAGTTAGTACTTTATACTCTTTCTGCAGTCTTTGCATTGGTGCCTTTTCATTTCTATCTCTTCTATGTTCAGCATTTACATCCTCATCATCTACATTGACCCCACACCTTAAATCCAAAAATATGCTGCAGTATGTCATCAATGGTCAGATTGTTAAGTGATTGCACTCCAGTCACCACCCCTCTTCCCCATTGCATCATGTACTGTGTATTTGGTGACTTTACCCAAACCTCTTCCTGTATTTGGATTCTGGCCAGCACTTCCTCATCAATATTCAGGGATATATCTTTCAGGTGCCTCCACTCATAAGTGAAAATTGACTTTTGTAGTACTGTCTCCTTTCTCTGTCCCACTTTAGGTGCCATGTTTTAAAACATTGCTTCTTCAAGTGATATCCCTCCTCTCTCAGCTATTGATTTTATGGTCCGATGATGTTGCTCCATTATTCCATTTACCCCCAGCCTGTACACTGCTCTATAGTACCTTCTTATTTTCCAATTTTTGCTTGGAGGAGTTCCAAGCTGAAAACCATGCCATTGTATATTAACTCCTCTACTACTCGACCTCATCCAAGAATCACTTGCTCCAGTTCTGCAACCACAGCTACCATTTCTGCATGCAATTCCCTCTATATCAACAGTCACCTAGATCCACAGTCAATCATTGACAAGTACAGACCCCCATGATAATGTGTTATATCAACAACTAAACTCATCCAATTGTTTCTCATTCCAATATCACCAGGATTATGCATATTTGGGGCAGGGTCAATCACTTGACATCTAATGCAGTTCCTGACCACCCTCTGAACTTTCTTCCTTTTTACAAGCAGGTTGGCTTCTTGCACTAAATATAGTGTCTTGTCCACTCTCATAGGATGCATAATGTGCAACTCTTTTAGTTTTCTGGTCACTAGACAGCATACTGGAGCCTCTTCCTCCTCATTGAGTCAATGCATTTGCCTTATTTCTTTCCAAAGGCACAAACACTGCTTTCATTCATCATGTAAATTTGAATATCAACTCTCCCAGATTTCCTAATCTATGCTTCACTATCATTTCCCCACAGCACCTTTTGTCCATATTGTCCTGCTCTTCTTTACAGTAGAGTTCACTCAACTTAGAACTGTGGCTGAATCAGTCTTTATTTCCACATCTCTTAACACCTATTTTAAATCCAAATTAACACCTTTTAGCATAGCAACTAATTCAGTCACATTGATGTGGTTATAGTCATCCTTTTTTCTCAGCTATGCTGTATCTTTCTATCACCAAACCACCAATCTCTATAACTATGCCTGTAGCAATACTGCTAGCATCACACTACACTATTCCCATTTTCATTTTAGAGATATGCCAAGTCCTGGTCACAGGGTCCCCTTGCTTTACCTCAGCTAAGACCTCCTGCATCACAGCAACAGTTTCATCATCATCTTTACATTTCCAGTCTATCCTGATGCTCTTCTTTTCGCATAGCTGCATGCCAGTCACAGCCATCCAGCAACAGGATAGTGCCCCAACAGCTTTCCACAGACCAATAACAATTCCTACCTACTCATCTCTTCTGTCACCTGTGGGACCTCATTGCCCTTTCCAAACACCAGTTCGCCCACTTTTCCTTTCTTCAGCTTAAGGCCCAGTGCTGCCTCTCCTAAGGGTTCTGGTGGCTTTGCTGTCAATCCAAATTCCTTAAGATGATCCAGCACTTCCTCCATCAATGCCTTTGTTACGTCTGTCATGATGTCATCAATGTATGAATCAGTGGCTTTTTTTGTCTTTTGTCTTCATAAGCACAGTTCTTAGAACCACTGCCATAATTTTCAGTGCAGCATTGAGTCTGAACTCCAACCAAGTCAAGCAGTAAGCTTTCCTCTTATAGCTCACCAGCTGGTACTGCAATAATTTCTCTGCAATGTGTAACTGCAGGTAGGCCGACTTAATCATCATCGTTCCTCCCGTCAACTGCCTCTACTTTCTCATCTTTTCATCGCACACGTCAATTATGCTGCTTCCAGTGCATAACAGTTCAACTCCCAAAAGTCTAAAACTGGCCTGACTTTTCCTTTTGTGGCTTGGACCACTATCATCAATGGTAACACTCCTTTTACTTCACTCTTCCGCAAGAAGAGAATACCCTCAGTAATCCATATTTCCATCTCCTTCTCAAATTCTACTTTTTTTTCTTCTTTCAAGGAATTCTTTTAGTACTCCACCTTGTTTTCTTTAATACTGGAGACTCTCCTATCCAATTCCATTTCACAGTTCATTTCTTTCCATCGAACTCTGCTGTAAAGTCCTTGTATTCAATTTTGCAAGAGTTTGGAACTTAAGCAGCTGTGACAGTGTACCTCTCCAAACTTCATCTGACCATATTTTACAGTCACACCTCCTAGCTTGATGATCACGTCTATTCCGACAACGATCTCAATCCTATTGATAATGCAATCAACAATAATTGCCTCCATTTTTATCGCCATTTCACTTATTTTTATCTCCACCCGCTGGGTTTCTTTGCATTTTACCTCTCTTCCATCAACTGATTTTGCAGTGCCACTCCCATTCCATCTGCTCACAAGCTTGGGATTAAGTAAAGTAGTTGTGCAGCTAGTATCAACAACACCTGCCACTATCATGCTGACACTTCTGTGATTGGTAGATGTTGGTACTGCACCTTGGTTCTGTTGACATGGTAGCTACTAGCACAGAAGCTCTCCCTTCCTTGATCCTGAGGGCAATACCTCACAATATGCCCTAATCTTTCACAATTGTAGCACATTACTTCTGTTCTTGGTGGCTCCTTACAATCTCTAATTAGGTATGATCTCCAACATCTATAGCCCCTAATGCTGAATGATTCCATATGACCTTTGTTCTCTTTTGGTCCTGTGCTTTGTGCAATTGCAACCACTGTTCTGGGCTCCCAAAGTCTTTTGCCAACCAAGAGCCTTGCAGTTGGTATCATTTTGCAGAAGTCCATATTTTCTACATCAGGTACTTGTTGCAGCACCACAGATACATTGTCCGGGAAGCCTGTCATGAAAGCTAGTTTTGCTGTCAGATCCAGTCCTCTCTCCTGATATCCTGCCAGCCCCACCAAGTTTTTGATATTATTGTCATAGACATCCACTAATTCCCTAGTCCTTTTCACTCTCTTGAGATTTTCATAAGCTTCAAAGAGCCCTTCAGTGAATGCTTTCTTCAGTCTGGTCTCTATCATGTCCTCATCCAACTGGTTCTTGTTACTCATTTCAAGGTAGAGCACAAGCATATCTCCTTGCAGAAAAAGTGGCAGGAAACTAGCAAAGTCTGGCACTTTTTGAAGCTTGGTGACCAATTTCACTTTCTTTATCCATGCAACTATATCTCCTCTGCTAAATGGTGTTATCATGTCTACCCAATCTCACCATTCCAGACTCCATATCACCAAAATAACTTTTTGTTAAAAAAGATTTTCTCCTGGGATCAGATCTCTCTTGCCTTTCTCTTAAATCTCATTCCTTCTTGGGACCATTCTTGTATGAAATGAACAAGAAAAAGATCCCAACTCCTATTTTTGAAGGAGCTTTATCACATTTCTTCCTTCCCATAATTCTCTCTTCCCACAATATCTATCTATAAAAGAAATTGCTGCCTGTCACCACTTCTTTCTCCCCCACCACCACCATATGGTAAATGACATTTCATTCTCTTTCCTTCCTTTATTCAAACTATACAATTATATGCGTAGCATTTTATATGTTTAGCTTTCCAGTATTTTAAATAAATAGCTTAGTTTTAAATTGATTTATATTCACTTTATTTCTTAGCATGGAATAATCCAGTTTGGTTATTTATTTCAATTAATGCAACAACAATCTCTGAGATTTTGATTTTAATTGTGTTTCCTCCAACAGGATCAAAAATTTAACGTAAAATATTTTGTGTGCATTTTTATGATATCTATCTAGACCTGTCCAAGAGTCTGATTTAAAAATTGACCTTACCCTAATAAATAATAATTCATCCTTTTTCTGCATTATACTATGAAATAAAGGAGAGAACAACAGAAAAGTTTTGTGATATTTGAAAAATGCAAAGTCATATTTAGTATTAGATGATCTAAACTAGTTAAAAAAAGCTTTTATAAAATATGAAGGACATATTCTTGCAAGAGAAATTATTTTAATATTCATTTGTCAACCAGTCAAGAGAATATTCTGTTCCTTTATCTTTTCACATTAAATAACTTTGCAGTCAATCATAAATTTGTTTGCCTTGTTGAATCTTAGAGAACAACTTCTGTAATGGTTGGCAATCATCAGTGGGTAGCCACAAACGTTTTTCAAATCATGCTTCAAACGAGCAATTTCTTTTGACATCTGAGATCAACACTTGTCATTTTGTGAATGCTGAAGCTTTTCCTCTCTTTGCTTATTCTTTATATTTTATCCTGTGATATTTTTTTTTATTTTGTTCCTTTGTTGGGAATGAACATTGAGGCTTTTTTGATGTAGGAATAATATTACTTTAAATATCTAAAAGGAGAGAGTAAGAGAAAAATTCAAAAGAAAGAATGTCAAACTCAAGAGAAAAAGAAATGATAGAAAATAAAGAAGAGTGGGAGAAAAAGAAAAAGGTAAATAGAATAATGGTTTTCCAGGAAAACAAAGAGGAAGAGAGGGTGACTAGAAACAATGAATAGAGAGATCAAAGGTAGGAAAATAAATAAAATGGAAAGACAGAGAGGAAAGAAAGACAAGTGAAAAGAAAGTGGGACAGAGAAAAAATAGCAGCTTAAAGAAAGGCAAATAAATTGATAGAAAATCAATGACACTGAAAAAATAGGGAAAAAGAAAGGCACACAACTAGGAAGAAAGCATTTAGAAAGAACTGAAGAATGAAGAAGAATGTCAATAAAGTTGATTTCATAAGATAATTGTAAGTTTTTCACGAGCAGCTTACATTATGGCAGTGTGATTGGCATGTAAGACGATCTGAGGTATTTCTTATAATTACCTGCTGCTGGAAACAAAATGGACATCAAGTAATTTTCTCAATTGTATAAAAGAAAAGATTGTGAAATAATTTCATGCATAATTGTATGCATAATTCCATAAATTAGACCCAATTTTATTTTCAGATTTAACCGTATTGACAAGACTACTTTTAAGCATGTAATAATGAGTGCATTTAGAACTAACTTGGCACATGCATTTGAAATAAGAGAAAAAGAAATAGTTTTAAATATGCTTATTAATATAGATACAAGTGCAGTTTTACATGATATTATTGTTAATTTATATACTTTTAAAAAAAAAATTTTCTTTACAGTAAGGTTTACCCTGTACTAAGCCTGGGATCACTCAGGGTAGAGGGTTACATTAGGAGGCTATATGGATAGGAGGGGAGGATAATGGTTAACCCTAGACCTGAACAGGTTAAGATTGTAGTAATTGGGGGAACAAACTCTTAGGAGTTGATTCCACAGAGCAGTTGTTTGAAGGAAGAAGCTGTTTGAGTGGAACTTGCTTCTCACTGATGGAATACGAAGGGAATGTGTGTGATTTGCTACAATGTAAGTGTCATGGTGGGTCCTTGGCAGGAACGTTAAGCCTGATGGAGATTAAATAGAAAATAAAATCATTCATTATTTTACTTTCTAATCAGGCTGCTTATTTATTTTATCATTAAAATTTTATCATTTTATTTTTAAAATTCTATTTATTCGAAGTTCTTGGGAGATTTTTATGATATATTTAAGATGTGATATATCACAGAAGGATGCTGAGGATACCATGAACTGATTATATGAGCAACAACAAAGCTATAGAGAAAATGGAAACAAAAAGGACACTTATACTTAACCTCAGTAAAAGAAAGTTAAAATTTCATAACGAGGAAAGAGAGCTTGGAAAATCTGATACTCACAGGACATATTGAAAACAAGAGGGAAAGTGGAAAACATTGCATAACATACTTAGTGAGCATGACTAAATGGATGATGGAACAGGGCTTAGGAGAAATAATAAAAAAAAACAAAATTTATTAAAAGCTACAAAGAACAGGAAGATGTGGAGAGCTATGTTTGCCTATGTCCTGAAGGTAGACAGCACATAAAGAAGAAGTCTCAGTGTGAAATCTTAATGTTGTTATTTCAGTAAGTATTGATGTTTTTTTTTAAAAAGACATAAAGCCAAAATCTTTTTTCAAATGCTATGTTCCTTCAGGGATGCAGGCGATCAGGGATTTCCACAATTTCTAAGCCGTTTTTCCTATTACTAGCTCTTCCAGTTTTTGTTCTATTACCAATTTACACAAGCTTGTTTAATACATTATTCAATGTTTTCCTCTGTTCCTTTTGCCTTCAATCCGTCTTGTGTGTGTCAAATTCTCCAAGCCCGCTTCCCTCATTAAGAGTCCTACAAATTTTAAATGTCCCTTTCCAATTCTAAGTACAAATGTCCCCTTTGTTCTAACTTTCTTTAAAACTTCCTCATTGCTCTCATATTCCGTTCATGGTATTCTCAGCACCCTTCTGTATAAACATATACCTCTGTTCATTTTTGAGGAAATTTTCCAGTATTCACTGCCATACAGAAGGGTTGATGACCCCAAATATTCATCAGTGTGCCAGAAAGTCATTCTCATATAAATTTTATTTTACTTGTATCATATAACAGATACTGAGATGTTAAAGGTGACTAACATCAGTAAATTTGTCTACTTGTATCATATAACAGATACTGAGATGTTAAAGGTGACTAACATCAGTAAATTTGTCTACTCCCCAAAAGTTGCCACTATCTGGTATTTATTATCAAATGCTTCATGCTTTCATCATGAATTGTCTTTTTTCTAGAGACCAACTGATGACAAGCTGATTTTCCCTGATCATAGACGACTGCATAGACTCTTCTATAATTAAGAACCATTTCTTCAGTGATATGATAGCAATATCATCTTTTCACTTTATTATAGCCATGTAATCTATACAGTGAAGTAATTCTGAGAGAATTGGGTTCTACCAGTATTTATTATTGATGCCCACAATCCTAACATCATAAGATATGCAGATGACATAGAGTTGATAGTAAACACAGGAAACTGCAGAAACTCTTACAAAAGATAGTAAAAGAAAGCAGGAAGAAAGGACAAATCTTAATTGTAAAAAAATAGAATATAGGAATGTCAGCAAAAGGAACATCCCAAAATATGAACTATGACACCAAAGTCCAATACAAAAATTTAAATATCTCGGAGGTATTTTTACAGAAGAACGGAAAATGTGACACTGAAATGTGAAAGCACATTGGAGTAATGAAAATTGCCTTACAAAAGATAAGCAAAGTATTAAGAAACAGGAAAGTTTCATAAAATCACAAAGAAAAGAGTACTGAAGTATTATGTAATATCATATCAGTCCTATATGGCAGTGAATTCTGGTCAATCTCTTCCCAAATGAAAAAAAAAACCTTGTGGTAACAGAAATATGGTTCTACAGAAAGATGCTGACAATACCATGGACTGAACATGTGAGCAACAACAAAGTTTTAGAGATAATGGGAACAAAAAGGACACTTAAAACTTAGAATCATAAAGAGACAATTGAAATTTCTAGAGCACATAATAAAGAAAGAGGACTTGGAGAATGTGATACTCATAAGGCATATTGAAGAGACAGAGGAAAGCAGTGAATTACCTAATGAGCTTGTGTAAAAAGAGAGATTATGAGAGATAGCAAAAAGAGCTACAAAGGGCAGAAAGTTGTGGAGACTCATGATCCACCACATTCTGAAATCTCATGGCACATAGAAGAAGAATCTTTCAGTGTGTGTCTATTTGAATTAGATGTGTTCTTTTTATGAAAACACTCAGTTTTGTCTATTGGAACATGCTGTCAAGTATGAAACTGTCATTTCTTTTAAATGCTTCTTCACTTCAATTCCCCCAAAATCAACTCTTTATGCCAATTTTATCTGATGGTTGACCAAAGTTTTTATAATGGCATTAAACATGACTTGTGACAAACATTTTCCACTTTCTGTTCTTCTTTAAGAGTCCTGAAAGTGTAAGGAGTCTATTTTGGGAACTTATCTCATATCACTTCTAACAGATTATATTGTTTTCTTTTTGGATTTCATGATACAAAACAAGAAAATCTTTGAATATGTCCATACCAACTTTTCTTTTTACTGGTCATTAGAATACATGAGCTTACAAATTTAAGACAATTTGTCTTATAAAGACTTGCAGAAGCAGTCATTCTCTTTTATCTTTTCATGCTAAATAATAGTATGTAAAAAGTTAGAAATACTCGAGCAATAGAAAACGTTTTAGATCTTCTTGAAGTCTGAAGCAAGTTTATATCTTTGATTCTTATTTGGATTGAAAGCAATTTCAAAACTGCCTGCCTATAATTGACATTCTACTTTTAATGAATTCATTTGAAACATGATTACTGAGATTTTAAAAATCACCTTTTTTTTCTATATGACATGCTCTTTCAGAATTGAGCGATCATGGCTCTTCACAAAACTTTCAAAACTTTGTAGCTGTTAGCAATATTTTTCTTTTTCTTTCCCCTTTTCCCGTTCATTAAGTATGTTTTTTCTGTTCCTCTTCTCTTTGATATGTCATATGAGTGTCAAATTTTCCAATCCCTTCTTCCTCATTATACAACTAAATTTCAGCTATCTCTTTCTAAGTATATGAAATTTCAACTATCTCTTTCTAATTCTAAGTATATGTGTCCTTTTTCCATTTTCTTTAAAACTTTCCAATTACTCACATGCTCCATCCATGGTATTCTCAGCATTTTCTGTAGAACCAGTTTGTCTTGTCTTCTCTTCATCTGTGGGGGAATTGTTCTGCATACACTGCCATATAAGACAGCTAATATTGCATAAATCAAACTTGTCTTCCCTTTACATTTAAATACCTTCTCATTTGAATCACTGAGTTTCCAAACAACTAAGCTTCTCATTGTTTTGATGTAAAGTTTATAGCCCTTTGAAAAGTCAACAATTTAATTATAGAAGTATACATAAGAACGTTTTATGAAAAGATATTATGATTTTTATAGAAAACAAATTCTTAGAAAACTCAATTGAAAATGCCTCATTATTCAAAGTTCAATGTAAGATCTCAAAGCAGCATCTGTTTAACATACATTCTTCTTCATAAGCATCTCGATTGAAAAGATCATGCCAACCTCATTATTTCATTTTAGATGGAATACTGATAAATGTTAGCACAAAATATGACAATACACTTAGTATTTTCCTGGAAGGATCTGAATTCACTTGCAATAAATAATACGAAAAAATATTTGTGCAAGAAAGCTTAAGAATGGAAAATAAGTTAATTATATTTCAAGAATTTAACATTAGAGAAACATTTGAATTCTATCCTGGTAGTTGGTTTATTTAATAATGATAGTTATTGAACAGGCTGAATTAAAAAAAAAATATATATTTTTATTTTAGCAATATGAAGTAGGAGTCACAGTGGAGTAATGGATATGGCTTGGACTGAGGAATTGGAGAGCCAAGTTTGAATTCCAGTCAAGTCCATTACAGTATATTCACTTGCATGCTAATAAACTTGAGAAAAGTATTGATCCTCTACTTCTCTCCCCAGTTATGGGTAAATAGCAGGACAGACTGGGTTCTATAACTGGTCTATGCAGAAAGAAATGGCAACCTACTGCAGGAAAAAAATCTGCCTCGTCAGTCATGTATTAAAAGATATATGATTACCTAAGTGTGTATCACGTATAGCACATGAGAAAAATATGAAGTGTTGAACATAAAATCTAAAATGAATGAGTTAATTTGGTGAAATATTATTAAAATAAAATTAAAAAAGGACCATAACCTGATTTTTCCTAAGGCTAGATAGGGAGTAATCCAATTTTTATTCATTATCATGGAACTTGCAAAAATTAACTATCTTAAAAAAACGGTGATTTTCAAATGTTTCTTAAAGTTCATTAATGCATATCTAAATGTTAGGAGAACTTTTTCATCAAGGTTATAAAAAGAGTTTTGCTATATTAGAGTAGACATGAATGATTGATTATAATGAGAAAAATTCACATGTAATAGGTAGGAAGTGATTTAGACTATTGTAATTAATATGGAGATCATTTTCTTCAAATTGACTAATGAAAGATAACATGATTATATTTTGAGTATAATTTAAAGTAACACGGACTGAGAAGACACAGTTTTATGTAGGAGAGCTATATTAATGTTTGGATGTAAAAGTTGAATAAGGCTTCTTCTTTTTATTCTTCTTTTATGCAGTGAGGAAAATAATTTCATCCCCTTCTGATTTTCTTACAAAAATAGGAATAGTTTATGATTTTCAGGGTAGGTCCATCTTGAAAGGGAGAGATAGAATATAAAAAAAATTTGAGAAATTCACATTGTATTAATTTTTGAACATTTATTTTTTATTGAAAAATTAGTATTTCACCTGCTACCAAGCAGCAATGATTCAGGCCTCACAGACCAGTTATGTGACCAGGAGGCATATAGACTAGTCCTATTACTCAATTATTAATCCTAATCAAGTACTCATTACCTGTATAAAAGATACTAGTTCACAGAATCCTTCAATGAATCAGAATCTAATCTCTCCACAATGAGCAAGGTGAAAGAATTATCTAAGGACACCAAGGACAAAATTGTATATCTGCACAAGACTGGAATGGTGAGAAGGAGTTAAGTGTTGGTGCAATAATAAGAAAATGGAAGAAACACCAATTGACTATCAATCTCTCTCAGTCTGGAGCTACACACAAGATCCCCCAAATGAACCTAAATATGAGAAAGGGGAAGAGACAACCTAGAACTACACAGCAAGAGCTTGTTATGATCTCAAAGCAGCTGGGATCACAGTCACCAAAATGACCATTAGTAACACTACATTTAGTGAACTGAAATCATGTAGTGTTCACAAGGTCCCCCTACTCAAAAAGGCACATGTACATGCCAATCAGAAGTTTGCAAATTAGAACCTGGATGACTCAGAGGAGTGTTGAGAGAAAGTGCTGTGGTCAGATGAGTCCAAAATTGAGCTTTTTGTCATCAACTCGACTCGCCAAGTTTGGAGGAAAAAAAAGCCAACTTGGACCCCAAGAACATCATCCTAACCATTTAGCATGGTGATGAAAACATTATGCTTTGGGGCTGTTTCTCTGCTAAGGGGACAGGACAGCTACATTGAGTCAAGGGAAAGATGGATGGGGGCCAAGTACAGGGAAATCATGAGTGAAAACCACCTTGTCTCAGCCAGGACACTGAAGATGGGTCATGGATGGGTGTTCCAGGATGACAATGACCCAAAGAATATATTAAGGCAACAAAAGAGTGTCTCAAGAAGAAGCACATTAAGGTAATGGAGTGGCCTAGTCAGTCTCTGGACCTTAATCCTTTAGAGAATCTGTGAAGAGAGCTGAAGCTTTGAGTTGCCCAATGACAACCTACAAACCTTAAGGATTTAGAGAGAATTTGCAAATAGGAGTGGGCCAAAATCCCCCCTAGGATCTGTAAAAACTTGGCAACCAACTACAGAAAATGTCTGGCTGGTGTGCTTGCTAACAAGGGTTTCTTCACCAAATACTGAGTTATGTTTTGCTATATTTTTCAATAAAAAAGAAATAAATCTTCAAAAATTAATCTTATGTGATTTTCTAGAATTTTTTTCATATTCTATCTCTCACTTTCAAAACGGAGATACCCTGAAAATTATAGATCATTGCTATTTTTGTAAGGTGGCAAATTCAAAAAATCAGCAGGGAATGAAATACTTATTTTCCCCACAGTATCCCTTCAGGACATGGGCAATGATGGCTCTCCCCAAATTCCTACCCTTTGTAGCTTTTAGCAGTGCTTGTCTTTTTGTTATATCTCTTATTACCTGCTGTGCCAACCATTTATGCAAACTCAGTAGGTAGGTTATTCATTGCTTTCCTTGGAAACTCCAACTGGATATAGTCAACAGCATTGAAGAGCTGATACAAGCATGAACAATACCTGACTGACTGGTTGGATCCATAATCTTATGTGGTCTCAAAATGGCATCAATTTTCCACAGTCCAATAGCAATGTGCACTTTCCCAAGTGCCCAAGTGTCAATAATGTTATTCTTGTTCATTGATGATTATGTAATGCAGTGTACACTTTACAGTGCATCAACTGAATATTGCCTTTGGTGGGTGGTTTGGTATCCTTGTTAGTCAGTGGTGGATTTGTTACTGCATCACATGTGGGTATCTTCTGTATTTACATACAATTGATATCTCCCATATTTGTTGTTAGAAAAACCTAGAATATTTGCCTCCCTATCTTTCTAGCATTAACAATCATTTTTCAGTCAAATGGTGTCCATGTTGTGTGGTTACCACTTATAAATTATAATTTAGTAATTGCATAACAAAAAGCAACCAGAAATTATCAGTTAATTAAACAGAATAATAATAATAATAATAATAATAATAATAATAATAATAATAATAAAACTGAATTTAATCAACACTGTGGTTTGGTTTATATCAGAGTGAATGCAAGATCAAGTGACTAGTTTTCTAAAGAATGTGAAACTCAGGAAATAATAGCACATTTTGTTAGAATACAATACAATGGCTTCTTAGTCTTGTTTATTTGAAATGCAATCTCAGGAGATATTACTGTGGGATTTCTATATAAAGGTGACAGTACATGAGACATTATTGGGAGCAAGAAAGTTTTAAATATATTTTGAAAGTTTATATTGTTCTGTAGCAAAAAGGCAAAAGTTATTAAGAACAACAAAGGACAGGAAATTGTGGAGAGCCATGACTGGCAATGTTCTGAATGAATACAGCATATAAAAGAAGAAGATATTGTTCTGTGATGTTAAATTTGATTAAAAAATTTGCTACTGATATTTAGTTCTTCAGTATTTGATATAACAGAAGCCAATACAAGGGGGTACTGAAAACTTTTTGACCTAACCCACTTTGCAAAATCAGTGTTCATATATTTGGTCATTGAAATACTGATTTTGGGAGGTGAATCAGGCTGAGAGCTTTTCAGCATCTGCTCATAAATGCTAGAAGTCAAGAATTACAATCTTTCATCACATGAAAATCTATAATGTCCATTTGTTTGGACCACTGCCAATGACAGGGGCAAGTTTCTTTAGGTTCTGGTATCTGAATGCTTCTTAAATTAAAATTAAATTAAAATAGGATTAAAAGTATTAATTTTAAACACTATTTTGCCTTTTATTCCTACCTTAACATGACTGATCTACTTAATCCCCCCGTCAAAATGAAAGACTCTGAGGTTTACAAAGAGGGCCAGATACTCCAACTTAAAGAGAAATAATACAATATAATCTATGATATTTTATTAGAATGTCCAGAAATGTATATTAGATGACTTCAGTCAATCTGATATAACTCAAAGAAAGATTTTCCAAAATTAATTCTAGCTGCTTATTTAAATATACCAAAGATGTGAAGAATGTAATTTCTTAGTGATTATAAATGCAATAGTCCTAGAGTACACAGTCATTCAATTGTATCTTAATATAACCTTACAAGAAAGTGTCTGTTCATGTAAGTGCAGTAAATTATATGTTAATCATCCTATATGGTGGTGAATTACTGGACAATTTCCTCACAGATCATAGGGAGGCAAAAGAGATGTAGTTCTACAGAAGAACCATGAACTGAATACATAACCAAGAAGTTTTAAGGAAAATAGAAACAAAAATGATACTTATACCTAGAACTCCCCAAAAAGTTGGAATTTCTGGGATGCATAATGAGAAAAGAGGACTTGGAGAATTTGATACTCACAGGACATTGAAGGCAAGATGAAGGGGACAGAGGAAAGCAGCAAGTAACCTACTTAATAAGCTTGGTCAAATGGATGGAAAAACTAGGAATAGGAGAAATAGTAAAAAGGCAGACATTGCTAAGAGCTATTAAGGATAGGAAATTGTGTCCTGAAGAAAAGAAAACCACAGATTAACCATAACCAATCTAACAATCAGTAATCCAGTACTAATTTCCTTGAGAGCAATTTAAGATTTTCTTGGTTTCTTCATGGACCTGTATTAGGTATATTTTCTTTTGATGAAAAGTTCCAAGCTCCTGGTACATCTGACCCACTAACAATTTTTGGTGAACTTGTATAAATTCAAAGGAATAATAAGACATAGAATTTGAACAAAGAAATATTAATAAATATATTGTCAGGACATTTTATAAAAGAAAAGATGAGAAATGAAAAATGAAAAGTTCAAAGCAATTTTAAGTGTCTGTAGTTGATTACTCACATTTTGCAGGAGTGAAAAGAATATGTCTTTTTGCTATGAAAAGTCACCGAGAAAGAGATTGAGTCTTTCAAATCTCAAGCTGCCTCTAAATTGTCAGGGGGCGATAATTCCAAAATCTCACTGCAGTGAGATTTTATTAATCAGGGGGAGGTAATCCAACAGACCTGCTACTATTACTTGGTGATGCTAGCTTTTGCATCAGCTATGCTTGAGCAATTTTAGACAGATAAGTTATTTCTACTTGTCTACAATGTATACAAGATATATTTCTCCTGGTCTGAAGTGTAAACACCATACATTATCTATAACAGATTATTCATTTTCACATAATTTCCACAATAGCAATTTCAGATTTCCTGGATCATTTCCCAAACCTGACACTATTGTTTGGTGACATTAGATGCTTTATTGTCTGTTTTTGGGTACTTTTAAACACTTATTTTGTGCATTTTTATTATAACTAGCTGATGATGTTACTAACCAACATCTTTATATGCAGTAAGAAGATAAGAAAAAAACCTATTGTTATCATAACCAAACACTTTCTGGCTTCCTTACCTATATGAAAGGGTTGTTAATGAGATTTTTAGATGAGTTATAGGCATGTAACAAATGGCAAAAATTAATTAAAAACAAAAAGAAAACACAAAAAAAAGAAAAAAATCAAAAGACACTAAATTACTTATATGTACAATCTAGCAATCACCAATCCTGAAATCAGTCATTTGGTTCAATCATTAATCTGGTACTAATTTCTATGATATCAATTTGAGATTTCCTGGGTCACTTCACAGACCTGTCACTAATGTGAATTTAACACTCATAGATTATATTGATGGCAAGAGAAGCAGTAAGTTTCCTACTTGACAAATCTGAATAAATAGTTGGCAAAACATGTAAATAACCAAGAATTACTTAGAGTAACAAAAATATTAACAAAATATATTTTTAATTAATGTTAATTATAATGTTATAAAGAATGTCATTAAAAAGTTAGCAAATATATTCTTAATTAATAATAATTTATATTATAATGTTAGCAAATCTATATGGTGATATTAGATTCTTTACTGTCTGTTTTTAAGCATTTTCAAACACAGGTAAAGGTTTTCTACTTTTCTTTTGTGAATTTTTATTGTATATTATGTTTATCCCCAGCCATAACACCAATGAATACTGGAAATACTTCTTATGGTGTGAAGTGCAAACACCATATGTCATTCATAGCAGATAAGGTAGAACTTATGAAAAAAAAAAACTTCTTTTACTTGTGTTTCATTAAAATTTCATTTAATGTTTCACTTTTAGAGTGGAGTGATGACATTTTTTATGTCAACAGAATTACTTGTAACCATTACATAATTTTTTTCATTTGACTTCTATTTAATTATTCTTTTTCCTTTATAAACCAATGTATACTTATTTACACATCTTTCTAAAGGCAGGATGAAGTGGTTAGCTGTTGGGCTAAGTGCATTCTAATCTAACCATCAGTAATCTGGCAAACAAATACAGGTCTCAATGATTCTTGATAAGTGATGCTCAACCTGTACTGGTTCTGAAAACATTATTATTTAATAAAAACAGTTTCAAGGCTGACTATTTGACCAACTTTTTACAAGCCATTTCTCTATAGCAAATTAAGTGCTGCTGTTAGAGGCCTTTCAAATTACATTCAAAATACAGATCATTATTAGAAAATGGTTCTAAAGCACACAAGTTATTTTACCTAAGCTTTAAGCAAATATATCTGTTGTTAAAACCCATTGTGAATAATTCTTCTCCACTTCATTGTCTAAATGAAACTTTTTCGGTTCTGCTAACTCATTAATGTGCTCATAGATGAGGGTCTCATTATCAGTATGCAATAAACCTTGAATATCACCTGCATCAACTTCTCTAAATTCCACTTACTGTATCATTTGTAAAAGGATTATTTAGTCTGTCTTGCCCTGTGTCCTTATAAAGACATTCAAAATTAAGCCAGAAATTCTAGTAACAAGCAGGCAATGTGAATGTGATTTTGGCTGTCAAACTGCAACAATTCATTGTAATGAGGTCTTGTTAGAAGAGGAAATGTACAACAAAGTATCGATGTTTCCAGTTAAAATACAAAAATGTCAATTCTAAGAAAAAAGAGATTGCTTCAATGAGGGCATCATCACAAAAATGTCTTTTTTGGTAAGGAAATAGATATTCAGAAATACAACTTCTTTAATTATAAAACTGGAATAAATTTTTTTTTATTACTATATCAGATGCAGGTGATAATGACTCTTCATGGATTCTTTTTTCTTTATTATCTGTGAATTGCCATACATTCTTGGAAAAGATAGTTGAATGGTTTCTTTCTCTCAAACTGGTTGCCAGCCAAAGCTAAAGAACCCAGTCTCTGTTGCTATTTAATCTGTTGTGATAAGTGCCAGTTATTCTCTTTACTATCATGAATGGACTGATCCATTCATGATAAGTAGTTCTGGAAAATTGTCTAGAAAAAACAATGATAACATTACAGTGACTTGTCAAGCTGAGTATTGAATACTACTGTGATGACTGATTCTGTTGAGTTAAATGTTGTGTCTTGCCAGACCCCACATCACAATATAATTCATAGTTGGGGGCTAAAAAGATGGAGGCATGCCTTTCAAAAGGGTGTTAGTGCAAAAGTGACTGCCATAGACTAGTCCAGAATTTGAACTTTGCTCACCTATTATATTTTCTATATCAATATCCATTACATATGAATATATATCATGTAAGATATTTATTTGTAATAAGGATTAATAGCTGCTTAGTGATGATCGATTGAAGATTTTTATTATAAATCATTAATAAAAATGAAGAGAGAAGTAAGTTTGTATTGAATAGTAATTGGTTACTGGTTTGTACATATTTCTTTTCTTTTAATTTGTCATAAGATTGGTTTTAAGAAGAAAAAGACCCAAATAATTATCAATATCTATTGTCTATGGTAATACAAACTGTCCAGAATGTGGCTAAGACTAAAGCATAATGGGGCCTTAGGGTTTCCCACCAGAAATACATGCAGGGACACCTGACCAACATGGCACAACAAATATCCTGATATTATGCGACTGTTGATCAGAGCAATCTCTCTAAACACTACCAAACAGTTTGGGATCCTAATGACAAATTGGAAGCAGTAACCAGAAAACTGCCAACCCAGTACCCTCATAATGAAAAGTATAGCCACTGATCAGTCAGATCACCAAAAAGTTAAGACAGTTAAATCATTATGGCTATGGAAGAACGAAGTCATAAATAATATCCTAAACAGATTATATAAATAGGGATTAACCTCTACACATGTTCAATAAACATGGAAGGAATACTGACCGGCAATAGATGAACCTATCTACTCCTATTAACCTGTTTTCAACAAAGGAGGCTGGGCACTTTTATCAAGACACTATATCTTGGAAGGTTGCCAAATAAAGTGCTAGGTCTCATCCAGGCCAAGTGGAATTATTCAATTTTAAAACTTCTCTTAAGGTTATTCCAAGAGTTGAAATCAAAGTGAAGTTAACATAAAATTAGATCACTTAATCTAGTTAAAATTAATACAAATTTAAAGTTTAAATATACATACATTTATCTTGAGTTTATCTTGAAGTTTCATTGCAATGTAGCAACATTAAATATTTGTAGCATTGACAATAAGCATGTTTACCTTTTTCTTTTCTGTTCACACATAATCTGATTTTGTAGAATTAATACTGAGCTGACATTTTTATTATTTTACCAATCTCAATAAATTGCAGAATAGATATAATTTCATATTGCTTTCTATAAGAAAAAATATATTGAGAACTTAGTCTTGAGAAAAAAATAATTCTGTTTTCATTGGTTTATTCAATCTCCTTTAAAAATTGTTAACTAATGTACATTTATTGTTTCTTTTTATTAAACTTTTCTATTCCTTTCATTTCAACAAGTTGACAGAAAAAATTCCCTTTGATGCCAAGTTTATGACAAGAATCAAATATATCAAAACAATGATCATTTATATTTTGGTAAAAATATCTCAGGTTATCATTTGACAATATAACTTTTTAGATAACATCAAAGACATTTTATGAACATAAAACAAGAAAATCATTCTTCATTTCAGTTTTATGAAAACAAAAAGAAAAAAGCATTTAATTTTATGTCTTCTAATAATCTATAAAAATTATGCCATGAAACATTCTTTTTTCTTATATTTTGGCTAGTGATATAATTTTCAGTGCACTTAAGAAATTGAAGTGTGATTTGTGAATCCTTACATTAATCTTTGCATTGTAGCTTGGCAGAATAGTAAAATTTATTAATTTAAGAAATTCTTAATTCAAGACTATTTCTATATAAGAATATCATATTTTTGTGTTCATGCTGAAAACCAACTCAATTTAATATTTTTTCAACTATTTTCTTCTTTTTCTTGTTCTATGTACCATGTCCCTTCAGAACATTAATGATCATGGCTTTCCACAATTTCCTGTTCTTTGTAATGCTTAATAAATTTTGTTACCTTCTAAACTTTACTCTGCTATCCATTTACTCAAGCTCACTAGATAGATTATGTGCTGATTTCCTCTGTCCTGTGAGTAGCAAATTTTCCAAGCCCTCTTTCCTTATTATGTATCCTAGAAATTTCAACTTTCTCTTCCAGATGTTTTTGCTTCCATTTTCTCTAAAACTTTGTTGCTGTTAACATGTTCAGTCCATGATATTCTCTGAATCCTTCCATATTTCAGATGAAGAAGAGATTTGAACCACATTTCTGTTGCTTCAAGTCTCTTTTTCATCTGGGATGAAATTGTTCAGCATTCATTGCCATATAGAAGGACTGATATTATATAACAGTTCAGTACTCTTTTCTTTGTTTCTAACAATTTTTTGTTCACTTAGCTTTTGGAAAGCATTTTTCACTATCCCAATGCACTTCTGGCTTTCAGTGTAGCACTTTCCATCTTCTGTTAAAACACTTCCCAGATACACTATTGACATTATTCGGACTATTGTTCTCATCTTTGTCACCATAATAAATATGGCGGCAAAGATGAGGACAATAGTCCAAATAATGTAAATAGTGTACATAATGCCTCATCTCAGAAATATAGATAGATACTTCCCAGGTAATTTTCATTAAAATTATTAAATTTTAAAAAATTGAAACTATAAAATAACAATATTTATTATCTGTAGATAGTAAAGAAATTAAATGCATTAGTGCTTTTGAGATAAAAGTGTAAAATAGAAAATACTGCATTTTCACTATAACTTGATACATTTTTATTGAAGTTTTACAATAGTCTAAGCAAGTTAATTGGATATTACTTCAAATTTAACTAAAATATTTTATAATGATATTCACTGCAAAATATATTAGAGAAGAAAGTCAAATTCATAACAAAGGTCATGTCATGACATTTTAATGATATTTATCAGCTTATTTATTCTTCATTTCTAAAACTAGATTAGACCCCAAATGTCTCAAGCATAAACCACAAATAGTTATACTACAAATCTGTGATAAAAGAAATATCAAGTCTAGTAATATCTATAAAAATCAGTGAGCATGTAGAAGAGTAAAAAATAAATATATTTTATATATAATGCTCATGTTAATTAAACTTTATATATTTGATTTATGTATTACCCAAATTACCCAAATATGGAATTACAGAAAATTGTAATACAGAATAAAAAAAAAAATTGCAGGAAGATTTATATTCCAAGTCTTTGAAAGTTACACTTCAAATATAAAAGATGATGAATTGTACTTGATTTTTATTATTCATGAGATTTTAGTCTGCATTTTAATGTGGCCAATCAGTGTCACAAAATATTAAAAGGAAAAGAAAGATTAAATTTTGCCTATATTATATGACATGATACATATGTATATATTCATGTTCATAATGTTGACATAGTATTATAATGAGTGTTGTTTTCAACCAACTGAATTCAACTGTGGATGTGCAGATAGCATAGTGGTTATTGGTGTGGCTAGTGGAATTAGTGTACTGAATTCAAATTCTGACCATGTTCACTCCATTCACATAAATACTCTTGGAAAAGGAATGAATCTATCTCTTTTCCCTCCAGCTATTAGTTAAATAGTAGGTTAGACTGTGCTCTTTAGCTTTGGTCAGCAACCAGTCTTGTCCTAAGGTTTAATTCAAACCAGATTGAGAATGGGAATAGCAACATCTAGTGCAATGAGGCTGTGGCTCTATTTTCCAGAGGAGCTTAATGGCACTAAAAAGGAGGAGAAAGAATTTAAGTAAGTGAAAGATATTGTGTTGAGAGCAAAAATTTTCAGCAATTTTTAAATTAAAATTACCTTTCCATTGTGTATTCAGTCTCTTTTTTGGAAAAGAGTTTATTGAGAACTTGTGCACACACCTCATACTCTAACCGTTTTCAAATAATGTATACAAATCTGTTTTGATACATCAATATATAGAAAAATAATTTTAAATTTAATATAATGCTGTACATTGACCCAGTTATTAAAATGGTTTTACAATTTGTTCAACTGATAAAATATTTTATTTTGCAGACTGGACATAAATTACTTAAAACTTTTATATTTGTTCCAAGTTACCACACTGATATGTAGGAGTATATTTGCTCAACCAATTGCTACTTAAATTCTTTTACACATTTAGCATAAGGAGTTATCTGCTACAGGCAGGATTACACTGTTCATCTCTTAAAAAATGTTTGGTTTGAAACTTGCAAATTAAATTTACAAATATAATTTGATTTGCCCTGGCTTCATAGTTAACTGTATTAGTCACTGCAGCCATCGGAAAGCAAGTTTTTTTTCCATCTCACTGAATACATATTGTTTTGGTGCTGGTTTAGTGAAATATTTCCTTGAATTTGAAGACAGATTCAACTGAATATTGGGCCCAGTCATGGTATTTTGTTATCAATAGAGGTAAAGGTAAGTGAAAATGTAAAAAGAACTTTGTCTTTTTGTATTTAAGTTAAGAACTTAATGAAGATAATTTGCTAGAATCAGATTTTATTTACAGTGAAAAATATTTGATAACAAATGCACCATTGGAATAGAAATTTTAACTTCTGTCTGAATTATTATTACTTTTATTACTTACAGGCAGACTATTGTCTTCATCTTTGTTGTTGTTATCACAATGTTTCAGCTCTTGTAATTTCCAACCTTCATCCAGTGCATGTTGATCTGGGGAACATTCAGAGAATTTAAAACTGAACCCTTTATTTAATCTATGGGGGTAGATTGTTCTCATTCTCCTGGCCATGTCTAGGGATATATTGTCTTCATGTTATTTAGTATTGCTCAGTTACTTCTCACCCTGCTTCCACTAAGTACTAAGCCTGTATGACCCAACCAAGCCTAGGGATTGAACTCACAATTATTATGTCATCAGATTCATAAACTAATGCTGATGAAGCCTGGAGGATGCAATATTCAAAACATTGTAATAATAAAAATAAAGATGAGGCCAATAGTTCACATTTAAATAATTAAAATTTATGGTTTAAATAATAAATGGATAAATTTCTTTTTAATTTTCTTCAATAAGGACCTGTAGCAGTAAGAATATTTGATTAGAAAGTTCATGGATATATGTGCCACTTGTAAGTCCAAGGATATAAAAAAAGACTATTTACAAAACAGCTGACCTAAAATTCTCATGTTCCCTAAGTGATTAGAAGCCATATTGAAAATAAGATTTTGCTACCTTAACAGTAAATATACATTTATCAGTCAATCTCATTCTCTTTATATCAACATCATATTCAAAACTCAAGCATACATTAGTGTGTGAACATCAATATGGAAATGTTCCATCTACAAAGGAAAAAAAGTTGACCAACAGGTTAAGTAAAAATGTATAAATGCACAGATATACTTGAAAATTTTCAAAAATAACATAATCACATGTCCACATAATTTTCAATCAATAATTTCTTTAGTGCATTAAAATCATGAATATACAAATTAGTTTTTTTAATCCTTTCACCCCAAGCAAGGCAATAAAGCCACTAAGATGCATGGAGTTAATGGGGGGTGGGGAAGAGAATAAGAAAACTTTAGTGAAGAGAAAGGACAAAAAAAAGAACATGGTTCAGGAACGCAGAAAATAGCGATTGATGTTGCATTTAAATTTTTGAAGATTGTAAGTGGCAGTGAAGCAAGAAATTGAAAGGGAGTTCCACAGGTGAGAAGAGCAAAATAAAAAGAAACTATTAGAATAAAACATTAGGTTGCATCTAGGTTCAACAGTAAAACTGTGAGACTTACTTGCCAATCTAGAAACACTCTTAAGTTTATATTATTCCTTTTCACTCATTTGCTGTTTAAAGTTGAATGATTCGAAAGAAAAGAAATATTTTTCATTCAGATATCATGAAGGTTTTTATACATTGAATTTAATCTCTGGTACCTTTTCAGATTTTTCTTCTTATTAACAACTAACTTTTGAGTTGTTATGAAATAAGTGTTGAGTTGTAAAGTTAGGAAAATACAATTTTCAGTGTTTTCATTTTTACAAAAAAAAAACATCAGAATAAGTTAAAGGACATCACTAGAAAAGATTTTGTAGAGAGAATAGTAAAAAAAATTTTTGACTGATTGAATTGTTTTTATGGATTATCAACCTTTGGCAGTTTATTTAAATCCAGAAAATATATTTGATTCTAAGAGATAATAATGTTTTTACTGATACATGTCCTATTAGTTAATCCATAACTGGAAAAAGAAGAGCTGGATCCATACCTTTCCCAAATAAGGCAATACAATGTAGCCAACTGGAATTGGAACTCAGCTCTCCAATTTCATACTTTTATCCATTACACCACCCACATATCCAAGCTTGCAGCACCTGGTATTCCCAAGCAGTCACCCATCTATGTACTAACCAGACATGACATTGCTTAATTTCAGTGATTGTATGAGAATTGGTGTTTCAATGTAATATGGCAATAAGTCTGAACACTAAAGTTCATTCAGATTTGATAAGAAAAAACTAACCATATAATAATTATCAATGTGTATTTATATATTTCCTGTCCCATCTGTAGTGGGAAGGTAGGTAAATCAACTTAAGTTAGTAAGTTTATGAGTGATTACTTCCTGTAGTCATTTTAACAATCTATACAAATAAAATATTTATCTGTAATCAGACAAAATTAGTTCTCAAGCAAAATGGACTATTGAAATAATTAGTTCCTTTATTACTAGATTTTTAAATTGCAGTCTTATTTTCTCAAGCCTTTTATGTGAGACACTCAGATACCTTTGTTTATTCTTGCTTCAACTTAGTCTTGAAATAGGCTTTGTCATTACCGTCTTTGTTGTTCTGTTCCTAATCATTTTCTTCTGAGACATATTTTCATTTTACTGTTATATTAAACACATAAAATTTTTAACAAGAAAAGATATTGAGCAAAAATTGATTTATATTATACCAGGAATACTCAATGAATCATAGATAACATTAAACCTCAAAAACATATAAAGGGAACAAATTAATTGTTTCATTGGTCTCTAGTTGTGAATCCTTTATCTCTAATATATTGCATCTAAATACATGGTTTGAAGACTTTCATTTCATTGCATCTGACTATTAAAACTTTCTAACAATTTCTGTCATTTCTGACAGCATGAGTACTCTAGTATATAAATAAAAAAAACAAATAAAGACTTAGTCTTAAGATGCATACTATCGTCTCTATACAGATGTTAATGCCTTGTTTAAGAACAACATATTTTCAGTTTGATCTTGATATACATAATCAAGTAGAAGACCTAGTTAAGGTTTCTCCATTTTACCCTATGATTTTGAATATTAACAAGAAATCTTTGAAGATGATCCTTCAGGTTACTCTCTGCTGATGTAGAGATGATAAGGAATTCAATTAGTTCCTCAAGAGGTTACACACTTTTGAAGACTTCAATTTGGATTGAATATACAGAATTATTTTCTAAGTCCACCAAGATGTACAGGTACTGTTGGATTAATTAGATCATCAATGCCTCACATTATTAGTCATCTTATGCTTTATTGATATGTAAAATAGATACTTATTGAAATCTAAAGTTTTGTTTACTGAGTGTCCACAATGTCTATTTGTGTAGATACCAGCTATTTTTGTATGAAATATTCTTAATTTCAAGATTTCAAATTAATAGCCATATTGCAAGTTTGAAACCTTAAAATGGATTTTATTTTAATTATTTCTCTCCAAGCAGTTGCCATTAATCTATTTGTAGAAAAGACAAGGTGATGCCACATCATGTCGTTAAGAAAGTAACTGAAGATGAGATGGTTAGGATTGATTGTATTGCAAAGCATTCTTCTTTGTCAAGAATCTTCAGATGTCTAGTAGGAGTAACAGACCCAATATGACAACAGTCAATACATGGATGAATAGTAGATTTATAAATGAGCAAGATGGATTCTGACAAGAACATGTTTTTGGCACAACACAATGAACCATACTTCCTCACAGCAGACATAGCAATTGACTTCATATAGTCAGTTTCCTTCATGCTAGTGAGAAACATGAGGTCAAGAAGGTGTGTTGATCTTCTGAGTTTCAGCATCAGCATGCTAGGCAGAAAAAATTGTAAGGTAGAATTGTAAAGTAGAATTGATGGATAAAGAGAAATGCAGTTACAATAAAAGCTGGTTAATTCTATACAATAGTAAGCAAATGGCAGCTAATTTTGTATGAAACATACTGATATTTCAAATCTCATATCAATATTTATATAGTGAGACTGAAGTTTAAAAGGTATTGTATAGCTGTGTTGTTTTACAAACTTGCAGATAAAAATAAAACAATGCTAAAAAGGGAAAAAAAGATCTGCAGATACCAACAAAATGGTGAAAATGTTCGTTATTTATCCTGGAAAACCATGACAAAGATCTGAGAAGTACAACTTGAAAACGTGTTGATTTATGACCTGTATCAAGAGAGAAGATATTAAAAAAATCAATTTTTGTCATGTTATGAAATCTTTTAGGTATTATTGCAGAAGAAGTATTGAAAAGCAGAAAATTTCAGATCCTAAATAATATTGCAAAAAAAGTGATAATGACCAATGCTGGATGATCGGTGCTGGATTAACCTAGAAGCAAAAGTAACAAATACTAAAGGCCCTGTTTTTTTTTGGGGGGGGGGGGTTCTGGATTAAATACTTCCAAATCTGTTGAAATCCCTACTTGACAAATTTAATGTTTACATGATGGGAAAAATTCTAGAAAATCACATTATATTAATTTTTGAACATTTATGACTTTTTTATTGAAAAAATAAGTATTTCACCCCATAGCAAAACATAACTCAGTATTTGGTGAAAAAACCCTTGTTGGCAATCACAGCAGCCAGACATTTCCTGTAGTTGGTTACCAAGTTTTTACAGTTCCCGGGGGTCCACTCATCTTTATAGATCCTCTCCAAATCCTTAAGGTTTGTAGGTTGTCGTTGGGCAACTCAAAGCTTCAGCTCCCTCCACAGATTCTCTTTGTTGACTTAGCTATATGCTTTGGGTCAATGTCATGCTGGAACACCCATCTCCGATGCATCTTAGGTGTCCTGGCTGAAGCAAGGAGGTTTTCCCTCGAGATTTTCCTGTAGTTGGCCCTATCCATCTTTCCATCAACCTGGTGTAGTTAACCCTCCTCTTTAGCAGAGAAACAGCCCCAATGCATAATGTTTCCACCACCATGCTTAATGGTTGGGATGGTATTCATGGGGTCAAAGTCAGCTTTTTTTACCTCCAAACATGGCAAGTCAAATTGATGCCAAAAAGCTCAATTTTAGTCTCATCTGACCACAGACCATCCTCTGAATCATCCAGATGCTCATTTGCAAACTTATGACAGGCATGTACATATACCTTCTTGAGTAGGGGGAGCTTGTGAGCACTAAATGATTTCAGTCCACTACAACATAGTGTGTTACTAATGTTCATCATGGTGACTGTGGTCCCAGCTGCCTTGAGATCATCAACAAGCTCTTACCATGTAGTTCTGGGTTGTTTCCTTATCTTTCTCATCATCTGGTTCACTCCACATTGGGAGATCTTGTGTGGAGCTCCAGGCCAAGGGAGATTGATAGTCAATTGGTGTTTCTTCCATTTTCTCATTATCACACTAACAGTTGATTCCTTCTCACCTGGCTGCTTGTCAATTGTCTTGTAGCCCATTCCAGTTTTGTGCAGGTATACAATTTTGTCCCAGATGTCCTTAGACAATATTTTTGTCTTACCTATTGTGGGGAGATTAGATTCTGATTCATTGAAGGTTTCTGTGAACTAGTATCTTTTATACAGGTAATGAGTACTTGATTAGGAGTAATAATTGAGTAATAGGACTAGTCTATATGCCTTATGGTCACATAACTGGTCTCGCCTGAATCACTGCTGGTTGGTAGGGGGTGAAATATTTATTTTTTCAATAAAAAGAAATAAATGTTCAAAAATTAATATAATGTGAATTTCTAGAATTTTTTAATATTCTATCTCTCACTTTCAAGACGGACATACCCTGAAAATTATAGACCGTTCTTATTTTTGTAACGTGGCAAATTCAGAAAATCAGTAGGAGATGAAATACTTATTTTCCCTATTGTACTAGAATCATTTGTTTCATATTTTTATGTGTTTGTTTATTTTGTTGATAGACAATGTTTGTCAACACCTAAATATTATAACACCCAAATATTAGAAAAGTATATGAGGGGAAAGAGTAAATATCCCTTTAAAGTCAAACTCAAAGAAGACAAGAAAGCAATAGAAAACTTTGTATGACAGACTATATCTGATACAAAGGAGAGGAAATTGTAGAGAGCCATGATCACCAATGTCCTCAAGAGACACAGCACATAGAAAAAGAAGAGAGATGAGTGCTCATTGCCCTCTTTGGGAGGAGGCCCAAATAATTGACAAGAAGTGCTGCTGAAGAGTGAGAAACTTGAAAGAAGCAGCATATACTTGCTTGTTGGTTAGGTACATAGATCAGGCAATTATTGATTTTAGAACTCTGTAGATTTCTTTGCTTGGCAAAGATGCTTTTTTTTTAGTATTCCTACTCATGTATAGATGAGAATCACTTTGGAATGTGGGTGGCAGTATGATTTTGTCCATTTATCTAACATTGCTGACAAATGATAAAAAATAGATCAGCCAAAACTTTGTGGTTAGAACATCAAGAAAACAAATAAAGAATTCAATTGTCCTAACAATTTTTTTTCAAATTTACAGACAAAATAAAAATATTTGCTTTATTGAAGTAAGAGAATTTTGATGATCATTTCAGTATGATTATGCAGATTATAATTTTCTCTTTTTCCCCCCGCTTATACTATCATCTTCATCCTTTGAATAATTTCACTGGACTCAGTCAATGTTTATCTTTGAAAACCTACACCAGAATATCTTTATGTCCATCCTCACTGGTCAGTTATAATCATTGTCTCAAAATGGGCTTCAAAAATGTCTTCTATAGAAATCAGCCTACAACAGATGTGAAGAGAAAACATACATATTAGTTTTGATTTTGCCACTCATAGAAGACAGAGTCACAGGCAATATGTCTATTTTACTTTGTGATAATATAATTTCATTGTAACTGATAACCATATCAAATCATAAAACCCAATTCTACACACTGGTAGTAATGTGTAATATATATATATATATATATATATATATATATATATATATATATAATTTTTTTCCCCATTTTTTTATTGGATACCAATTTGTGCTATCCATGTTTTTTCAACCACCAAGTTTAAATAGATTTACATTTATATATATATATATATATATATATATATATATATATATATATGAGGTGAAGTATTGTAACTATTTGCAGTATTTACATTTTTTGGACTATTGTCCTCATCTTTATTATCATATTCCTGCCACTTCAGCCATTGTATGCTCCAGCCTTCTTCAAATGATAAACATTGGAATTTTTGAACTGAACCCTTTATTTCATCCACTGGGGTAGATTGTTCTAGTTCCACATGCCATGCCTTTTCTGGATATTTCAGTTTCAGTTATTTCCCTTTAGTAACTCAACTCGCCAAGTTTTTGTTCTAAAGGGAAATAACTGAAAGTAAGATATCAAAAAAAACATGGCACATTGTTAATATAACAATAAAATAATCCAGACAATAATATAGACAATATATATATATATATATATATATATATATATATATATATATATACAGAGGATGCGATGGATAAATTGTCTTCTAAATTATGCAAAAATAAAAATAACACTGACATCTCATTTTAACAAATATATTTTGAAATACAAAAGGGTAAATTAATTAATTCAACAAAATTTCCTCTGGCTTCAACCACAACCTCCAGATGACTTTGGAATCTCCTGCAACTCTCTTAAAAGGTCTCCTTGTTAAAGAGAGTGAATGCTACTATAATCCTTGCCTTCAGTTCATCTTTGCTGTAATATGGAGTTTTGTTGGTCACTCGGTCAACTGCGCCCCATACATAATAATCAAGGTGGTTGCAAGTCTGGGGAGTTAGGTGGCCAATATGTAAGCTGTGATGTGGTCACAGAAATTGTCTACAGCCATGGCTGGGTTCTTCTGCTTGTGTGGCATAGTGCAGAGTCCTGTTGCCAGACACAGGATCTTCCAGCAGCCACCCTTTTGAACCAGAGCAGCACTACTTCCTAAGGCAAGTGAAATAAAAAAATATGAAATGGTGTGACAATTTACCCATCACATTCAGTGTGTGTGTGTGTGTGTGTGTGTGTGTGTGTGTATATATATATATATATATATATATATATATATATATATATATATATATATATATGGCTGTTAAAATTGTCACTTATTTTTCCAAGTAGATCAAACACATCATATCTAGTCAAACTAGAAAGTTAATATATTAAAAACAGCTGTTTATTGCTTTACAAATATCAAGGCAACATAATAAAAATGCTCAACACTTATTTTTTCCATGAGCTTCTTTATTTGCTTTTTCGTTTGAGCAGTTTGTATTATATCTTTTTAAATTTCATTTTGTATTTGTCTTTTCATACAAAAAAAACTGAACAGTTTTTCAAATTAGGATGAGAACTTAAAATCTTTAAAGTTATGAAAATATTAAAAGCAAAAACCTGATTCGTCAAAGCTAAATAAAATAGCTTAGTGGGTATAGAATTTCATTGTGAATTGACACCTTTAATCTTTCTGTTTAATATTCTTATGCTTTTACTGATGATTTGGTATGAATATAGCTTCTAATGAATTCAGAATTGTAAATTCATTTGTCTCTCAATTTCCTAGAATTAAAATCATTTATAATTAATGCTTTCTGAACATTTTTTTCATTATTCTCTGAATTATTAATTAGCAAAAATATCAGCAAAATAATGCCAAATGGTTTTAGAAAAGCGAATAAAGGCAAGGATAATTTATATAATTATTTGTGAAGTGTGTGAGTTTTACCTAAGGTAGTGATCAATTTTATATTATTCTGTATATCATGATTCATTTCAAATATGGTCTAAGATACTGATAATACCTATAATTAATTTAAAATATTCTGAGATGCAAGAATTCATTTTTTGCATGAAATAAATGGTTTAAATATTGATTTCTTCACATAATCACTGTAATGTGTAATGTTATGTGAGGCACAGTAGAGTAATGGATTGTGGCTCGGATTGTGAAATCAGAGAGCTGACTTCGAATTTCAGTTGGGAAAAGTATGAATTCAAGTTTCTCCTCCTCTTAGCTATGGGTAAATAGTAGGAAAGACTGAATTCTATAGGTGGCAACTGGTCTAGGAGAAGGAAAATTTGAATTCAAAACTGTATGTAGCCTTACAGCTAAGAAAAGGATCATTCACATTGGATTGATGATCCTGACTATGGTCAACTCCTTTATAACAAGAAATTATCTGTGACGATTTCAGATTATCTATGGTCTTAATATTGTCAGTATTTGCAAAAGTTTTATTTTATAATCTAACACAATATAAACCAATGAGTGTTGAACTGTTATGTAGTATCAGTCCTCTTTTATGACAGTGAATGCTGGACAATCTCCTCACAGATGAAGAAGAGATTTGTAGCAACAGAAACATGGTTCTACAGAATGATGCTGAGAATACCATGGATTGAACATGTGATTAACAACAAAGTTCTAGAAACAATGGCAACAAAAAGGTCACTTATACTTAACACCAGGAAGAAACAGTTGAAAATTTCTAGGGTACATAATGAGGGAAGAAGGCTTGGAAAATTTGATACTCACAGGACAAGTTGAATGGCCAGAGAAAAGCAATGCACAACTTACCTGGCAAGCATGAGTGAATGGATGGTGGAGCAGGGATTTTGAAAGATGGCAAAAAGATAAAAGTTGTTAAGGCTACAAAGGACAGGAAATTTTTGAGAGCCATTATTGCCAACATCCTGAATGGACATGGCACATAGAAGAAGATCATAAGACAAGCAAGTCAGCCATATCCTGAAATCTCTCAGTTCAGTAGTTATGAAATGTTCATTTCTGTCTTGATCTTTTCAAAAGATGAATGCATTTATCTATAGCAGGGCTCTTCAACCCCTGGGGTCGATAAATACTTGCAGTCAAAAAAAAAAGGTTGATAAATGCTTGGTGGTCAAAAGAGAACCATTAAATAAATCATAGTGACAGACAAGAAAAACTCACCAATTTCCAGCCAAATATCAATGCCCTTGCTACTGCTCATCAAACACATCTTTCCCATTAACGATGTCAACAAATTCAATAAAAAGGTATATCATTTTTTTAATATGTTTAGTCTTACCTATATTATTTATGTGGTCTTTTCTCATTATTATTATTTGAAAAAAAAAACAACATCTGGTATAGAGAAAAAGAAATTGAAAACCTAATAACAAAATGTAAAGCTAAAATGAATCTTATCAGGAAACAATAATGAAGGAAAAGGGTTTAGGAATTTAATATAAAAAATAATTATTAATATTTTTTTTTTACATGCCTGGAAGTCAATGAGGGGTCAAGGATTCCATGACGAGGTTGATAGTTTAAAAAGTTTGGCAACCCTTCATCTATAGCTTCATTTCCTTCTTGATCTCTTCAAAGGCTGACTGCATTTATCTTTAGCTTGTTTGTAAGTGATTCACTGCCTTAAGCATAAATATGAAAAGCAGACTTTACAATGAATCTTGTCAGATAAAGGCTGAATCAAATCTATGTCATTAGTGAATCTCAGTTGACTACTTTAGAATTGATTACTTTTAGGAGAACAACAATAACAATGGTCCATTGTTTCCTCAGAGAGTTTTAGAGACATTTCAGCCTTAGGGAAAATCTACTGTTGTGTTTTGACGGAGATGTCACTCAAAGACTTCATTCAAAAGAGAGATGATCAGATTGAAGATAAGAGTAAACAGCAATCTAATTCATACTTAAATTGAGCAGCCATAACATTGTATGAGGCTAAAAGGTTTTTCTCATTCAAATCTTGCTTTTTCAATTTTCTATAATATCAGATCATAAACCAATTAAAAAACTCATCTTATATACGCATTGGATTTGATAAAGAAAGTTGGTACTTTTACTTATAAATGTGTTTTAAATAAAGTGATTGTCTGACAAGTGAATATTTTTCAAACAGTTTTTAACTAGAATCTTAATCACTCTTATGTTTTTCACTTAAGCAAAAACTAAAACAGCTGTCAAGAAACAATTTTCTTTTTTTCATTTCTCCAAAGGTTTGAATAATTGACAATCTCTGAATTTTTTAATACTGGCCAGAAGTTAATACATACCAATGGCAATCACTCAATTGATTTTGGTAATAAATTAAGAATTACCTGTCAAGAAGATATTTTTGTGAAATTTATCTCACTTGTTATTTTCAATTAAAAAATGCATCTCTGTAATTTTCAAGTACCATTTTCAAACTCTAAAATTAGAAATTGTCTTCACTGAACTAAAAGTGACAATATTTATGTTAGCTTCAGTTATTTTTCATGTTGAAACTTTCAATTGTTTATCTTCTTGAAACATTGCACACATAAAAAAGCATAATTAATTAAATTATTTTATTTGATACTGTCACTATTAAATTGAAAAAGACTATAAAGAGTAATTTACAAAATCTACCTACAGAAAAAAATTTTGTTAATTATAGTTAAATAGTTTGACATTTTTGTGTTTATTGTCCAGGAAGAAGGAAAGGGAGACTAAGATTTATTGCTATTGTTTTGGACTTGGAGAAAACAACATTTTGGGGATTTTCAAAAGTATCACTATTGAAATTTGAATCCTAAATTCAGACTGAAAGAGAAAAATAATAATGACATAAACTTAAGTTATTAATTTTGTTTTTATATTGAAAATACATATATAGAAACATCCATGTAAAGAAAACAGATGCAGCTTCAAGCTTGAAATGAAGCTGTATTCAAAAATGTTAATGCCTCTAAAACTAAACTTCTCTCTATTAATCATCTAAGAGACCCCGCTTTGCCTTCCATCAGCATGGTAAAGTAACTCATGGTGCCTTCTTGGGCTAACATTCTTAGCTGATATGAAGTGGAAAGACTATATTGAACCCATTGCTAGGTCAGCTGATAAGAAAGTCAGTTCACTGTGTCGTGCAAAACAATTTTTCTGAATCTATCTTACATATTTAAAAGTCTACCATTCTTCCATGCTTAGAATATTGCTACCATATATGGTCTGGTGTCCCTGTTATTTACCTGGAGCTCCTTGATAAGATCCAAAGAAGAATCAGCAATATTATTGGTCTTAATCTAGCAGCTCATTTCAGTCACTGCCCACCACCATAAGGTTGCCTTTCTGTACCTTTTCTATAAATAATTTTGATGGTAATTGTTTGGATGAGCTCTTCACTATGGTACCTGAGCAGTATAAATTTAAGTATAATACAAGACTGGCAGTGAGATTTCATCAATTTACAGTTGAGCTAGCTAGATGTGTCTGTAACTTTGATGCTAACAGTTTCTTTTCTTGCACTTCTCACTTGTGGAACTCTCTTCTGACTCCATGCTTTCCAGCTAACTTTAATCTGCAAAATTTTAAATGCAGTGTCAATCACTGTTGTCTTCCTGATTACTTTTTTCTCTTTCTACTCATTACTAATGTTTCCTCCATACCCTGTAACCCCTTGTCTTTTAGTGGCTGTACTGTCTTGCTTGGGGTGATACTCATTTAAAAAAAAAGAAAAATAAGCAATCTGACCATATATGAGGTTTGACTATCATTTTTATAGGAGAGTAGTTTGACAGGGAGACAAATATTGTTGCTTTCACAACATTCTCCATTGCCCATTTTTATTCAGTCAAAGGTGATATAGTTATCTAAATGATTAGACTTTTTGAAAATCTGTATGGAACATCGCAGTTATTCCTGGTCAGGAAATTCAGACCCTGCAGGGTATGATGCCCAGAAGTATCTTGCCCTAATTCTTTTCTGTCTCCTACTCAGAGTAGGACATACAGAGTTTTAAAAATCAGTAACCTCCATCAGTGCTCAGCTGCACTCACTTTCATAGAGCTGGTCTGGTGTTGATATCAGAGTTGTTCCAATCTTCTGGGCTTTGATCATCAGAAGAATTCACAGGCAGTATATCATTCATGCTATTAGTGGAAAGTTTATGGATTCAAAGGAGGGCGAATTTTCTTGCAGGTCTGATTCCCCTCCAGCAAGTGCCAGATCTCTGAGTGAGACATTCGATTGTCTCCAGTTAGGTTATTAAATTAGAGCATAGTAGGGGTTGGCTTCCAGCAGTGCCACCTCATTCTCTGGTGAGTTCTGATGGATGTGTTTTTTAACAAAGCAGAGTCTGGCTCTGCCATGGTGGGTGAGAGGTCCCAGCAGAATTTTGTCTCATGAATTTAAAGAAACCTTCATATAGTATCACATTTGTGCTATTGCACAATAGAGTTTTGATAGTATACAACCTCAGTCAGCAGCTCTAATAATAATAATGTTTGTCGTTTGTGGCTTCTAGCTATATAGTCTTCCATATAATCCCATTATAATGTTCACATAGACCATTACCCTGGGGATTATACAGTGTGGTTCAATTCAAGCCACATTTCACTCAATTAAGAACTGATTCAACTGTCATAACATAAAGGCTGTACCTTGATCAGTGTTGATATATGTTGGTACCCCAAAAATTGAGAATAAGGAGCAGAGAAATTGATGACTGTTTTAGCTGAAACATCAGGGCATGAAAAACCAAACAGGAACCTAGAGTATTCATTTATCACTGTTAGAAAAGATCTGTTTCCAGTTTTACATGGTAGTGGAGCCTTGATATCTAAGTCAAGCCTTTTGAAGAGTTGTGTTGCTTTCAGATGTTCCTGCTTTGAGTTTGTACAACCCTGGTTTTGATTATAGATCACATCTGACAGTTGATATCCTTGACAGAAAATGGAAGATTTTTGACTATGAAGCACATGTAGCATTCTAGTGATACACTGGGTGACACAGCTCCTTATGTAACTTCAGGAAACATTCAATGCCCTTTAATGCTCATACACCCATGAAAGGGCATCAGTCATTGCATTTTCCTAGCCAGGAAAATAGATGATGTCAAACGGAAAAACAGGAAAGTTCTAGTCTCCATCCAGCTATTTTCTCATTTTTTATTTGGCTAGTTGTTTTAAGGTTGTACATGAAAGCCATGGACTTTTGGTCTGTGAATAGTCTAAAGTGGAAGGCAATCAATTAATGTTACCATTTATTTAGGACCTTTACAATGGTATAAACTTCTTTTTCTATCCCTGAATGTTGTTCCGTGAATGGGTTCTGGAGAAGAATGCTATAGGTGAACTGCATCATCTCAGTGAGGCAGCAATAGCACAGTTGGTGGGGGGGATTTCTTTCTACTACTAGAGTGGGTTTTACTGCCATAATAGCAGAATTGTTGATATACATTTTTAATCCATCAAAGGCATTGTTAGCAGGGAAGAAACTGATAATGTGTGTTAATGGGGTGTATTTTCTCAGAGAATGAGGCTACCCAGGAGGAATAATGGGCAAACATACCCATGGCTTATCATAAGGCAGAGATGTTATTAAGGATCAGTAATTCCCATAGTGGCTTCAGCTGTTCAAGGTCTGGTGCTATATTCCCTTTGTTATTGACATATTCTAGTAGATTAATGATGCTTAACCCATATGAACACTTACCATTTTATGGTATAAGATTGTATTTTTCAACAGTGTCTATGTACCATTTGAGATTGCAATTAAGGTCAATTTTGTTAGGGCCACATATTGTTACATTTTCTATGTAAGCATAAGTGCCTTACAGCTTTTTGTCTGTTATTATCTTATCAATGTTTGTTTGGAAGCTGGCCCTACCATTTGTGACCTCACACTGAATTCTATGAAATTGGTATAACTATCTGCATGTTTCAAGAGCTGTGTAAGGCTTGTCTTTCAAGTTTATTTCTATCTGGTGATAGGCACTTTTGAGATCCAGGATACTAAAAGTTTTGTATTTGATGATATCACCAATCATTTTGTCAATACTGGGTAGCGGATAAGGCATCCGTGTAACTCAGTTTATAGTTTGTGAGTAGTCTATAACCATTCGCTTTTTGTTATTTGTAGAAAATGTTATCAAGACTTGTACCCTCCATAGGGATTTACATTCTTTGATTGTTTCTTCTCTTAGCATTCTGGATATTTCTGGTTGAATAAATATCTTGTTTTCAGAAGAACATCTCCTAGATTTGATGGCTAATGGTTTACACTCTAGTTAAATTATTGAAAAGAAAAAAGTATTATATGTCTATAGTGGCCACATTGCCAATATCTAACACCTTTTGAGACCCAAAAGGGAGTTTAACACTGGAGTACTGGCTGAGGATGTTGTGACCCAGTATAGTGTCACAGTATATGTTCTGTATTACTCAGAGTTTAATATCATTGAAAGTATACTGTCTGACCAAACAATAATGCCCAAATGAAGCATTCGCCATAGTTTGCTATAATAATGTTTAATCTTCCACTATTTTGTCTTTGCAATGTCAGCATTTATGAAACTTTGTGAGCTTCTAGTATTAATTAAAGCAGTGATAGTTACTCCATTAATTTTAACTTACTAGATAGCCTTTGAAAGGCATTTAGGTGATACTATATTGATTGCTACCATTGCACACACTGCTGAACTGGGAGAATCAACAGAATAACAAATCATTGAAAAATGACCTTTTTTCTTACACTTGTGGCATATCAATTTTCATGCAGGACATGATGAATGGACATGAGAACTGAATCTACAGAAATAACATTTTCACTGAGGCAACAGTAACAAGTTTTTAAAAT